>JAODLD010000046.1:28931563-28945364 GCA_026781065.1 Mormyrops boulengeri
TGATCTTCGCCCGTAACGGTACAGCACTCATAACACGCCCTCTGGACCCATTAAACTCTGCTGATCTTACTGTTGCCCGTCCCGATGCTCTGCACACACCAGACGGTCCGAGCCACCTGGGAATTTTCCGGCACATCGATTGCTGTAACAACTAATGACGCAACAGGGAAGGAGAAGAAAACACAATGGGACACATGATGAAGAGATGACTGCTGATGGTGTTATTGTCAGGGATCAGGCCGGGAAGCCTTCAGGGGGTTGGAGCAGGGTGCCCGGCTCTCCGGCCATTATCTGCTTGGCGGCAGGGACATCGGGCTACCTCTCGTTACCCTTGACAGTGGTGCTTCTTTTAACTTTAGGTGAATGGAAGGAGATTATCCACACAAAGTACTAAATGAGCAGTATTTATGTGTGAGTGTGGGTGGGGGGGGGTGGCGGCTTTCCACTGAGCTGGAGAGGCGGATAAGGGTTGCAATGATCCCGTTGATAAATGCTTTTCTTGGGCTTGATGAAAGACCTCATGGCCAGCTCCCAATTCCCAGTTCCTCCAACTTGCCAGCCTCCGATAGCCCACCTCCCAGCTCCTCCAACTTGCCAGACTCTGATAGCCCACCTCCCAGATCCTCCAGCCTGCCAGCCTCTGATAGCCCACCTCCCAGATCCTCCAGCCTGCCAGCCTCTGATAGCCCACCTCCCAGCTCCTCCAGCCTGCCAGCCTCTGATAGCCCACCTCCCAGCTCCTCCAGCCTGCCAGCCTCTGATAGCCCACCTCCCAGCTCCTCCAGCCTCTGATAGCCCACCTCCAAGCTCCTCCAGCCTGCTAGCCTCTGATAGCCCACCTCCAAGCTCCTCTATCCTGCTAGCCTCTGATAGCCCACTTCCCAGCTCCCCCTGCAACCACTCTGTCACTCACCGAGACCAAATGTGCCTTTTTTGTCCTTCGGATGTGCTTCATGTGTCACTGATCTGAGGTGCTTCTGTAGTTCGCCAGGCTGTTCCCACTTCTGTGTCCTGCTGCTGCCAGAAGCCCAGTTCCAGTAATGAAAGATTTGTCTCATGATTCTTCACAAAACCTCAGCATCCTGCAACAACTGAGGTAGCAATTGGGGAGGACCATTAGTCAAATGTGTCAGTCAGGAATGATGGTCTGAAAATTATCCTTCCTACCCTCCCTCCCTTCCAGGGAATGAGGATGAGGCTGATGTAGACGGAGACATATTTAGTCCCCGCCTGTGCTGTCCCCAAGCAGTAAGGGTTGACCATGTAAGAGCTGTGGTCAGAAAGCCCACCACAGTGTATGTGATTCACCTTTCAGATAAGACTATGTGTCTCTTCCCGCCGAGGTTTTTGAGAATTATATAGTCAGATTTCTTTGGGAATGGGGGGGGACACTGTTGTCATGAATACTGGGCAAATCCCTGAAATAGTTAGCTGCTATTGTGTCACTCTCCATTACCCTCACTGCTGGAGCTGGCATCCCTCCACGCTGCTGCCTTCATGGATTTACTGGGACGTTCCAAGACTGTGCCGGCTCTCCTCAGGAGTGTGAATATTTATGACCAATTTTTCTCATTCAAGAAGTCCTGGCCTCCAGACAGGGTTTCCCCACCCCCACACTTACCTCCATAATAATTAAGCTCACAAGAAGGAACTTGTTCGACAGAAACTACACCGGTGTTAACGACTGTAGTTTAATTGCCTGAATATGCAGTGGTGTGGCATTCAATCCTGACTAATTCTAAATGGAATTGCCTCAAGGCAAATCAGTCTCCCCCCCCCCATCTCAATATTTAACACCTTTGAGGTATGACTGAGCAGGAACTACAAAAGTCAATCTTTGATACTTTGTTACTTTCATTACCCAGAATAACGTAGAAGCACTTTCACTTGGCTAGCTGTGAGCAGGAGGATTGTGGGATGAAGCTGCCAGACCCCAATGAGTATTATGGAGCCCCACAAAGCTGAAAGTGTCTAAGCACCGCTGTCTGTAGTCTTTGGAGTCGTCTGAACTGACTACAGAAATATTCTAGCAAAAACGTGAGAATGGCAGACAAGTGACCTTGATAGTCAGACCCTGTCTGGTCGAGCCAATCTGATACCAGAGCACATAGATAATCTCTGTACAATATAGATAAATGTGTACACAATTTATTTATATACTAGGATACATTGTCATTTTAACACATCCTATTATATTTTGCTGAGAATGAGAATGTTTATGTAACTGGTGCTATAGATCTTAATTGTATAGTTCTCTTGTCATGTTTGTATTTTGATGTGTTTTTTATCTCTTCAGGTGAATCTGTATTTCCCCTCATCTGCTAATAATGCAACCTGAAATTTACTAGATCAATTGAGAAGTTGTATGATGATTTAACTACAATGCTGTCCCTAGTCTATAAAGACGAAGCAAAGGGACGCAGTGCCAGCATTGCAGATTTTAATGGTAAAAGGCTGCCATCTGCTGTTCGACAGTGGAAGCATTTGTTGATGTTAGTGCAGAGGGACCCACTTGGCTGAGTATACATATAAAGAACTAATAACTGAAACTATGGCGATGATGAGTGGACGACATTTTTGTATGTAAAATGACAGAAAGGAAAACATCGACAGAGACAGAGTTCATGATTGACAGCAGCAGGTTTCTGATGCCGACTGGTGTTTCTTTGCAGGAAACCTCAAAAAATGTATCTCCTGCATGGAGGGCTACTACCAGTGAGTCCATCGCATTTCCTGCATCTGCCAAGAGGCGCTATTTAAAAACATGCAGTGTGTTGCTTTTACATATCTATGTCTGCTTCTCATATATGATTATTTCAGATTTTTTTTTTTTCCCGGTTTTGGTTATTTCCGTGTATAATTACAAGAATACAATCTGCTTCCATATAAATTTGTATCTTCTTGAAAGTGTCATTTCTTTTAATTCATGTTTGTTTGCATGCTGGTGTGTTCGTTGATGTCTGCACCATAGCAGCTTACTGAGTACAGGCAGGGCAAAGTCTTCACTGGGTGTTTGCTGATGAGTTAACATGCTGCCGCTGGGCTGAAATGTGACCCACACTGCCATCTGCTGGCCCATAAACCAGGTTCAGGCCCAGTATTGGATGGAGGTGGAGTCTAAAATTGTAAACACATGTATGATGTTTGATGATAGAATTTCCTTACCCATCCTCTCTTCACCTCACCCCCCTCACCATACCATTAGAGGAATGGTACATTCTCACCATCAGCACAGAATGGATGCATGCTTTGGTCAGTTGTGGACCGGCACATGTTGCCTTGCCACAGGGGTTTTAAGAGTTTCTCTGCTTTGTCCCATGAGGTTTCAGTTTCAGTGCTACAAGAGCTGCCCTGATAAGACGTACAGCGACAGTAACTCCATGACGTGTGAGCCGTGCGGTGACCGATGTGTCACCTGTGATGATTCAACCTGCTTCTGGTGCGAGGATGGATACTTCCTGTCTGGTAAAGGTCATTCATGCTTTTCACTTCCTTTTACTCCTGAAAAAACAGTACAAACGCTAAAAATACTGAAAAATGTAGATTTTCTTTCTGCATATACACATACATCATTAGGGTGACCAGATAATCCATGTCAGGGAGAACACTTTAAGCTACTTCAGGTTTTACAAACTACTTTCAAACTGAAAGGCTCCTGTGCTCGGCTAAATAGTTCAGCTCTTCTTGCGCTTTGACTGGTTTGTTTCCTTGATTGAAAGACTCATCCAGCTGTTTCACATTAGCATTAGTGACACATGCATGATTATAGGAGACTGACCAATAAGCACACAGCAATAGCTCAGTGCTAAAGTGAAATCCGGGTCCTTTTAATTGAAATGGTACTTTACAAATCCTGTCCTATCTCAAACTGTCCTCGTTGATATGGATCATCTGGTCACCCTATCATACACTCAGTGGCCTATATATTTAGTACAGCTTTTGCCTCCAGAACTGCTCCAAGGGTTGTTGAGAAGCCTTTCTGCACACTCTTGTACTGAAAATTACATTGTGTATTTTTGCCCTTGCTAGCTTCAAAAAGTCTGGTCATTCTTCTCTAACCTCTCTCTTTAACAAGGTGTTTTCACCCATAGAAATACCAGTGACTGGACATTTATTTTGTTTACTGTACCATTCTGTGTAAACTGTATGCCCTATAGTGCATGAAAATCCGATGAAGTGGCTGTTTTTCAGATGCTGGAGCCACCATGTCTGGCACCAACAATCATGCAACGATTAAAATCACTTAGATCAGATGTCTTAGTCATTATAATGCTTAGCTGCACAATAACTGAACCTCTTGACCCTGTGTGTGATGAATGTGTTAAGTTGCAGCCACATGGTTTGTTGTTTAGAGAAGGATGTTACTTACAAGCAGTAACAAGCAGATTTAGCTAATAAACTGGCCACTGAACGTGTATACAAATAAAATTGGCTAGTTTGGAGCTGCATGAAATATCGATGTTCTTATCTGATTGTCCTCTAGCTGGATTTTCTGTGTATAATGATCAACGTGTGAATGCATGGAAGGTGTGATCAGGCTCAGAGGGAAATATTTCCTGTGTTCTACATGGCCACTAAGGGTGTCACAGTGACATTCACACATGGTCTTGGGTTCCTTTGCTGCAGATGACAAATGCGTGCAGGAATGCGAGGAAGGTTTCTATGCCGATGAGGAGAGTCAGGAATGTGAAGCCTGCCATCAGGATTGCGAAACGTGTCTCGGGCCCAACTACGATGACTGCAACTCCTGTGACGACGATGCGCAGCTGTTGAGTGGCGAATGCGTTGCCGCGAAGCAGCTGTGCAATGACAACAGCTTTCTGAACAGTGCGTTCATCTGCCGTGGCCTACGCACCTAATTACCGACGCCCACTATTCCTATGCTAGCACGTTCACCTCCCTGATGCCTGCTTCTCGTCCATGCCCTCCCCTCTCTGACGCGTCCTCACTCTCTCTGTGAGCACCCCTACCTCCTCCTCACCATGCTGCTTTAACTTGCACTCTGGCTTCCTTCACAGGCAATGAAGAATGTGAACCGTGTTACTCTAGCTGCAAGACGTGCTCAGGTCCAGGGAAAAATCACTGTGATAGTTGTGAGAAAGGTATGCTGATTATTATTTTATTATTTTTTTCATGGGTGGGGATGTTTCCTGTGTTGCGGTTCTAATATTTGTTGTTTGCTTATACACTATATGACCAAAAGAACACCATCTTACCCACCATATCATTCTGAAACCAAGGGTGCTACTTCAAGCTGGTCCACCTTTTGTAGCTGTTGTAGCCTTTGTTCTTCTGGGAAGGTTTTCCATTACATGTTGGGACATTGTGTGGGATTTACTGCCATTCAAGTTGGGAATTGATGTTGGATGATCAGGTCCCTTTCTGTCAGCTTGTGTGGCCAACCATTTAGACTACTTACTCCCAGACATTTCCATTTCAGAGTTGCTTCGCTAGGAGTTGATCAGAGTAGCAATTTAGTGAACTGGAAAGATGGCTTCCTGTTATGGGCCCAAGTAGAAAGTCACTAACCTCTCCTGAACAGCCACCCATACTTTTGGCAATATTTGTTGCTGCACATAACATAGTTGTGTGGTTAATTATACACCTCTGTCAGCAATGGATATGACTGAATTAGCCAATTCCTATTCCTACACACTTCTGGCCATATAATGCATATTAATGTATAATGTTGATATATGTATAGATGCATGCGTATATGTGTGTGTGTCAACATTATTTCTGTATGAATTTACATTAAAGCATTCACAAGAAGACCATAATTTCCTTGCCTTCACTTTGATTTAACCCTTTGTGTTTTAACCATCAAAAGTTTAGCTTGGTGATTAACATCTCACTGAACTTTCAAAGTATGGAATTATCTTGATATATAGATTTCTGACAGCCAGGAAAAATGTACACATTTTGAATTGCATTTGTCTGTAAATTAATGGATGAAAGAACAAAAAAAGCTGGTTCTCTGAATCCCTCCTGTCCACCATCAGATCCATGACTCTGCATCTGCGAGCAGATCCTCTCCTTCCAGCGTCCCCATTTCCCACATTCCTGTTTCTGTTCCCCTCTTCCTGATTGTGTTCCTCTTTTTGTTTTAAGGTCAGGATGTTTCTTTTCTGTATGTTGCTGACTGTTCCACCTTATACCTGCAGGACGGTACTTGACTTCCCGACGGTACTGTATGGAGAAATGTCCCGATGGCAGTTTCGCAAACAAAACCACGGGGAGGTGTGATGACTGTCTCCTGGGGTGTGTGTACTGTCGGGACAGCACCCAGTGCCTGAAGTGTCTCTCAGTTACCAAGAACCGCCTGTACCTGAAAGATGGCCGCTGTGTCCACCACTGTCTCAGGTTCCTGTTTTCATATCTCATTCTCAGAGAAAAATCTGCCTTTGCAAGTAGAACATGGCTCCATCATCACAGTCCTCAAACATTTTGATGTGCTTTCTTTTCACAAATGATTGATATGAGTAATTTTCTATTCAGCTCTGGAAAAAATTAAGACACCACTCAATATTTTTAAACAAATCGGCATTTTTAAATCCTGGTTTAGTCCTGGTTCTGCTGGCAGAAATGAGTGAAACAAAAATGTTCCTGTGGTCTCTGAATTTTTTCCCCAGAGCTGTATATATAATATGGGGGTTCAGTAAGGGGTCTGTTATTTTGGATGAAATGCATGTGGATGATCAGACAAGAGCAGGCATACTTAGAAGGGTATGGCCATAAGGAGGAGGCTTCAGGCTCCTGATCAGGGTAAGTGCTGGAAGGATGGATGGGTGGGTTGTGAATGACCATACAGGCATTATGCTTCACTGCATATTCTATAAGAAGAAAATTTGTCACTGTGCTCATCAATCTGGGCCCTCCTCTCAAATAATCTTGAGTGATCTGGACCCTCATCCCAAGTGGATTTAAACTATTTTAGCCCTCCTCCTGAGTGATCTGGACATTCGTCTGTCTGCAGGGGGTTTCCTGATGGCGATGTATGCAAGAGCTGTGCCCCGCAATGTGCTTCCTGTGAGGGGAACGCCACCTACTGCCACGCCTGCGTGGAGCCCTACGTGCTGCATGATCACGAGTGCCGGGAGGGCTGCCCGCCAGCACACTTCTCCAAGGCGGGGGAGTGCCAGCAGTGCCCGTACGCCTGCCAGGACTGCACTGAGCTCGGCCTGTGCAGAGGTGACGGCCCCATCCCAATTACACGAGTCCTCTCCACAGTCCCACTCTGTAGCTTGCTGATTAATCTAATAGGCCATCTGTAGACTCCCTCCTCGCTGAGCATCAAAGATGTGGATTAGCGCTTCAGCATCAATTGCATTGTATCCTTTCATCTGTGTTTTCTGTATGTAAAAACCAGTGGGTTGCAAAGAGGTGCATTGTGGGAATAGGGGTGGGAGATTTTGAGGTAGGTTAGATATATCACTATAGGGTCATGTGATATTATAGTAATAGGCCTCATAGCCTGCTGTGGAGCTACAAAAGGAAGGGTGAACTTCTGACAGTGTTCTCTGAGTAAACAGCCTGCTTTGCATCTCTCTATCACTCTCACAGAGTGTGAAACATATTACTTCCTGCACAAGGGTGGCTGCGTGGATGACTGCCCATCAGGATATTACCCAGACATCGAGCAGCAGGACTGCGTGCCGTGTCACGCTACCTGTGCGTCATGTGACGGGCCCGACACGGACGACTGTAATGCATGCCTGGACCCGAGTGCGGTGCACTACAAGGGGAAGTGTTTGCCTGAGTGTCCTACAAGCACGTTCCATGATATGGACATCAATGAGTGCAGGGGTATGGCTGGATTTGCTGCACCTCACAGACATTTTGTACTGGAGGAGAGTGTAATACCTTACGGTCTCCATGGAAATAAAACTCTCATCGCCCATGTGCTCCACCCTCTTCCTCAGATTGTGACGAGTCCTGTCTCACTTGCTCCGGCCCCCAAGCCAACGCCTGCAGAAGTTGCCGGTCTGACATGAGATTGGACAACCATGGCCACTGTGTCTTTTCCACTGAATGTCCCTTGCGCACTTACATGGACCAGGAGGGTAGATGCCTGCAATGCCACGCCATCTGCCAGCGATGTCTGGGGCCTGGCAAGTCCCAGTGCCTCAGCTGCAGTGAGGGCCACTTTCTGCTAGGTGAGTGCTAACCCATCATAAGAGGCATCTTACAGGCCAGACAATAGGAGACAGGTAAGGTGCTTTCATTTTGAAGTTCAGAAACCTAGTTCCTGGTTCTGAGTTCCTGGGCCGTCATGGCCAAGAACTGTTATAGTTCCTGGCCACTCTCATGTGTCACTTTCCCACTGCACAGTCACCTTTATGCTAAATAAGCATGGAAGATGCAAAATGCTTGTAGATTAAATTTTACATGTAATTTCACACAAAGCTACACCACCACCCCCAAAACAATGGAGAATTAACAAGTTGTTTTGTTAGCCATAGGAGGAATCAGTCACGTAGTCCAAAAAGACAGGACAAATCGTGTCCCGTATTGATTCAAAACGGGACACACCATTTTATTTATGTTTTATTTATACAGCCGGAAACATTTCTAATTCAATATTAAATCTGGTCAGCAGATCGATCTCTCATCTTGCACAGAATAAAAACGATGTAACGTTATTCCTAGAAACTTGTGCTGCAAGTTTCACTGCCGGCACTGGTGATATTAGACAAAAATGTTTTGGTTGACGATCAAATTTTCCAGTGCAGAAATTTGGAGTAGCAAGCAAAAAAGGTATTCATTAATGCAATGCATTTTATGTAATTGAGATACAAAAAATTATTCCATCTGTTCCATTTTCGCGCCACTACTTCTATTCCCACACTTCTGTGTAACTTCGAAGTCAGTGCTGATGCTTGTGGTCAACCAATCAGCAAAGTTTATAGCTATAAGCCCCACCCAATAGTTCTTGGTCAAATGAGAAGTACCTATTCTGGAGTAGGTACTAAAACAAGGTTCAGGAACCACCTCTGAGAACCGATAACTGGGCTAAGTTCCTGCGATTGAAATGTGACACAAGTTCCGGGTTCCTGAAAAAGTTCCTGCTGTGGGAAAGCACCTGTAATGTTTGAATACCCTTTTGAATGGTCTGAGGCATCGCCCTATTCGGAATTCTAGTTTGGCTGTGCTACTGTAAGTAAAAATATGGCAGTGCTATTATTCACCAGGGTGTGATTGTTCCACTGCCCTCCGCAGACCGCACGTGTGCGGTGCAGTGTCCAGCTGGCTTCTACGGGGACATGGAGCAGCGACTGTGTGAGCGCTGTCACCAGAGCTGCGCGTCATGCCGGGGCAAGCACAGCATGGACTGCGTGAGCTGCAAGCCACACTTCTTCCGCATGGGCAGGGCATGCATGGAGAGCTGCAGCCCCAGGTACGACCATCACGCAGGGCGGCGTTTCAGCACAGCCAGTCAGAGTCTTCCCCAGTCATGGCCCTTTGCACAGGACCCCGGCCTGGTCACACCATAACCTTCGCTATCTTGGAATCCAGTGGCTCCCACTCTAAGCCACTTACAGTTTGACAGGATTTCTGCTGTCGTGTCACATTCCAACCCAATCAATATATGAAGCATAATATGGAGCAGTGTTTAAAGTTAGTTATTTCTGAGATCGTACCTTTATATCCCACTGTGCACTTTGGTCAATACATAGCATTTGTTTGTTTATTTAGTAGACACTTTTGTCCAAAGTGATGTAGAAGTGAGGATCAAAGAGCAGGGTCGGTGTTCCTTGAGCAAATGGGGTTCAGGGCCTTGCTCAAGGGACTAACAGTGATGTGATTACTCTACCAACCATGGGATTTAAACCCATGATCTTCCTGTAGTAAGAATTCTAAAGCCCAAAACCACACACTGTTCATGTTTAGCCAAGCCAACATGCTGATGACATCCAAAGCAATGCAGGTTTAAAAAATGATATGGAAAAAAGTCACCATCCAATATCACCGTTCTGAGGAAACAGACCCCCTGCCTTTCTACCTGCAGTTACTATGCCAACATGTCTTCCATGATGTGCATAAGATGTGATCCCAGCTGCGACGAGTGTGACGGTCCGGGAAACGGCCACTGCCGCAGCTGCAGGAAAGGATTCTTTCTCATGAAGAATCAAGGACGATGTCACCCATCCTGTCCCAGTGGGTTCTATGAGGACAACTCAAAGAATATCTGTGAGAGATGTCATGCCACCTGTAAGAGCTGCAGAGGTATGAGAGCTGGCGGGGAAACCAGAGAGAGAGAATGCACAGTCTCGTCAGACTCTCTGATTAAGCTCCTTTATATAACACAAAGTGATGTCTGTATTACAAAGGTCAGAATGTATATGATCATGTTCATTTGCCCTGAATCAAGCCCTTTTCTGGCAACTCTGAATGAGTGAATTGCTTATCATATCTGGTATTCAATCAACCTAGGATAACAGAATGCTATACTCATACCATTCATGTCCACATATATTAACTAATCGTGTCCTCATCTTATCATGTTTGGTCATTTTGTTTAAAAATTAAATATTAATTTGTTTTAGGTTATTGACACACAGTTTAGTTTCTTTGGCCCTAACAAAATAATGATGATAAAGATATTGAAATCAAATCACTGTTCTGCTGCACAATCCTGACTGGGTTAAATGTTTTCAGTGTTTGAATGCATTGCACAAAATGTGTTTTTACACTCTCAGATCAAAGTCCTCTGGCCTGCGAGTCCTGCTACTTCGGCTATTTGCTCGCTGGAGGAATATGCCAGTCCCAGTGCATGTTGGGAGAATATGCCATTTCCATGGTAACTAATCCTTGTGTTCCACGACACTCCTAATCAGTACACCGTAAATAGACTGAATCAGTTTCACTAGTTTGTTCACAAAACCATTGTGCAGTAATGATAACTGACCACTAGGGGAGCTTCCAGTCTC
Source organism: Mormyrops boulengeri (assembly GCA_026781065.1). Classification (NCBI taxonomy): domain Eukaryota; kingdom Metazoa; phylum Chordata; class Actinopteri; order Osteoglossiformes; family Mormyridae; genus Mormyrops; species Mormyrops boulengeri. Next base: position 28,942,495 of record JAODLD010000046.1, read on the forward strand.
TACTTTTTTGTCTTCTCCCGTAGGCTGAGTCAAACAGTTTGCAGCTCTCTTATGATTCTTTTCAAATTGATGAAACCTTAAGTTCTTACCGCAGTATGGCCTGTGTTGGGCATTGGTGTGATCTTCCCACCAGAGTCCCAGTCTCTCTTGTGAGCCATGCGATGGCTCCTGCATGGCCTGCAAAGGACCCAGCATCTACAACTGCACTGCCTGTCCTGCCTTTGAAATCCTATCTGATGACGGCCGCTGCCTCACCTGCTGCAAGGAAGACAAAGTCCAAGACGGTTCCCTGCTGCCGTGGGAGTGCTGCAATTGCACCGTGTCCCAAGGTGAGCAGCTCCTTCCCAGCCAGCTCACCTCCTTTCCTGTTACTACCATCATCACCTCACAGTTTCTATACACTCAGCAGGATGAACACATTAGTGAGTGAAGCAGATGCTTGAAAATCTGTGCTTATAGATCACATCTAAAACAGGCCTCATCCATCCATCCATCTTCTCAGCATTTATCTTGGCCTGGATCTGGAGCCTATCCCAGACCTAACTGCATGTCTTCGGACTGCGGGAGGAAACCTGCACAACAGACGGAGGACATGCAAACTTTAAACAAACACACTTTTGTATTCATATCTTTGTGGGGACCATTCATTCATTTCTATGGGAACAACCCTAATCCCAACTCTAACAACCTTAACCCCTACCCAGCCGAAACCTGAACCATAAGCAACCAAACAAAATAAGATATTTTTTTGTTTTTTGATTGGTCATTATCACAGGTTATCACACAGTGTGGACATTTGGTCCCCGCAATATAATATATACATAACCCCCCCCCATATGAAAAGTCACCGTGGCCCCTTCCTTGCCGTCTCCTTATAGATGAGTGTGTTATGAGCGCGAACTTTGAGTTCCATGACGAGGAGGACTACGAAGGGAAGCCGGCCCTCTTTGCCACCACCTCCGTCCTGCTCATCGTTGGCATTGGAGTCGCCGTCTATCTTTTCCTGAAGTCGCGCTCTAAGGAGGCTCCCAAGCCCAAGCCTGGAGGCTACGAGAAGCTGAACAACAGCAGCACTGGGCCCTACGGCAAACCCATGACCTCTTACGAACCCAGCCGCTCGGAACAGCTGGTGGAGTTCAATGACCGTGCTGAGGAGGAAGATGATGACGATGATGAGGACATTGTGTACATGGGCCAGGATGGGACAGTCTACCGCAAGTTTAAATACGGGGCTCTAGACGATGATGAAGAGGACGAACTTGAATATGATGATGAGAGCTATTCATTCCGATAGTTTTACAAGTGAAATCATTTTTACCCTTGTAGTGAGCTCATCCTCATTAAGGCACTCCTGACTGGCCCCCACCCTGTATTTAAAGGTGATGACATGGTCTATTCCAGTGTTTCCTAACCCAGTCCTCGAGGAACCCCGGACAGTCCACGTTTTTGCTCCCTCCCAGCCAATCAGGAACACGAAAACCTGGTACAGTTGCGCTGGGAGCTGAGAGGAAGCAAAAACGTGGACTGTCCGGGGTTCCCCGAGGACTGGGTTAGGAAACACTGGAATAGACCATGTCATCACACTTGTCTATTCTTTTTGCCTGTCTCCCCCTTTTATTGATTTCTTTTTGATCCATGAAACTCCATTGACTAATTTACATTTAGACCCAGAATACAGTTGCTGTCAATTTAAATCCTTTTAATTTAGACGTGACACAATAAAAAAGGATTCCTCACCCTCCATGACACCTTAAGACAGGGCCCCCCTAAACAGAGTTTACGTTTTCCATGAGTGACTTATTTTTCCATTTAGGATGAAAGGAACAATAAGAACCAAGAATAAAAATATTTAATTAGGTTGAGGGATAAATTCTTACATTTGCTTCTTGCACTGTTCTGATGAAGTGATGGCGTTTACAAGCTGGGTTTTCTCTTGTATGTTGATTTGTTTGATCAGTGCTGTTTATTGATGTGAAAGTTATTTGTTGTAAATGTTTCAAGAAATTAAACCAGTACGTTGAACTTTTACCGGTGCTCGTGTTAATATGAGTATATTTATTTCCTAGTTATGTAATTTTTTGCTCTGTGGTACTTTGTGCTATTTATAGAAGCCTGCTGAGTGCTGACATAGAGCAGTGTTTCCCAATCCGGTCCTCAGGGACCAACAGCAGTCCACGTTTTTGCTTGAGCTGGCAGGCAGGGGGGCATTATCTGGCAGGGAGCTGGGAGGAAGCAAAAACATGGACCGACTGTGGGTCCCTAAGGACCAGATTGGGAAACACTGACAGAGGTTAGACAGAAATGAAAACCAATAGCAATTAACATGAAATTTTTTGTCAACTTAGAAATATTTTTCTTAAAATTCATATTCAAAATAGTACCTGCTGGATACATCACAGTACTGTTCCTTAAAATGCTGTCATTTTTCATGTCGAATGTTAAACCTTTTAAAACTACATTTGACGCAATTAACATAAAGACCATTTATACAGTTTAGCTCAATCTATCCTAAGGCTATCCCCATCTCGCAGGTATAATCTCCGTCCATCCATCCACACACACATTTCCGGTAGAGACAGCATTTAGCCTATATGCATATCTTTGGACGGGAGCAGAAAACCAGAGCAGTCAGAAGTACAAATCCAGACCAAGATTTTATACTCAACTGGCTGGTTGAAAGAAAGAGTCACATTCAAAATATACTGAACTGGTTGGTTGAAACAAACACTTTTTCTAGATTTGTATTTTATGGACCTGAACTTTTCACCTCTGCTGGGCAGGACATGTAATTGCAGATCAGGGGTGTCAAACTGCATTCCTGGAGGGCCGGAGCCCTGTGTAGCTTAGTTCTTTCCCTGTTCCACCACAAA
>JAODLD010000046.1:28952999-28964066 GCA_026781065.1 Mormyrops boulengeri
TATATATACACACATACACACACACACATATATATATACACACACACACACACACACACACACATACATATATATATATACACAGAGCTCCACTCTACAGGCATCTGCAGCTAGACCCTTCTCGGTACAGGTGTTAGGAGCTGGGAGGGAGCAAAAATGTGGACTGTCTGGGGTGACTGGGTGGAGAACCACTGCAGTAGATGTTTAAAATCTTCTGAAACTGTCATTTCAATGCTGTTTTGTTTTAATACAGTTAACTGCCACTGACAGGATCCTTTATGTTTGCCAGTTAAATTAGTCACCACTAAGTTTCATAAATTCATCAAACAATGATTGTAACTCAAATAGGCTAATGAACACACCTACATGCTACAATAGGTGTAGCGGGCCAAAACTGAAGGTGGTTTCTCCTTCAACTGTATTTGGCAACATTCCATAGCAAAAACACACATTTTAATGTATATACCTGCTCTATGTAATGTAATTTAATTTGACTTTAAAGACCTGGATAAGCATTCAAGGGACTATTAGATTTGATTGACATCTGCATGACTGAATGATGTCACTTAAACACTTGACTTGAGTTGCTTGTGTGATAGGATGGGATAAGGTAAACCAGTATAAAAATGTGAGTCATGACTTATCCTGTAAAAATGCAAAATAAGACACTGAGGTCAGACCAAACTGGACCTCTGCCCTTATCTGCAGTCCCTAAAGGACCAGACTGTCTGGGGAAAACTTGGATACACTTGTGTTCCAGTCCAAAAATCTACAGCGAGCAAAGAGCTGACAAAACACTAAAGACTGTATAGAAACAGACCAACTTTAACAGACCAGAGTTACTATAGAGAGACTATAGATTTGAAAACCCTAAACAATAATGCACATATAAAACAATAACATTTTTAAGCCTAAGCACACTCTTGTCATCACCGTGTGACTTTCTGTGTAGAAGAAAGCATACGGAGAAAAGCACCATCGCACAGCATAGTGGAATTCAGTATTAATGCCCTTATTTTGTGGCTTATTTAAAATTGTTTTGGGCACGATGGCACACGACCCTTACAGATTTATTGAGCGTGCAACACAAATTTTCATTTAATTGTGCTGCACCTATAAGACAGTCCCATATTTTATTAAGTATCTTGGAAGTTTTTGTATATTGCATCTAGTTATTGCTGGATACTCTCGTCAGATTTCCAGCAAATACTGCACCTTTGCTGTAGAACAAATTGATCCCTTTGCCATAATGTTTGTTAAACATTTGTCGCTACCTGATCTGTACAGCCAACCCCATCCGTTTTTTCCGGGCCTGCTTCACGTATTGAGTACACGTGCACATGCATATGCGAGTCGCATCACTGACATCATGCCTACATTCTGGGCTGAAGCAAAGTTAGCGATCACATTAGATGCAAACTACACACTTGGACTGAACTGCAGGTGGAAGGGCTGTTGACATACATATGTAAGATAAAGTTTAATTCAAACATTAAAGTTTATAAATTACACTTTATCTTAGGTATGTATATACACAAAATACAAGTTATATAGGACATTTGCTACTATCCGTGGTGTCAGAAAGGTCCTGGAACATATCCCCCGCGGATACAAGGGCACTAATGTACTAATTCCAAACCGAAAAAACACACAGTCCATCACAATGGAAGCAACCAGACCTAAGCCTGTACAGTAAGCTTGTAAAAATGCATTGATGTATCATGGTGAATTGATTATTAAGGTGGTGATTAAATGAGATCTATAAGATCAGAATCAATTTTTGAAACAAATTAAGATATCAAGGTTGCACACTTTCATGTTCATGTGCTGCAGGTAGATGCTCAAAGCAGCAGGACCAGCACACATATTACTGAAACACAGGATTGCAGTGGAAGGCTAATCACATCCTTTATGAATGTTAATACCTGATGATCTTTGTACTGCCGCGCTTTTGGGAATCGCTCTGTTTTGTAGCACAGAAAAGTCATTCATTTTGCAAGTATACAGTAGTGATGGTCAACACCTGTAAATGCTGTAAATGTCAAGACCCTGAGGTAGCTAGCTAGCTAGCTAAGAAAAAAAAAGTCATATTTAGCCTTAGAGATGCACAACATATTGGTTAACATATCGATATCATTACAAAACAGTAAACTCTACCCGCTAATCTATCCCCTAGTGACCTAGGAACATTAGCGTTAACTTTCTGACACGGCTCCAGTGTGAATGTGAACAGATTATGGTATTCGAGAAGAGCGGGGCCCTTAATTTACCACACTGATATCAGCTTGGACTACATGACACTCGCTAGTTTATCATTATTGAAGACTGAGTAGGACTGAACATTTGTTATCTATCCCATGTTGTTGTTACCCGATATGTTAGCGGGTTTCCTATGTGAAAGGGGGTCACACTAGGAGAGACTCACTTCCCGCAACAAACCCGCTAAGTTGGACTGAGTCACATACACAGTTAGGCTGTTGATGCGCTATTGGGTGAGGCACTGGGGATGGGCAAACTGGACATCTTTCATAACTCGTGTAATTTAGCAACTACTAAAGAAACACAGTAATAACTGTCAAATTAAAAATGAAAAATAACTAGCCTGATTAATTCACATAATTAGCATGTGTTTGTTTACCTCCATAGACAGACAGGAAATACGCCATCACTAAACAATAATAATAATAAAAATAATATGTACAATATGATCTGACATCTGTATTTTTTCACTCCCGACTGAGCAGTGATCTGTCATTAAATGGAACCATATCAGCCTGGCAAACGACAACCAACTGTATCCATCTACGCTTCCACTTGACTGCTCTCCTGTTTAGGTTTGATGAGCCCAAAATTTCACCCAAAGCTTGTCTATAGACGCTCAATAGCCCACAACTTTATCATTAGAAATAAAATAGCCATCCAAGATGAATTGCACCGATACAACTGGCAATGAGAGTGCTTGACCACCATGAAACCTCCTGTTTTATCCTTTTTTAAGAATAAATACCTAAACGCATCAATCTTAAGGACAGATTAATTAGCTAAAATCAGTCTGACAACTGAATCCTGATCATCTATGTTTGAAAAAGACAGTTTAAATATGCAAGTTATTTACTACTTCACGTCACAATTATAGGGCTTTTCATACATAAGATAAAGGCCAAAAGGTAATGAAGAAAAATCTTAAAATAGCCTTGCCCAACTGCTATAAGAAAAATGTAATTATATTACAGCTATTTTATATTGCTTAAATGAAGGCATATTTTTGATTATCTGCCTCTGATTCTCTGATTCAGCCTTTCACCCAGAAAACAGATGGGTGTGTGATTATTAATGTCTTGGTGTACAAGAGGTTTCAGGCTGTGTGTTGGACTACCCAGTTACCATGGATTTTTTGGTGTTCTTGAAGTAAGGGTTCCAGCCAATGCTCATGACCATTTTATGCACATCTCCATTCCCGAGGCTGGCCCAGCCATAATAGATACCAGTGCTGATGTCTGCCGGGAGATGTTCCACCACACAAGCAGGGAAATTTGCTGTGGGGTAGGACAGAGACAATCAGTCAATCACACAGTCGTGAAGACGGCTTGGGGACTCACACTAATGGGAAAGCGACGTGCCGCCTGTGGGAGAATCAAAGTGGATCATAACCAGCAGTCGCCTTTCCCAGTCCCACTATTACAGTCAGTACATGTATGTACAGATGCACTTCAACTTGTTATATCGCACATTTTTTATTTGAAATTTTCATTCGTATAGATCTTAATTTCTTTCAATTCTTTTTATTGGATTGGGTTGAGGTCTCTATCCATATAGGGGGAGATGTGATTATGGGGGGGTTACAAGGGGTTGTATTAGCCGGTTTTGATTATTGGGAGTAATTTACACCTATGCACCTGCACCAAGAGGAATTTCTTGAACACTTGGTACTTGGTGAATGGTAAAGATTCTGTTTCTGTGCAGCTGCTATCAGAAGAAAAAAATCAGCAAATAACTTTTAAAAGGCCTTAAGTCTTTATTGTGAACAGAAACTCTATTTCTGAAAAAAGACAGAACAAGTAACTAGCATAAATACAGTATACATTTTATGCAAGTTATTTTGCAATGATCAGTGTATAACAAATGAACAAAACCCTTTATTACACAACTGATCAGAAAAAAGCCAAAAACACCGCAGTAAATTTCTGTTTCTAGGAAAAGCTCGAGTACTGCCAACAGGACTGGGTTCGTGACTAATCTTAAATCTAGATGTTGACCATTTCCAGTTCTTATTATGACTACGCGACCCTTATAAATACATGTAGGCCTGTTGTTTAAAGTAAGTTTTATGTCGAAAGTCAGACATGTTACTTTTAAACACTAATTTAATAGTGCTGTAAAACAGTGGCGGTCAGCTATGAATGCGATGTGCTCGGGTACTGGGATCCAAGTTTGGTGGCGGAGCAGCCCCGATATCGGATCCATAAATTAAAAATCCAAGCAATCTATGCAATTGCTCCAATGAACCAACCAGCAATCTAGAACTAGATAAATTTCTAGTTGAACTCACTGATCTCCAGTAAAACGCGGGTTAGCCAAAGCGCCGTTTACCTGTGGGTATTCCCAGCTCCTTGCTCCCTCGTCCAAGCCCTCGAACAACTTCGCCACGACAGAAATATGGGAGACTCCTCATCATATTCACCTTCTGGGACTTCACTCGACAGTCGATCTCTAACTTCACATGCGCTTATTGCTTGACGATCTACTTCCGGTTGCGCTACTACGAAGTTCAACGCGCAACAATAATACGTCCCCTGTTCCTACAGCGCCGCATAGTGATGAGGAAGTAAACTGCACACTTCTAATTCTATTTAAATCAGCAAATCCCCGAGAAATCTGATTGGGGGGGCTTCCAGTAAGCAGATGATCCGTAGACACGACCCTGAGAGAGACAGGGCTTAATTGTTTTAAGACGAACAGCTTTATTGAAACATTAAATTAAATTAGATTAAACATGGTGTCTTTGGAGGGTGGCCTTCAGAGGGAGGGGGCACAATGGTTCAATGGGCGGGGGGGTTCATGGCCACGAATGCCCCCCTTGATGCCAACTCTGATTTTGACACAGGCTGTTATGTCATTTATTTCATAACTGTGTGTTGTATATACTAATTGGCCATCACTAAACAAGGGTGTTGGACCCTCTTTCACCTTCAGAACTACCTTAATTCTTTGTATCATAGATTCAACAAGGTGCTTGAAACATTTCTCGGAGACTTTGGTCCATGTTGACATGACAGCATCACGCAATTGTTGCAGATTTTTCGGCTGCAAGTTCATTATGCAAATCTCCCGTTCCACCACATCCCATAGGTGTTCTACTGGGTTGAGATCTGGTGACTGTGGGAGCCATTTGATTACAGAGAACTCTTTGCGATGTTCGAGAAACCAATCTGAGATAATATGAGCTTTGTGACATGGTGCGTTAATCTGCTGGGAGTAGAAGTTGGGTACACTTTGGTTATAAAGGGATGTACATATTCCCCAATATTACTTAGGTAGGATGTGGCAATTAGACGAATCTCGTTTGGTACTAAGGGGCACAAAGTGTGCCAAGAAAATATCCACCATACCATTACACCAGCAGCCTGAATTGTTGATACAAGGCAGGATGGATCCAGACTTTCATGTCGTTTATGCCAAATTCTGACCCTACTATTTGGATGTCACAGCAGAAAGTGAGTTTCATGTGACCTGGCAGCATTTTTCCCACCTTCCATTGTCCAGTTTTGGTGAGCTTGAGTATACTGTAGCTTCAGTTCCCTGTTCTTAACTGACAGGAGTGGCACCCGGTGTGGTCTTCTGCTAAATCCCATCTGCTTCAAAGTTCGATGTGTTGTGCATTCAGAGATGCTCTTCTGCATACATTGGATCTAATGAGTGGTTATTTGAGTTACTGTTGCCTTTATATCAGCTTGAACCAGGCTGCACATGCTTCTCCAACCTCTACCATCAACAAAGCATTGCTTATGGGGCAAGGCATGTTCTGTATTCAAAATGGGACACAGCATTATATTTTATGATATGGAATGATCCCATAAAATACAGGACAGGTGGGAACTCTACTTAGAAGAAGTCTCAAAGTACTGGCCCACAAGAAGGTTCTATACTGAGGACAACATGTTCTTAATTCATTATTATCTGACCCACAGATTGATCATTCATGTTCCACAGAATAAAAAACAATGTAACATTATTCAGCGCTGCATGGTCAGCATTTCCATGCTGGTGCAGTCATAGCAAATGTCCTCAAAAGGGGCAAAACATGTTCTAGGCAGGTTGTTATTAACGGTAAAAGAAAAACAAATCATTACTTTAGCTAGGCCTAAAAACAGTGACAGAAAGTATTTGACATTTCTTTTTATTTTATTTTAGTTAGTTTCAGAAACTATATAGAGCCCTGTATGTGGTTTTCGATTAGTTGTAGTCTTTTATTTCATTTTCGTACCTTATTTTACTTCAGTTTAAGAAAAGGTTTAGTTTTAGTTTGTGTTAACTACATGCAATAAATTTGCATGGGCTAAGATTACTTTGGGTTAACATCATACTAGCTATATTTCCCTTATAAGTACATGTAAGCCTATTGGTTAAAGTAAGTTCATTTATTAGCATAGCTGTACAAGGCTACTGTACACACTGTATATGGACAACGCTTCTCATTTGAATCCTATAGGTTCCATTGTATTATTGTAAGCCTATGTGTTTTACGTTAAATTATCTTAGATATTTGTACTTCAAAAGCTGTTTTATTTTTTTCCATCTTTAGCAAAGATTTAGGTTGACCATACCTTCTCTTTTTCCTGGACATATCCCGTTTTTGGGGACCTAAGAACGCTTTTTTTGGACCTACAAACTGTCTGGGATTTCACTTTGTTCCATGCTGACATTTGCTTTCTACGGCTGACATTTGCTTTCTAGGAATACAGTGGTACCTCGGTATACGTCCTTTCCATATCTGTCACGCCCCTCCGTCCAGCCCCCTCGTGTGCCACGACCTCGTTAACCTCATGTGGAATCCTTCCGTTTACCTGCTGTTCCGTGTTTCCTGCCTGTAGTCTTGTGTATATCAGTCCGTGTCTTCGTCCGTTTCCCAGATCCGTCATTAATGTAGTCTGCCGTGTTTGTGTGCTTTGCCCTAAATAAACCTCCCAGTTTGGATTTCCATGTACCTGACCCTGATTTCCCGCTCCCTGCTTGCTCAACGACACACAGTCATCACAATATCCTTGGACTTATACCAAACAGGAAGTATACCAAACAAATTTTTCCCATAAGAAATAAAGGAAATAAAATAAAATAAAATTATTAATCCATTGCCATGAAAAAAAATCCTATTGTTATTGGTATATTATACATTGATGGGATTGTATAAAATAATTTAAACACTGCTTAATACAAAAATACACAAATACAAAAGCAATTAGATTAAATAAATGAAAAGAGAGTTATAGCACGGGTTGTTCACTGAATGGTAGTAACTGGCGTACTGACGCTCGCGGGCAGTCATGGCTTTGTCTAGAGAGAGGTAAGCGAGGGTAGCGCGCAGTGTCGTGACTCATTTTGACCCATACAAGTTCTAGCACACGAGTCGTATTCCAGACAAAGGTCGTATACCAAGCAAAATTTTTCACGTCCAAACAGGATGTATACCAAGTTGGACTTATTCCAAAGCGGATGTATACCGAGATTCCACTGTACTTCCCATCTGCATACTTGCGCTGCTTTTACGACTCTCTTTACAAAGTTCAAAGAATGCATACCAAGTTAGTTAATATGCTAGTTAAATAATGTTCCCTTTGCTAATGTTACAAATGTATCCTAGAATAATTAAAGAGACAGCCTGGGGTTTTACAGGTGAGAAACAGAATGTTGAAGCCTTGATGGTTTGTCATGTTCATTAGGGAGGGCGTGACCGAACCCCCCTGATGGCCACCTCCTGGAGGCTGAAGAAGGCATCTGGGCAGGCTTCTTCTGGAGACATCTTCCGGAGGGTGGGCCATGCTGTATCGGACTGGTTTCAAGAGGGACACGTGGAATGACGGTGAGATCCAGTCAGAGGTCAGAGGGTGGCTGGGGACTGGAATTCTGGGTGTACTCTGCCCAGGGCAGGTAGCGGGCCCACTACGACGGATTGGAGGCACACAGTAGCCGGAGGGTCTTTGTGACCTCCTGGATTGTTCTCTCCATGACACCATTTGTCTAAGGGTGGAAGACAGGTGCAGAAGACCCGAAAGACTCTTCCAGCAAAGTCTTGCCCCCTGTCTGACATGATGTCCTTGGGTACACCGTAGTACCACAACATCCAGGTCAGGAGGAGGTCGGCCAGCTCAGAAGCAGTTGGGAGCTTGGGGAGGGGTACGTGCCAGCGCATCCCTGACAAGCAGTCTACCACCGTGAGGATAACAGTGTCGCCCTGGGAGGGGGGAAAGTTGGTGATGAAGTCAGCCAGGTGTGACCAGCAACAGTTGGGCATGGGGTTTGGCTGGTGCAGGCCAGTGGTGCAGGCTCCTGGTGCTGGGCTTCATGCAGGATTCCTTTCAGGTCCCAGGTCACTGGGCTCAGGAAGCAGGACTGCGGTAGATTCAAGATGGGATTGTCAGCGTGACTGAGCATCCGCTTTGAGGTTCTTCACCCTGGTGATGTAGGAGACCTTGAACTCAAACCTGATGAAAAAGGGGTTAAGGCTTTTAGCTGACTTGAGATATTCAGGTATCAGTGGTCAGTGAGCATCAGAAAGGGATGCACCGCACCATCTAACTAAAGTCACTACCCTTCAATACAGCTTCAATCCAAGCATTCCCGATGTCATAATTCCCCTCCGCCAGTGTCAATTTCTGCAAGAAGCAGGTGAAGGGGTGAATCCTCCCCATCTCCCCCTGTCGCTGTGACAAGACAGCACTGGCCCCAACCTCTGAGGCATCCACCTCACAATGAAGGGGGCAGATGGAGCGGGCTGCTGGAGGACGGGTGCTGTACAAAATAGCTCCTTGAGGCATCTCAGGGCTCCCATTGCCTAGGGAGTGCAGCTGAAGAAAGACCAGTGAGCTCACATTATTGCAGTGAGTGGAGCCGTGACTGCGCTGAACGCCTGGGTGAAATGCCAGTAGAAGCGTAGCAATCACTGGAGCTCCTTCACAGTCTGGAGCCGGGGCCAATCCTGGACAGCCTTCACCTTTTCCTCATCCATACCCGGCTTCCTTAGTTTGGATCCGGTACCCTAGGACAACTGCATGCACTCTTTGAACATCCGCACCTCACCATGGAAGGCAGGCTCCGCCTGCAGATCTGGGTGCAGGAGGGTGGCCAACCCAGGCCCATGGCGAGCAGCCAGAATTCCAGAGGGAAGTTGAGGGATAGCACATTCCATCCCCCATATTCTGGCCGACAGCGGGATTGTTGAACACTCCGCTGAAGGGGCACTGAAATGAGACTGAAGAATCCAGGACCATGCTCTTCTCAGTCCAATCACCAAATCATAGCCCAATCACTAAATTGTAGCCCAATCACCAAATCGTAGCCCAATCACTGGCTCTGTAGGTGGGCAGGGAGATATCAAAGTGGACCCTATCTGCATCTTCCTGGAACTAGTCTGAATGGTGATCTATGTAGAGCCCACATTGCATTAAAAAGTTGTGGCACTGGTCAGGATTGCTGTTGTAGTGCTTGGGCATCGCAATCGAGATTGAAGAGGGTGGACACAGAGGGGACCGTGCCAGGAGAGTGGAGGCAGTGGTGCCCTGCTGCAGCTGCCCAGCCAAAACGGTAAGGTGGGTGATCTGGGTTAGGGCATCCGCAAGGGTCCCTGATGCCTGCAAGGCTTCCTGTCATGAAACGGAAAACTCAGCTGGGACCCAGTTGCAGATAACAGAGTTTATTTACAGCCAAGCAGACAGGAATGGAATCAATAGGTAGGATTATTGTCGGGGTCACAGAGTGAGAGGGTTGAGAGCCAGAGGGGTCAGTCCTACACAGAGTGCTTGAGACAGAAGGTAGGCACACTGGGAGAAGCTGTGGATTTGTGTCAGGATGTGAGTATGATTTGCAGGACGGGTCAGAGCTAATCAGGAGACAAAGAAAGTATGCTTAGTATGCTTAGTATGTGGCATTAAGAATCAGCAAAGCGTGGCATTGCGTGTGAGGTAGCCTGGGGTTTTAGAGGCGAGCGACAGGTGTTCACAAACCCCCCCCCCCCAGAAGGCTTAAGAAGGCACCTGAGCAGACTGGTTGTGAATGAAGAAATTGCATAATTACCCATAACTTGTGTATGATATATTGCTTAACAAATAAAAAGTGAACAATAATATGGACAACAGAACCTGAAAAGAGAAAAACCACTACATGGAAAGTCACTAAATGAAAAACCACCAGATGTCTCATTTTTTATTAGAATCATTGTAACAGTTCATTCACTCTTTACATACTGATTCAATATAAAAATACAGTTATAAACCTTTTAATTTACTCAGCCTTCCTTAGATCATCTCACTGATAATTATGTTCAGAGCTGCAAGCTTTTCATTTTTACACCTTAAGTCCATCCTCCACCTATTAGGACTATGTGAGTGTGCTGTCTAATTAATTACAATCAAACTTTTCATTTCAATTCTACAACCTCCATTAAGTACAAAGTTTTTGCCAATAGCGTTTCTCTCATTGTTCATATCTTCTGTACTTGTACTGTGTAATCTTTTTAATACCTTCCTAACTTGTAAATAAGCATTAAATCTAATTAAGTATAAAACTCCATACTATTTAAGTTTTTTATTTTTAACATTGTATGGAAGCTTTGTTCAAAATGGAAGTGGCTACATACACAAGATAAACAGCTTCATTAAATGAGAACAAGTCTGTGAATTGCTACTCTCATAAAACAATTAAACTGAGTGCTCTTACAGTAATGTCTTTCTGACTTTTTCTGTATTTCAAGCCTAAATACAGTGGCAAGTCAAAGTTGTTGACAAATATAATGTGGGTATAATAATAACACAAAAAAATCTGATCTTTCATGTCTTTATTGAGAACAACCATAAA
>JAODLD010000046.1:28970935-28990878 GCA_026781065.1 Mormyrops boulengeri
TGTGTAACTGCCCGCCGTGTGTGTCGGCCTTACCGTCCTTAGTGTAACTTCCCCGTGTTTCCCCGTCATTCATGGCTCTCGCGTCATTTTTGCTTGTTGTGCGGTCCCTTTAAGGAGTAACATAAAGAACAACTATGTGTCAGTCCGCCTCTCGTCTTTTTCATTTCGATTCATCGGTCTGCTTGGTGATTCAGTACAGTTCAATATCGTACATAAAATATAGCAATATATATATTGAATCTTGGTGGCGCATTTGTGGTGGTTTATCATAAGCTTTGATGAGTTTACATTTGTCATTCAGAGAAAATGACTTTTTCCCGTCATGTTTTTTGCGCACGCAGCACTAGCCTCAGGTAGCTAGTCAGAAGCAGACAGGTTACTGCAAAAGTAGGCTTATCAAAGTAAAGAAAAAAAATTATCGTAGTTTTAATTTTTTCGGTATGTTATGTATAAAAAGACCCAAAATGAACACTGTAAGCAGACTACTTGATTACTATAAGTAAATTATTTAAACGGTATTTGCACAGGAATGATTCTGTCCCAAGCTTTTTGATCCATATAAGCAGGTGATCACTATAACTGTGATCATTATAAGCGGGTTCCTCTGTATTTCTAATACGTAACATCGTGCACATACCTCACTATATCCAGAAGCTTAAGCATTGTAAATTCCTGTAGTTCAATATAATCAGTGCATTGTGCTCACAATGCAAAGGTAATGGATTCAAATCCAGAGCTCACATAAATGATAACCCTTCCTTGGAGTGTAAGTAACTTTGGATAAATGAGTCAGATAAAAGATTTACTACAAGCAACTAACACAATACGTTATTACTCACTTTGTGGATTCTACACAAATAAGCTGTTCCATAAAAAAAAAACTATTCAGTGATCCATCTTTGTAACATCAGGTACAAGATAGCAGTGCATCACAAGACATACCCAAATGGGCAATTTGGAGATGTTAATTCATCTAGCTTGACTGCAGAGTCAAGCAGAGGTACCAGGGAGAAACCCACAGACCAACAAAGAGAGAAAATAAACTGAATGCAAGAAAGTTAACTACTATACAAGCTGGTAAAAGGGCATCCAACTCAACCACCTATCAGGCATGTTACCATGGAAAAACTGAAACACATTTCAGTACCGGATGTAGCCAGTTAAAATAAAAGCAAGGTACTTTGTTTTAATTTTCTGTTGTGCTACCTAAGATTATAGGTTCTTTTATAACAAGGATTACGGAAGTCTGTATAGAGGACACGCTTCAACTTTTTTTTTTCTTTTCGTTATCTCGAGATCACGACTTATTTTTCTCGTGATCTCGACATAACCAAAGTCGTTATCTCGAGATCACGACTTTTTTTCTTCTTTTTTTTAAGCCGACATCTTTCAAACATCACCCGGTAACCATGGAGACGTCCCGGACTCTCCAGTTGGTTGGTAATGAACCTGACTACTCGTTCAGGCTCACTATAATTTCTCCGACGGTATAGCTGCAAATTTCTGAGCCTCCTTCTCAAATGACGAACACTAATATGACAATTTTCTAGCACCGACAGACACACTGTTATTTCCTCTTATCCATGATTCGGTGCAATATATCTCGACTTTTTCCCCACAGTTTGAAGTCTAAATTGGTTTTACAAACAAGTGCAATATAGCCACTTATGACACTGGTGCAATATACTTTTACTTTACTGTGCAATATAGGCCTACTCCTATACACTGTTACTTTACTATGCAATATACTCCTATACACTTTTACTTTACTGTGCAATATGCTCCTATAAACTTTTACCTTTCCTGTAACTTCTGGACAAAGGTACTTTAGATTCCTGTACAGAGATTTTCTATCTTATTTTATTTTTTATTTATTAGAATGTTTAACAGTGCTGTAATTTGTTTTACCCCTCATTTCTATTTAAATACTTGTACTGTATTGTTCTTATCTGCGTGTCTATGTGTGATTGTGCAGTCGCAATGTGAGCAATTTCCTCTGGGATTAATAAAGTCTTCTGATTCTGATTCTGACAGTCCACGATCAAAGTAAAATCTGATGCATTTGACCATGAGGATAATACTAAACCTGTCGCGAGATCACGGGAAAGTGACATGGGTTATGTCGAGATCACAAGAAAAAAATAAGTCGTGATCTTGAGATAACGACTTTGGTTATGTCGAGATTGCGAGAAAAATAGGTCGTGGTCTCGAGATAACGAAAAGAAGAAAAAAAAAGCGTGTCCTCTATAGACTTCCGTAGCAGACACACTTGTGGTATAGATTATTATATTGTACATGTAGTAATCCAACTTTACCCAATATTCGTTACTACTTGGGTTGGCTATGCATACAATAATGAATGCTGCTACCTATACTGTACCATAGTCCGTAAGCCTACAGCGCTTATCAGCGTCGCGTTAGTGTGGCTAATTTGACGCATGATGCTATTGCTGGTTGTAAGAACTGCAATCACGATTGCTTTCTCAAAATTGAGAGCCTATATAAAGAACGGCGATGGGCAACTAATTACCCCGGCCAGTCAGTGCATTGACCCAGGCCCCCCCCCATCAGATTCTTTTGTGGGCCATACAACATGCAGGCAATGTGCGTAGGATATAGATAATGGAAACTAGCTGCAACTGCATGCCAGCCAAAACTGCCGCAAACATTCTGCATGGCGAGTGCCGATTGGGCGGTTTGATCAGTCATTTCGTTACTGTCAGCAACGAAACCTTGAACGGCTGAATACTCATAACGATTCGTTACAGCCTGGTATATATTCGTTACTTACTCATTACTACTCAAATCTACACCTCTAACAATCCCGACTACGTATCTGCACTGGATATCACCGGTGTTCTGTCGAGTTGAGCTACTTTGTCGAGTTAGGCTAATGTAATGCTAATCGATAGCTGAATCTGTCGATTCGAGGTATAACTGTCATTGTATTACGGCATCTTTATTTATGCGTTTTAATTACTAATATATTATTGACATGTAAAAAATGTTAACATATAAAACTGTACTTAATAATATAGGATAGCCAGTATGCTTCCAGTATAAAATGACACAAGGGGAACCTGTTTGGATACATTATTTTAACACAGACACTTAATACTGTAATATAGGGTAGCCTACATCGATAGGCCAGTATGCCCTACCAAATAATGTCTTCCAATGAGAATCACAAATTGTTTTAAGTAAATTATTTAGTTTATTATTTTTTTTGTTAATTTAAGATTTTCAACTATATACGAAAAAAGATAAGCAACACAGAATACACATCCCACCCCGCCAATCTTCTCATCCCACCCCGACAGTTTATTTTATTTTAATGTTAATACATTTTGGGCAGTAATACTGCGGCCAGCGCTGTGGGTCATATTGCGCACATTTAAAATGTGCCCATCTTCTGCATGAATCACACTGGACCTACAAAAAAAAACGAAAAAAAAAAAACCGTAAAAACACAGACAAATTAAATGGTCACATGTTTTGAGAGTGAGTACATTCATGTAAGAAATCCAAAGTAACAAAAGGTGTTTTTTTAAACCCCATTTCACACGTAAAAGGTCGCTTAATGAGAACAGACTGTATCACTTAAGACATAATGTAATATTTATATATTTATCACAATTATAAATAAAATAAATGTTTATAATATGCACATGTGGAGCACACTAGCTCATAAAACGTTCATTTATTGAGCTTGTCCGTTATAGACAATATTCGGTTATAAGTGAGTCCACTAAAATGAGATTATATTGTATAAGGTCATAAAATGTACAACGTCACTATGTACTGAATTTTATTGACTTTCAAAATACAGTACCCCTGTTTCAAACGCTTTTCAAATTACAGTACTGTACAAATCAAATTATTGAACTGTGTATAATTCAGATACGCTATAATACAGTACAGTACTAGCTTATATAGCTTATTGTAGTTTCGCTATTGCATCTAATTGGCTCGTTTTTGGCAGTTATCATAAACTTTGAAGAGTCTATATTCGTAATTGACAGAAAATGACTTTCTTTTTCCCATCATGTTTTCTGTGCACACAGCATTGTCCTCAGGTAGAATTACCGTGTAGTTTTAATTTTTTCCATATGTTGCTATGTATAAAAAGACCCAAAATGAACACTGTAAACAGTGTAAAGTGACTAATTGATCACTATAAATGAATTATTTAACCCTTTAAGTGCCACACCCAGAAAAAGGCATTGGAAATATTTTTTTTATCATTTCTGAGGTCTGTAGGCCAATACAAACAAAAAATCAATAGTTTTTTCAAACACTGAAAAATGCAGTTTATGTATTACAAAGGTATACCTAACGGTAGTCTACCATTTGGTGGAGCAGACACTTAAGGGGTTAAACAGTATTTGAACAGGAATGATTCTGTCCCAAGCTTTTCGATCCATATGAGCAGTTGATCACCGTAACCGTGATGAAACTGATTGGTGGTATTACATTGGTAGCTGAAACTGTTTTTCTGCAGTGTTTACATTTGACCTTTCTTTGTTCGGTGTCGTTTTTATTAAAGGCACAACGTGTCCAAACGATGGACACGGCATTTTTCTTTGGTACAAGCTGCTCGAGTTGCTTCATAGTATGTCTTTAAGGGTCAGTACATGATCACACACTGGGGAATATATTGACATATGTTTTAAGTATTAACAGAATTAAAAAAAAAAAAAACGAAGTAACCGACATGGGCAAGATTACGTCGTTAGAGATCCTGAATGTCGGTTTTGATTAAATTTAATTTTTTCGATTTCCCAGCACTAGCACCACATCTCATTTTTTCCCCAGTAGGACAATTCCCCAGATTCTCAGACATAAACAAACACCCTATACTGCACTGCATCACATTTTACCCACTGCAGGGGCATCTATTTGGGAACTTTCATATGCATCAGTACTGGTCCCTGGCCATGTACACCACCAGGCAGTGGAATGTTGCGGTTTTGCGGAGGGACTGGTTAATTTCCAATTTTCCAGATATTTTCAAATTTTTGTGAACCCTCATGTTTGCCCATTCTGTTTGCATCTGAAGCCCTCTGCCTCTGCCCCCCCGGGTCCGGTATGGAACGCCAAAAGGGTCATAAACACAACAACTTACGCGTTGCCGACACATGCAAAAAACACCTCAAACACGCGTGTTTTATGCCTTTACATAACCAAAAATTACGTAACATCAAGGGGCTTTTAGCGTGTCAAAAACGACAGGCAAAAAAAAGTGTCAACAAGGCGTCGATTACGTGTCAAAAGGACACGCAAAAAAACACCTCAGACACAAATATTTTATGCCTTAGTATGTGGAAATTAAGTGACACCAAGGGACTTTTAGCGTGTCGAGAACCACATGCGTAAAAAACGCATCAATAAGGCACTTCAGATAAAACATAAGTTGAGGTATTTATGACCCTTTTGGCATTCGATAGTCCGGAGCTGATCCGGGAGGCTACGGGGTACAAGGCAGGGAAGAACCCAGGATGGCACACTCGCACACCATTCATAAAATTGATTGTAAAAGCAAGAATGTCTTACGTTTTGTGGCTTGTTGTCAAACGAAATTACATATAGTTTCCTTTACAAAAACAGGATGTTATGTTCCAAAACCCTTTTACTAAAATGGGAGTTGGAAAGGAGGGTCTCATCTTATATTCAGTCCAATACGGTAGCTCAGAATCAAAATGAAATAAGACAAGTATGCCTTTTGTCCAGTGTAAAGGGCAGCAAAGGCTTACTTTTGGTATCCTGTAACAAGGACTTTATCACAGAATAAAGCTAACAAAACAATGATGATTTACTTAATGTGTCTCAGGGTTGACAAGGTGCCTAAAAAGTGAATTCATTGAAAGGTAACTTTCAGTTAATATTTCCTGTACTTTTCTAGTTGGTTAATGCACACTTGACAAGAAAACTAAAACATGAATGATTAATACATACTGAATGACTTCTCAACACTTTTAACTATTGAAGACATAGAGGATACACAAGATATAATCAATATTTTGATAGATGTAGACATAAAACAATGTAAGAGGAATGCAGAATTTCAGGCATTAACGTGACATGCAGAATTATTTTAAAATAAGTATAATGACTTACCGCATTTGTCTCAAGCACGTCCTGAAAATATACTTTTCAAAAATGTGTAAGTTTTTATGGACAAAAATATTTCAGCGGCTTACCTTAATGGACTGAAATGTTCGTTGTGGTCCAGAAGTCTTAAACGCAAATATGACTGTTAATGATAAGTTGTAAAAAGATTCCAGATGGAAATTCACAGGTAGATAATACATTTCAACGACTTACTTCAGTAGTTAGTAGTCCTCCGTGTTATTTCTTCATCAAAAGAACTATCATCTAATATGGAAAAAAACATAGAAAACTACAAAGTAATGTTTGTTAAACTTGGTGTTGGCTTATCATTGACTGGTAAAAAGCTTGAGAAATAAAACTGTCATAGCTGTATAAGGCTGTTAGGTTAAAAGAGATCTGCTGTTTTTGCAGTAATTAATGAATGCAAACAGAAGTGCAGTTGCTTATCACATCAAAAGTGGGTAGGGGGTAGTTATGGTGATGCGGCAGAAAGGTGGCTCTGTTTGCTGTGGTGAGTTATCAAGACAGCGGTGTAGTTCCAGTGGAGGGGTATTAAAAGTGTGGGGGTGATTGTGGTGGGGTAGTTAGAGGATGAGAGTAATTTTGTTGTTAGGGTATTAAGAAGGTGCAGTAATTGTAGTGGTGAAGTATCAAATGGGTTGGGGTAGTTATGATGTGTTTAAGTAAATGAGTGTAGTTGTAATACTTACTGTAAGTTACAATGTATCCTAGTTTTTCATCTTCTCTTTTAAGTCCTTAATTTTCTCACCTGTGTTCTTGATTGGTGTGATGTATTTGCTCAAGTTGTCTTATTTGCCACAATTCTGTATCTACAGAAGATTGAAAAATTATTTAGGGTTATAAATATGGTCCAGATATGTCTGGATCATATCATGTATACCAGCAGTTCTCAATCCTGGTGCTGAAGTAAAACTGCCCTGCACATTTTGGTGCATTCCTGGCTTCATGGCAACCAATCCAGTCTAGGGTCAATTGAATTTGCTGCTCATTTCAATCAATCCTGAAATGACAGTTGGTGTTAGGGATCTGGGCGGGTTTGGTGCGCAGGCGTGGCATGCAGGCAGAAATGTGGACGACCCATTTGCGGGTCAAAGGACAAACGGGTGACAGTACATAGTAGTCTACATAGTACATAGTAGTCTTATATTTTTTATTCCCAAAAGACACAATGTGTTCATTTTGTTTATTTTGATGTGACAAAAAATGTATAACAAATACAGAACATTTTTCGTGGCTTAAAATTCTGCACACTGTGAATTCTTATACACAGAAACTGTAACGAAATGTAAAACTGCTTAATTTATCATTTTTGTACATGAGAAAGTAAAATTTGAGTGAAAAAATTAATTTTTCTTTATTCTCTGTAACAGCTCTTCCGCTGCCTCTAGTACATAGTATTTGCTGTTGGGCTTTACAGACCTCTTGGGGGATGCCATTTCGAATCCCGCCCATCTATCCATATGTCGACCTTGAAGCCGCAGACATGAATTGTCTCAATACCTTCTGTGATAAAAGTTTGAATTAAGCGTAGTACCTCAACCACTGTGTCTTCTGCATCCCTTCATTCCCATTCAGACAGCCATGCAATGTGGCATATTTTTTTTTGGATGAATATCTTTCACACAAGCAAATGTATATGACGCATATATTACATATATTTGGAAATGTATGTAGATATTTCTAGATTTATCAGATTTCTGTTCTATCTGTAGTACTTGTTTGTTCAGCTCATTTCATAACCGACACTGAAGTTCTTCAGTTGTCTGAAGAAATACAGTCTCTGGTTCACCTTCTTGATGAGGTCCTCTGAGTTGATCTCCATTTTCAGAAACTGCAAGTGCCAAGAAATCTGAAAGAGTCCATTACTGTTATTTGCTGACCATTGATATGGAGTGTTCTGTGAGTGCCTGAAATCCACAATGATCTCGAAGGTTTTAGGTAGGAATGGGCCGATCTACATTTTTTCAGTTCCGATTCAATTCCGATACAGATACAGATTCCGATACACAACTGCCGATACCGATTTATGAGCTCTTTTCACTTTAATATCTTATTGCCACACCCACCATATGACAATCCACCTCAGGGATGAGAACCTGAGTGCAGCCATGCATCATGTGATATCTCAGCACCACACTAGTCCAATGGAACAGTGTGAGTTTTTTCCGGTGGCTGGAGAGCCAATCCTGATACCGACCTCCAAATTTTCCCTGTAAGTTGGAGAACCTCCTTGCGAGGCTGGATGTAGATTAATGTTGTATCCAGGACAAAACGATCGTAGGTTAAGGGCCTTGCTCAAGGGCCCAACAGAGTAGAATTACTCCTGGCATTCATGGGATTTAACCCTAGCCTCTGAGCCACCACTCTACCCTGTACAGGTTGCCTCATAAATAACCCAGTATTTTACAGACAATAAACAAAAGAAAACAATAAAACAATAAATAAAGATAACTAACACCACTAAACACCACTAAGTGAGCCACCAGGCCAGCGGGTTAAATCGTAAGTCATACTGCCTCAGATAAAAAGATTAAAGCAACGTCAGGGAGGTTTACACCGGGATCATTACAATTATCAACCCTTAATAATTCAACATTAAAAACCCCACAAAAACAACAGTTTACACTATAATTCAGTGACCGACTGTTAAACACACCGACACACAAAACAAAAAGAAAATACAACTATAATCCAACAATAATAAAAAAACAACACATTACTGCATCACATACAAAGAAATACCTGACGTTTCTAGACTGGCGACACTGGTGAGTCTTACTGGCACCTATTCCTAGTCGCTGAGTCTCCATCTATAAACATTCCACATACAGTATGGTACATTATGTTTTACAACTATTGTTGTTACTTTTAACAGCATTTCATAATAAAAGAAACTCACATACCAACCCGGGTAGGAAAACAGATGGGCAACTACACTGTAAATTCCCCGCAAGCTTGAAATCACCATCCCTTTTGTAGATTGCAACACAATTCAGTATGTCTCCAATTCTCAGGACCCCTGGCTGCCTTTCCTGTGCCTGCTTCTTTCGCACCTACTTCTGGGAGAACTCTTAAATCACAAAGACCAATTCACACACTGTCGCAAAATGGCTGCTGTCAATTCAAGTCGCAGTGCCTTGGAAACATTAAACGAACGTTGAAATACTTAAAGGAAACCACCTCAGTCAGGAGAGAAAAATAATGGTTGTGGAGCTTGCGAAGCATGTAATAACATCTCCAAGAAAGCGAAACAACACAGTCATATACAGCGGAGACCGCTGATAGTGATCATTATAACCAATTTTTTATTTTTTTTTTATGTCTCAGGCAGATTACCATCTACTTGACATTTGTATTACATGAATATAAGATTAAATGTATTAATTTAAAATGGTATCTTTGTTATTGTGTTTTTTCAGACTGAAGGTTTCAGGCCAAAGACCAATGAAGAAGGCGGCTTATACCTCTCTGCTGGGAAAATGTTTAGATACCTGAATAAATTCAGAAAGTTATTATTGATTGGAATATTTATTTCCACCATAGGATACTTTTTTTACATTACATTGGAATTAAGTCTAGACTACAGTTTTCTGGAACTCACTGATAAGAGCCTTGAAAAATTGTGCAACTGTAAAAAGATTCTGAAGAAAGATCAAGAGGAAATTCAGAATGCAAAGTTGAATCTGATAACCAAAAGCTTTCGAAACAAAACCAGGATTACAGATAAGCATTACATTGAATGGACTAAAGACTGCGAGAAATTCCGAGTAATAAGGAAGTATTTGACTTTTCCCTTGAGTCACGAAGAGGAGATGTTTCCCATTGCATACTCCATAGTAATTCACCAGAAGATCCAAAGTTTTGAAAGGATGCTCAGGTCTATTTACACCCCACAGAATTTTTATTGCATCCACGTTGACCAAAAGTCTACGCCATCATTTCAGACTGCCGTGAAAGGCATTGCTGCCTGCTTTGACAATGTCATCGTGTCCAGTAAACAGGAGAGTGTTGTGTATGCAAGCTGGAGTAGGGTCCAGGCTGACATGAACTGTATGGGAGACCTCTATAACCTGAGTTCCAACTGGAAATACTTTATAAACCTCTGTGGTCAGGACTTTCCCATGAAAACCAACCTGGAAATAGTGCAGAAACTGAAAGTTTTGAATGGCAAGAATACTCTTGAGACTGAACAAATGCCAACAGGCAAGAAAGTCAGATGGGAAAAAGTACACAAGATTGTCGATGGTAGGATACACAGAACAAAAGAAAACAAAGAGGCACCTCCAGTTAATACCCCTATATTTGCAGGGGGTGCTTACATCGTGGTTTGCAGGGATTTCGTGCGATACGTCCTTGAGGATCCAGTAGCACATCGTTTGATCGAATGGTCGAAAGACACCTACAGCCCTGATGAGCATCTGTGGGCGACGTTACAGAGGCAGCCTGGAGCTCCTGGATCCGTCCCCATCAGTCAAAGATATGATGTCACCGATGTGAATACAATTTCCAGGCTAGTGAAATGGCTGTCTTTTGAAGGACAGGAATCAAAGGGAGCCATGTACCCTCCCTGCGAGGGGCATCACGTCCGGTCTGTGTGTGTTTATGGTGTCGGGGACCTCAAATGGATTCTGCAGCAGCCCCATCTGTTTGCCAATAAGTTTGACTCGGATGCAGACTATTTTGTCCTGTACTGTTTAGAACTTTACTTACGCCATAAGGCCCTGGCGGAGATGGACTGATAGATTTTGTCTCTTCAAGGTAACTCCCGATGTATGTGTAACATTTAGCTAGCCGATGTTGCCAAGTGATGAAGATATTGCTGAAGGTATAAACGGAAATGACCAAAAGTATTTGCCACAGAAAGTCCACTGTTTGACCCCAGGGGCAGGAATTTTGCTGCTGCTAACGGTGTGTAAGAGTTGCACACATATGTGTTTTATTAACGATTGTTTGTTATCAGTACGCGTAACATCCACCGGTTTTTGTTTAAATATCTTTCAGCAGCACTTGAAATGTTCTCCTAATAAAGACATAATCAAGCTTCATTCTTCATTTGGATCTTTATTTCACACCACAGAAGGGCTGTTAATGACATTTTGGAATAACTACGGTGTTTCTCGATATGCGTACTTGACTGCACTTGACCATACTTATGTTCTCTTGTACATGTTTTGCGGCATCTTCCAATACTCCAGTACGGAGGACGGTAAAAATCTCTAGATGTTGTTCTTGCCCCACTCCAAATATGAAGGATAGATTGGTTGAACCCTCACTAGATGAGATCAGTCCCATGATTCATTGTGCCAAAGTTTGTTCTTGGTAGGCAAATTAGCAAGATTCTTACAAAATATGTAATGATATTGACTCATTTATCAAACATGAAAACTTCACCAAAAAGAGCACAAAACTGTTGAATGATAATGGAACTTTACTGAATTATTAAGCCTTTTTATGCAATTTGACGTCTGTTGCATGAAGGGTGTGCGACGGAAGTGTTAGCTGGTGGTAGATCTTGTAGGAGCATGCTTGTTTTAATGATTAAGCCTTAACAGGAAGATTTAAGGTAATATTTGACTAAACTCTGCTGGAACACAGTGCTCTACAAGTCAGAATAAGAGCAGCCTTTTATTTTACTTATCTTTTTGCCATCACATTGTTAAATCCTGTGATTAATTAATCAAAACTGTGTGACATTTGGAGATACATGTTTATTATACTGCGGGAAACATTTAGTAATTTAAAAAGCAAATTTTATGTACTTACCTGTACAAAACATCAGGGATTGCAAATGGACTGGTTATGCAGTGTTTTATGCAATAAGTAGTTATGTGGCATTGTTATCATAACCATAAGGGTAAATGTAACGCATGTATGCACCTGTGCTTTGTCAGGTTAATCTTATTGTGAATTTCATGGACAGATTTATTACAATTTTCAATAGTAAAACTACTATTATTTTTTAAATCATTTCATAGAGTATGTAACAGTCCATGTTAAATGTAATTTTTTCTGAACAATCATGGGCGGAAGGTGCAGGCTCTTTATACTCTTACTCTTTATACCCATAACTATACCCATACAGTTATACCCTGGCTCAGCACTTGGCTCAGTTTTGTTTCTCCTAATTGCCTAGTCCAGTCTTATTAAACCTGATCCATGTAACTTTTTGACACATTTCCCTGTATACTGTGTATATTTGTAAATTTAATTTTATATCACTGCACATGATGCCAATTAGCCTCACTGCAGGACAGAGAGCCTGTCCCAAGAAACACAAGGAACAAGGCAGGAGACACACTTGAATGAGATGCCAGTCCACCCCAGGGTAAAATGATGTTTCAGTAATGATAAATCCATTACAACAGAACATCCCAGGCTTGACAACATTAAGATGGACTGGCATTCTACAAGACATTTGGGTATTTCATTCAGTCACTTTATTCACCTTTGATTGCCTCTTTCTGGAAGAAAACTCCTACTTCATGTCAACGTTTAGGTGGAATTTCATCACAAGTCATGGTGCTGATGTTTGACAAAAATAGCACAATGACCCCACAAATACTATTAACAGTGATCCTCTATACCTAAGTTCAAAAGTTGTCCAAGTCATACAGTAGATATAACACTGCATGTAAAGCACATTACAGTCAGACCTTTTATCCTTGTGTGATGCAACATTTATTCAACTTGCATAAATGACATGATGCACAAGATCTTAATAGTTAAGTCCCCCAATCCAGATGTTGTTTCGTTGTAGTAGAAATTATACAGAATTGAGCTCCTTCCGAAGTACACGTACATCAGGGCCAACATGCAGACAATCCTGGTCTGATTTACTGTGATTTGCTGTTTTTATATACATATAAAACACACATTTTAAAATATATATTAGCAAAGTAAAAATTATATTTCTTTTCCATGGCTTTTAAGTAGAATTTCAATAAAGAACAAATTTTCCATGCATTCATAATGGTTATCTGTACTGAACATATATTGACTTATTGCCAATACAAGAAAAGGACAGAATATGAATCAGTCACTCTAGCTGACATTAGAATGCCTCTCCCATTCGTCTACATACATTTTCCTTGCATGTCAGTGTTTGCCATACGAACTTTGAGTGCGGTGTGAAAAGGATGTGTAGAAAGCTATGATTAGTACCCACTGGAGACACATTTGGGGGCTACTGTCATCCTCCACACACCATCAGAATAGCAAACGTGCATGTTTAAGGTTCGAAGTACAGTTCCTGATTCTGTGAGAGAGCAAGCACAATGCTGGACATGTTAAAATATCACTGAAAAACAACAGGAATATGATAATAAACATCATTAATATTATGACACTGATAAAGTGAGGAGACATGGAAAACTGTTAACAAATCTTTTAAAATATTAAGCA
Source organism: Mormyrops boulengeri (assembly GCA_026781065.1). Lineage (NCBI taxonomy): Eukaryota > Metazoa > Chordata > Actinopteri > Osteoglossiformes > Mormyridae > Mormyrops > Mormyrops boulengeri. Next base: position 28,984,469 of record JAODLD010000046.1, read on the forward strand.
AAAAAAAAATCACAAACAGAAATCAGGCAAGTGGCTAGGTAATCTTTATCGTTATCGAGAAATTATGGCATATTTCAGGGTATTCACCGACAAATTTCAATTGCAAAAGAAAGAGTGTCAAAGTGGGAGTGTTTTTTCAAAAGAAAAACAAAAAAAAGCAGTTCAGTTAGATTGAAGCTTATTCAATTCTGTCATTCAAGTCACCCTGAATATACTGCTGACTCAGCTGCCAATTGTCATGGTAGGTCATATGAATTTGGGTGGCAACATTTCTGCTCAAAATATGCAGGTGTTCAAATGAATCAGTAACATCAGAAATTACTCTAATCTATGCTATAATTCAATATAATAACAAAATAGTTTTAAAAAATTAAATACTGGGTCTTAAATTAACTTAAACCAGCAGTGCTGCTGGAAAGAATTCAGATTATCTTACCTGAGGTTAACTTCAGATAAATAATCTATCATTTGCATCTACATCACTAGAATATACAATGACATACACTGCAGATAACAAGTCTTCAGATGAGGATGCCTTGCACTGTGTGAGCACAGCTTGCAGACAGCTGTGTCTAGGAGACACTGGCGTTGAGGCTTTTGTCAGTCCTAAACAAAGTGACAAAGAGAAAATCCCCCATTAGCCACACTAGTGACATCGCAGGGAGCATCAGAACATTCAGACCATATCAGTGGAACCATGGAGGCATCAGTGGCCAAAAGGTGTTTTGGTTTCAGTGGGAGAAAGACCCTTAGGGAAACAAGTGAAAGATCCTGGCTTTTGGAATTTGTTTAGAATGAATGGGACTTATACGCTCTACACAGTCCGGGAGGAACTGGAGCGCAGGTCTGAAACTGACGGCTGACTCTGAAGCTCCATTCACAGGGATGCAACAGTAAAATGAAAACAAAAATTCCAAATTGACTGCATTTCGAATAGAAACTTAGACTCTGAATGCCACCAAACATCAAAATAGCAAATTCCCACAGCCAACTGAAAATGACTGGAACAAAAACCTTTCATAATTATTGCAAATAAATCAAAGTATTCAAGTTATCCACGCCACACGCTTGGTTTCATCTTAAGAAACAATCTAAATAAGGTGTCTCACCTCCCTACACAAAATCTTCTGATCGATACTTCCAAAACATTCTGAGTAAATATGAGTAAAAGTCCAAGATGGCTTGGGATGGCAGATGATTAACTGACCTCTGTTTTCTTTTACCGTTTATTCTTCAAGGTACTGACCATTGCACTGCATCCATATATGCACTATCTACATCTGCAGTTCTTTTATTATTTTGCTAACATTAAGGAAAATCAATAATTTATGAAAGAGGGTGCAGCATATATGTATGAGGTCAGCTCTTCACTCCAGAGATTATGCATGCATTTTGAAAATTGATTTTTTTATGTATCTGTTGCACTTTCTCAGCTTAACGCTTAATACAAATGTACAAAACCGGTACAGTACATGAAACAAACAGAAACTACTCCTAAATTTGGATGCTGGTTGACCATTTGTGTACTGGTTTTAACCATCTACTAACATTCAGGAAAGTGTCAGATACATATTCATATATGTCTTGTACTGGAATATGCCCAGACAAGTTTATTGCTTTTGGTGGAACAATATTATTCCAATGTATTCATTACAACAACAAAGTTTAGGTAGGGTCTAGAGTTTTTTGGAAAAAGCTCGCTTGCTATCTTGAGGGCTTGAATCGAAGGCAACTGGATTTCTTTTTTCAGTTTCTTGAAGACGTTTCACCTCTCATCCAAAAGGCTTCTTCAGATCTAAAAGTTTGATGGGGAATTCCAGGTATTTATCCTCTAGTGAGGTTCTCACCTTGAAAGTGGTCGTTGACACACCCTGCTGTCCAGCGGGTCGTTAGGGTCACTTGGGGCAAGGTGTGGATCAAGGTGCGAAACTTTGGTTCCACCTGAGCCGAGGCGTGAACCATTTACAGGTGGTTACCCTTCACATTTAAATCGTCTGGGAAGGATCTCAAGACTGCGTTATAGGTGGCTGATAACTGGTGTCTTAAGCCTCCAGCTCTGTTCAGTGATGGTCTAGACATGGATGGCCTCTTTTACTCCTCTCTCAAACCATCTGTCTTCTCTGTCCAACATGGGCACATCTGTATCCTCAAAGGAGCTTCCTTTCTCCTTTAGGTGCAGATGTACAGATGAGTCTTCTCCTGATGTGCTGGCTCTCCTGTGTTGTGTCATACGTCTGTGGAGTGGTTGTTTGGTCTCTCCTATGTATATATGTAAGTCCGAGCATTCCTCACTGCATAGTACAGCGATGTGCCCCAAGTGACCCTAACGACCCGCTGGACAGCAGGGTGTGTCAACGACCACTTTCAAGGTGAGAACCTCACTAGAGGATAAATACCTGGAACTCCCCATCAGACTTTGAGATCTGAAGTAGCATTTCGGATGAGAGGTGAAACGTCTTCAAGGATTTGAAAAAGTCCAGCTGCCTTCGATTCAAGCCCTTAAGATTATCATGTCCTGAACGACTGAGAAGCATCACAGACACCTTGCTTGCTATCCACTGTCTGTCTCCGCTGAAGCACATAAATGGAAAGTAATTTACAAATCACTGGCCGACTTCCCGTTTCTGTGAAAAAGTCCATTAGAATTGATGTCACACAGAAAACACATGTGACATATGATTATATGAAGCATGAATATAATAAATAAGAATAGTACAACTTCAGAAAAGAACAACAGTCAGATTTGTAACGCTTACTCCAGTTGGCCAGAAGCAGGCTCTGGTCCATTCAGAAAGCTGTTGAGTCTAAATAAAATAAAAAGATAGAGAAGGAAAGAGTGATGAGAACCTACTGTGGACAAGGCATTAAGACTGGGAGAAACCATTCCACTTAAACACCTAAGGTGACACAGGGTGATGAAGCTGAGGCAAAGTGGTATGCACCTCTCAGCACAAGGGAATGCAGCTTCATTCGTTCTGAGAGGCTGCATTCCTGCATGTAAGTAGTGCTTCCTGGCACTCAGCAATGCCTCACTGACTGAGAAGTGGAGCGGCAGTTAGTGATGTTTTTGCACAACACAGCACGCATTAGACCTGCTGCCAGCTGCAGATGAGACTCGTGTACAGGATTGTGGTGCAGGATTTACTAGCATCTACATATATAGAATTATAACACCTGTCACTATTTTTAGTACTTTATAATTATTAGTTGTATTGACACACCTAAAAAGAAAAATGCTCCATTACTGTTTTGTTTCATTCCCCTCCTGAAAGGTCATCTAATGTAAAGTCCAGAGAGGAGATGAGTAACGTAAACTACGAATACTGAAACCTAGCTTAATTTGCAGGTTTGTGACTCCCAGTAATGACTGTGAATGGCATTTTGAAGCGCATGTATGTGTTTAGGAGGGTGGGGTGGGGGGGCGGGGGGGGTTGGGGGCAGATCAGGTCTCTACCAATGTTGAAACCAAATCTAAGCCCTTGCTGGTTAATGAGATACTATACGAAGTCAAGCTCTAGGGAGAAATGTTACCCAGGAACTGCAGCCTGCTTCGACTTACTGTGCTATTAATAAAGTATTCAGTGTAGTATTTTAAAATCAGTGAGAACCAGAACTCTGCAAGTGCCGCTGCTAAGCAGAAACACGGGCTGTGTCCGAATTCAGGGGCTGCACTCTTCTAAGGCTGCATTTGAAGACTGAATGCATCACAGCGTAGCGATAAGGCTATCCCATTTCGAAGGCTCCATCAAATGCACGTTAAAAATGCATCCTCCTTTTGACAAGTGGTGAAGGATCTACCCGATGGATCCTTCACAGCCCAACATAAGATTCATTGCATAGGGGAAAAGTGGGTGTGTCTTGGCTTGGTGGTAGAAGCGGTGCTTTGCGACTCAAGGGTAAGGGAGGGAACAGCTGGTGATGGCCAGATCTTCCCTTTGACCTTCAAAGGACACAGTCTACAAAGGCTATGCCTTCGTAGACAACATCTGTCGAGGTATGCAGCCCCTGAGCTCTGACACATTGATGGAGTCCATGAGATTTACTACGGAAGCTGCCCGTGAGGTCACACACAGAGGAGACACACACGCACATGCATGCACACACATGTACAGACAGCCAGGCTTACTTATCCATCTCTGCAGCTTCCTTTAGCTTCTCATCCAGCCTGGGCAGCGGCCAAAGATTAATCAGGGATCAAAGAAAAAGGAAACAAAAAGCGGGACACAGACAGGAGAGTCAGCAAAGAAGCATAGGGGAAGCCAAAGAAGCGGTCGCACTAAGGGGACCACCTCCACGTTACACAACGACGCCACTTGCTACAGACACCGCGCTCATGCAGTAACGGAAACAGGGGCTGCAGGTGCGACTTGACACATTCTGAGAGTGACCCGTGCCCTGAACATTATCCCCAGCTGTGACTGGGGCTCACACATCCATAGAGCCCAGTGTTGGCATCTTTGGCAGGTTGGGGAGGGAAGGATTGGGAATTAGTGCAGAGCATTGGTAGGGTGCCAACATCTACCCAGCATTCCTCCTTTTACCTCATGCAAGCGTATTGTATAATATCCCGCTCTTCTTCAAACCTTCCGGGGAAAAGGCGGGAAGGAGGCACAGTAAGATAAGAAGCATAGAGGTTCAGGTCCCAACCTGAGCTTCTCCTGCACAAAGTCTTCTCCAGTTTCAGCATGCTGGCACATTATTAAGCACTAACATGCCTAAGAAAAACGTGTCTGTGTGGGGAGTCCATCAGTCCCCATTGCATGTAATGGTACAGAGTACTAGAACATTTGACGCTGTAGAATTTTCCAGTGTAAGTACCGGGTTAAGGTTTCTCTGTGGTCTGCTGCAAATCTCTCTAGTGCCCCTCACAGTACCAGAGCACCGCAGCAAAGACCCTTCCTTGCCCCAAATGTTTTACTGCCTACTCACTGGGGCAATTGCTGCTCTTGGTTGAGGAACTACAGCATCAATTACAACATTTAAAACATAAGGACTGTTGAGATTTGACACTGAAGAGAAAAATAACATTTTCTTAATTACAGAGGTCTACAAAGATCTCCCGATTTTTAAACAGATGTACACTAGTGGCCAAAATTGTGGAAACACCTAGCATTTTTAGTATTACACTTTAAAAATGACTACACAAATACTGATGGTAATGTTTATCAACAAAGAATCTTACAAATGTCATACATTGCGTGATTAAGTAAGTAACTGGAGCAACAGTTGAATGAAGTTCTGCAATATCTAAAAATTATAAGTGTTTCCACAATTTTAGCCACAAGTGATTATGAATGGGGGGACATTTTTAAGATCATTGTGGGCCCGTGAACACCAAAGAGGGAATGCTCACAGAACTCAAATAAATGTACATCAAATTCTCTAATGATTTAATTCATCAGAACCTAAACACTCCACAGCAACTAGCTAATTATAAACATTACTCACTTGTGTGAAGTGTTCAGACAGGTATTACAGGATTTTTAAAATATCATTATGCAAACAAGCTGATATTTTATATGACTTCTTTGTACATATGCAACTGTGCAGGGACTGAAAACTCACTTGACTATGCTCTCTGGAATGTGCACATACTCCATGGGGATCAGCTCACTCAGCTCTGCCAAACTGTTGACATACTTAATCTTGCTGCTGAATTTTGAGCTACAAGAATGAAACAGAGAGCAGAGTCAGAAGGAAACAGAAGTGCTGTGTTTCATCTTCCTTGTATGTTCATGTCCGAAAAACTCCCATTGTCAAAGGCCCACATTGTGTAGGGCGAGAAAGTCCGGAGGCAGGCTACACAGAGACAGAGAGACGGAGACAGCAGCACACTGGAGTGTGTCAACAACACAGTGAGGAAAATACAACAGAGAAGAATGAAAATGTTACATGTGATGACTGATAATACACCATTGCATTAAACAATTAAGAACTCACAGGTGGCCCCGTCACTGGCCACGTCGCCCACACAGTGTCGAATTAAAGAGATATGTTGAATGTCCCCCCGTCACTGTAATGATTTGGGAAGTTGTAATTGTTCGACATCACTATTCACGGTTTGGTGGAGTACCTCCACCTCATACATATGAGGTGATTGAGGTGTGGATTGATTCCGATTGTGTGTGGATTAATAATCCTGAGATTCAGATACGTCGTCCATGATTCATAAGAACATAAGAAATTTACAAACGAGAGGAGGCCATTCGGACCATCAAGCTCGTTTGGGGAGAACTTAACTAATAGCTTAGAGTTGTTAAAATCTTATCTAGCTCTGTTTTAAAGGAACCCAGGATTTTAGCTTGCGCTAAACTAGCATGGTATGGTGACCAAACCTGCACACAATATTCTAGGTGGGATCTTACCAAGGAATTGTATAATCGTAGCATCACCTCCCTTGACTTAAACTC
>JAODLD010000046.1:28990978-29003600 GCA_026781065.1 Mormyrops boulengeri
GGGAGGGGTTTTCAAGTAAGAATTTCATTGTGCTCTGTACGCTGTACTTTGTACATATGACAATAAACTTCACTTCAACTTCAACTTCAACTTTGATTGAAACCGCACCTAGTGGTCAGTGTGTGTAGGACGCCTACCCCATCCTCAGGAGGGAGGGCGCATTGATTATGAGAAGTTGTCTTATCACTTCTGATTCAAGCTGCAGGCTGTTTACTTGGACAAAATTGGAAATTTGAGAACACATTGCCTGAGGGGACGGGTGAGCCTGGCCAGCTCATCCCCTGCCCACACACGGCGCCCAAAATTACTATAAAGGAAGGGGGAGATCTCAGTGTTGACCGGAGCTCAGCCGCGAGATAGAGCGCGCATCGGCCGGCACCTTCTCGGGACTCAAGTGTTGGTCTCCTGCCAGGACTGAAAAGGGCTCCCGGCCTGTGTGTGAAGGTGGGTAATGATGGCACGTCTAAGAGTGAATAGCTTTGCAGTGTCTGTGTATTGATTCAATCATTATTGGGATTAATTATCATTGCATGGAAATAACAATAACAGTAATATCAATTTGTACCTCCTATGTTTGAATGTTTTATTGTCTCTTTTATATATGCATATAATCACTTGTATTGGCAGTTATTATTTATGATATATAATATTATTGGTTATCACTTGTGATACAAGATTATTTTTGCATTGCCTTTGATCCAATATTTTGGTATCGATTTTAATGCAAGGTTATTTTGTATTACTTGTTATAAAGTGTTTTTGAAGCAAACCTAAGTGTGCCTGTTTGTTTCTTCGAGAGCCCTCACATCATCTTAAAACAAGTGGTCTCCAGCCTCTTTTTTGGTACAGTGAGAGCTACTTCTACACAGAGATTAATCAAGGGAGCCCCGGCGATAGATTGCGATGGCGGGCTCCCCCTCAATATACTTTGCCATTTGTTGATTTTGCCAATGGAGGGTAAGGTGGGGGTGGGGGGGTGTCGCAAACGACTATGAATGTCTTGAAGACTGACCTGTTAGTCAGACTCAACCAGTTGGTGACTGCTGGTTTAAGACAGATGGAACAAACAAAGAGGGAGGTGGAATGGTGAATGGGAGAGTGAAAAAAAGGAGAAGAAAAGCCAGAAAAAGAAACTGGAGTTCAGCCAAGGACTCCTGCAGTTTTAAAAGAAGCGTCCCCACCTACCCCTGCCACCTGGCCTCTATTCTCAGCTAATTCTTTATCCACTCCCAAAATACTAACAAAGTTTACTGATTATCCTATCTGACTATAGGGAGTGATAAGACAAATAAGACAAACCTACAATAAGTAAAACTTATGCCTAATTTAATACAATATATATTTAATCTATTATCAACTGACCTGAAACCTTACTATATCTGGCTGTAAATCTGGTTAAATTCCAACAACTTGTAAGGAATGCAGAAAAGCTGGCTCAATGGCTGATGGCTCAGGCAAGCGGACAGGTAACTCCACTCAAATTGACAACAGGAGCTACCTGATGAAGGGCCTGGTAACCGCAAGGATGGTTCTGATGAACCAAGAAGGGTGGACGATAATGAAGGATTTCAGATTCTTCCTGAGCCTGAGTGACAACAGAGAACAGCTCATCTTCATATAAGTTCATATATAAAAGACAGGTATCCAGAAATGTCTTTGTATTTCAATAAACACACAGCACCAGGGAAGTCATACCCAGCTGCTGACACCTTTTTCAATTACTTTGGCACTAGTCTCGTTTTCATCTTTCAAAACTCTACGCACAACACTTACAGCCAATGATCAATATGCACATTTTTCAAAACTCACTTTTTCAAATGCTTGGATACAATACACATAAACCAAAGATCATCAACTGTGGCCTCAATCATCAGAACCTTCCACAATAAGAACCGGTAAGTCGTCAGCACGCACTACAGTGAACATTACAGCACTGTAGAATTCTCTTATTTTTCAGATTACTGTATACTGCATGCCAATGTATAGCAGAAAGTAGGTTATGTGACTATGTAAATGTATTCTACAGTATGGAGTCATGTTTCTCTTTTTCCTACAGAATTAAGATTAAACCAACTTGCAGAATCATGTCTCCATGATTCTGCAAGTGCAAGGTTTCTTTAAAAATAATGCAAAATGCAATGTCTTGAACATTAGACAGTCTGTGTTACAAGTGGTGACCATTTGAGTTGTGTGTCTAGAGTTTTGAAAAATGACATCAAGGTTCTGTACCTAGTGCCAAAGTGATTGTAAAAAGCCTTGAATGAGAGTGACCACTGAGTCTTCAAAGAGCCACGCCAAGCTTTACTAAGCATCCGAGTGACATCTGAGCTGAGGAGAGTCCAAGATGCACCTGTGCACCTCCTCACTATGTTTGACGGCTGATACCTCCTGTCTATCATGTGATAGCACTTCTTCAGCCAGCCCAGGCCAGGCATTCTCCTGCGTGGTGTGGCTCCATTCAGATACACGATCATGTAGTCCTCTGCTACCATAAGCTCCAGGGTGCTTATCACGTAGCTGGAGACAGGGAGGCACACAATACACGAAACAGCCACATGTTTACTTGATTGTATAGTAACCTTGTTGAGGGAAGTGTTACTGACCAAAATGAGGGCTAAGTGATTTCAGTGGGGTGGAACTCCAGGGCTTGAACATGCCAAATATGTAACGGAACAATTTTCCCAGTCCACATCCCTCTTATCTACCCAGAAAACAAAAAATGACTCACCAGGACATTGTACTGTACTATACATATATATATATATACACACACACACACACACTACTCTACTTACAGGAAGAGGTTCTCCATAATATAATGGTAATTATCCCGGTTGCTGTCAGGCAGAAAGCATGCAGCAAACACAATGATGGCATTCAGGTCGCCATAATAACCTGGGGAAAATAAGAGTCATAGTTATTACAGTGGGCAAGGCGGAGCCAACAGAAAAAGAGGAAACAAGCTTTAGCTCGCACTGTGCATCCTGTGACCCATGTTCAATGACCGATACGGTTTCATTGTGATGTAGATAGTATCTTATAGAGGACACACTCTGCTTTGATTTCAATAGAAACACCATTTCAACTTTTACAGACAAGCAGAACTACCACCATGTTACACCTGGCTACTACCCCTCCCATTTGCCTGCATCCCCAGACTGCCTGACTCCACTGACAGTCTCACCTCCGTGGGAGATGACTCTCTGGTATGGCCCGATGCACTTCATGTCAATGCGGTGCTCCTGCTCGCCGATGATGACGGTCCTCCACAGTTTAGCATCCTGCCGTTCTTCCTCTGTGGTGTACTCTGGGATAGCCTCAGTGGGCTCCCCCAATGTGTCCTGTTGGGATACTTTTGACAAAGGGAAGGAGACTTTATCGGGCATGAAACCATTCAGTTTGCCTGCGCCCTGATCGAAGACTTTGTTTTTCCTGTACATGCAGTTCCCAGGTTACAAACAAGATTGGTTCCCTAAGTCTGTCATTAAGCTGAATTTGTAGACAAGATAAATAATAATACAGCACATAAAATAATAATAATAATTATACGGTAGTGTTGCGTCTGTAGCTTCCTGGATGATCTCCAAACCTGCCATGACCCTGAATAGGACCAGTGGGTACAAAAAAATGTATGGATGGAATTATATAGTAATAATCAAAATAACTATATACATACGGTACTGTACCCCGAGCTGACAAACTGCTGAAACCATGCAATGTTTTCACGAGTGGCATAAAGTAGTGCATGCTTTCATTATTACAAACAATTGTATTTAACCTGAATTTTTTATATAAAAGGCTTTATGGCAGTCCATTCATAGGTACATGTTGCCTGTTAGTTGGACATTCTTAGGACTTCCTGTATTTCGGTTTTATTTTGCCTTGACAATTATCAACATGCTCTATTATGCACCATGAGTATGTAATATTCACCCATACATTTACCATTAATTTGTATTTTAATATGCCAATTTCAATTGGCCTCCACAGTTCGTTTGTACTAGGTTACCGAAATGTTTGCACCAAAATTGTTTAGAATTTGTGAAACTGCTTTTACTCCCCTTTCGTATTTATAACGCAGATAAAATGAATGTTTCACTATTGCATTGTATATTACAGCTATTAGAGCCATTGTCCAAAAATATGCTGAGGTTAATTGGAGCTACCAAATTGCTCATAGGTGTGTGTGTGTGTTTGTGTGAGTGACCGGTGTGTGAGTGTAAGGTGATGAGTGACCGGTGTGTGAGTGTAAGGTGATGAGTGACCGGTGTGTGAGTGACCGGCTTGTGAGTGTAAGGTGTGTGAGTGTAAGGTGAGTGCATGACCGGTGTATGAGTGACCGTTGTGTAAGTGTGAGTGACCGGTGTGTGAGTGTGAGTGACCGGTGTGTAAGTGACCGGTGTGTGAGTGACCGGTGTATGAGTGTGAATGACCGGTGTGTGAGTGACCGGTGTGTGAGTGTGCCCTGTGATGAGTTGGCGCCCCATCCTGGGTTGGTCGCTGCCTTGTGCCTATAGCCTCCAGCATAGACTCTGGATCCCCCACGACCCTGAATAGGACAAGCGGTTTCTGAAAATGGATGAATGGATGGATGGACTTGCTCAAGGTTTTACTACTGCTTTTTTTCTCTCCCAGCAGAGTGAACTTTGGCTAATTCTGAATCTGGGTCTACACCCTCACGTACTGATGGATATCCCTCTGATAAATGAAAAGCAGATGAAAGGCAAAATTTAAAAATGCAGGGTCTGTGACAAAGAATATATTTTAATTTCCATGATTTGTCCTCCACTTCTGCTCCGTGTGAGGAGTTTGCACACTCTCCCTTTGTTGCATGGGTTTCCAGCAGATACTCTGATTTCCTTCTACAGTCCAAAGATATGCAGTTAGTCTCTTTGGTGTCTCTCAGTTGCCCATAGTGTATGATTCTGTGTGTAGGTGCCTTGTGATGGACTGGCACTTCAATCAGCATGGGCTCCAGGCCCCTGTGATCCTGACCAGCATGAACGGTTAAAATACAGATGGATGCCCTACCATATTCACTACAGCATTTGTGTCTTTTGAATGTGTACCAGTCATTCTGTGATTGTGTGAAGACGAAAGACGAAGTCAAAAGAAGGAGATCCTTGTAACCCGACAGCTGCGTTTGCAAAAGCTCATCACAGGGCATTTCATTTTGTTAAATGCTTAAAAACGCTTGCTTCATTTAGAGAAGGACAACACTCGCAGAGTTTGATTTCACTCAGCGCAGCATCTGGTTATCATGTGACCTATTCCAGATTACAGCTTCCTGGTGTCTTACTATACTTCAGAATGCTACTTATCAGTTCTCCAGGATAGTGCAGGCTGATACTGCATCCATTATTTACAAAAGAGTCAATTTCTACCATTCTAATTTGGATGCTTTGGATGTGCTTCTCACCCTGCCAGTCCTGCTCGTTGCCATGGCCGGCATAGTCCAGGGAATCCGCCTCATCCGGCGTGTCCATGTCATCCACGTTGATGTCCAGGTCGTCCGGTGTGTCCAGGGCATCGTCCGACAGGATGGAGCCCTCACTCTGATCCAGTGACAGGTTCATCTCTGGGGCTGCCAGCTTCTTGCGCTGGGGATGGCTCCCATGCAGGTCCAGTGAAGAAGGGGGCACTGAAACACAACCACGTACCATCTATCCCATCTCACTCCACAAACCACTCGCTGATTTTGTTTCAGAAGCATTAAAAATGACAAATGGTGCTGCATTAGAGCAGAATGAACCATAGCACTGTCGTAAAACTAGATAAAGCAGATGTCAAACAGCCAAAAGACCCACTGCTCTTACACATTAAGTAGATATATTAGGCAAGTTTACGTTACTTAGAGCCAGGCACAATCATGTAACCAAGATGAATGTTATCTGTACGCCTGAGGAGAGCTGAAGCGTTGCTTCAGACTTGTTATATTCCATTGAAGATGTTTTTGCAATTCCTGACTCAGATTTATTCAAATTGGAACACATGCTTAAAACTGGACTCTAAATTGCTTTAAAATTGGCTGGAGGTAGTTTGTGGAGCTGTGCTGGTCACCTGGTCTGTTCTCTGCCCCGCTGGGACTCGTCACGTCCTCGTCATACTGGCTGTCCATTCCCACATCCTCTGTTGGGGACCTAAAGGAGCAGAGGAACACGAATGTTCAAATACACAGTTTCTGGGGTTTGACACACAAACTCACACGCCCTTAAGCAGAAACATGAACAGCGTAAAGAAGGCTTACACGTCATCAGACCCAGGGACAAAAGGAGGATTGTTTGTGGGAAATGGGCAATCTGTACACCACTATATCACATTCCAAAGGATAGCAGATACCAAAGTGGTTAAGGGACATATGATTATATTGTCCTGACAAATATAACAATAACGAAGCCCACATTAATATGCAAGAGAAGAAATGACCTCAGTAGCATTCCATTTGTCTAGTTCGTGAGATGCATTTTAAAAATGATACAATCCGAAATTGTGCCTGAATGAGGTTGTGAATCATTGCCTTAGCTACTCTGGTTTCATTTAATTATGCATTTTTTTTATGAGCAGCTAACCTGGTTCTTCTAGTGCCGCTATGAGCAGCTCATTGTTATGGCAGCCCCGTGAATCTGCTAATTCGTTTCTAGTTTTCATGTCTGTAGACTACTTACTTGGATACGGTATTTTTTTAATCCCAAAGTTACAACACATCTGGTATGCAGCGTGATGGTGCTTATCTTTGTAAAGCTCAGAAATAAACATTACTACTACAGATGCCAAGCCACGGTGAGGGCCTTGCGTTAGAGTGTATGAGGGAGCAGCAGGAGTTAAATCCTTCGTTCACCAGCAAGCCGCGCCTGGGCCTACTGGTTGAGCTGAATCGGTGCTGGAGGTGAAAAAGGGGGCAGCAGTGAGAATATTTAATAAGAGAAAAGACACTTTCATCATCATGGGAAAAGTCACTGGCAGACAGAAAGGCTGAGATCTCAGCCATTGCCAGGAGCGAAGGCTGGTACTGACACTGCAGACACACGTGCTTTACGGAAACTCCCCGCCTCCATGGTGACACCAGATGGTTTTCACATCAAGCAAGCCGAGAGAAAAGTGAGTATAATTAGTACAAAGGAAGGAGGGATGCTGGATTTTTGTCGACCAATGGACAGTGTAATCTGTTACAAATCACTATAAAAGCCCACATATAAGCTAGAAATCTTGAGCTGCTAGCTGGGGGATTGCGACCATATTACCTGCTACGTGTGTTTTCATACACCATCGTTCTCTCCTCCTCCCTATGCCCCCCCCCCCCCACACACACACCATGCTGATACCACAATTTAGATCAATCATATCTCTCCTGTTTCATTAACTTCCTCCAACAGAAGAGTTCAGGATGAAGTATCGAGTGGAAGTAGGCAAATTTCTGGCAATAAGCCGACAAATAAACAGGAGGGAAGCTTAGAAAAGGTCACCATCCCCTCCCCTTCTGCTTGCCTACCTCCTTCTACCTCTTCCCCATACCAGAAAGGGCACCAACCAAAAAACAGACGTCCCACTCCCACCCCCAGACTGTGCATCACTGCAGACCAGGAATTAACAGAATTTGGGAAGCTTCACACTGGCAGGGCAGTGGCCTGTAACAGGGTTGGCCTAAGGATGCTTAAAGCTTGTGCCAGCCAGATGCGTGGATTTTTCAGCACATATAATTACCCTTTTTTTCAGCTTGCAGAAGGTGCCACAGTGAAAATTATCCTGCCTAACTAGGGGTGGCTCAGTGTCTCTACAGATTAGTGTTTACTGCAAGAAATCTGCTAGACTGAAGTAAACTCAGGCTACTGGCCTGTACTGCTCCATTCATTTAAGTAATGATGCTAAACAAACCGAATCACTTGGCTCCCAGACAGCTTGATTACTGTTGTAGTCTTGGCCACCAGCAGAAGGAGTAAAGTAGAGGTTTTGTAGTGACACCGTGATGATCCACTTCAATGTGATCAGATGTGGAAGTTGAAGACAGTATTTTATGTGTTCATTATAAAATCATTACCAAACTAAAGTAATGCCATTTATAAGCCATTTCACGACTTTGACGAGGATATATATCGGTCCTGAACTCGGGGACCTCAATGGTGCGTATAGCTGTATGTTTTCTGTAATCTGATAGGCCAACGTGTGCTATCAAGAAATGTTCCTTATCGAGTGTTTATCAAACTTTCTCATTTATTTATCGTTTAAATTTTACATGAGAATAAGTCAACATATTGTTCATATCACCCAGGCCCACTTTGAGGGGAGGCTGCGGAATTGCTGATCCAGGCATGACAGAAAATGACAATGTTTTGGGACGGGGGGAGACGTTACTGCACCCAATGTTATACAGAATATTATGATAGGCAGTAGCCTCCCGATCAGTTTCCTGACACTTTGAGTTCCACTCTGCCCATTTATAAGGAGCATCTATTATTAAGTCTTAAACAGAGCTAAAATCTACCAGCACCCCAGGCAGACAAAAAGTCACATTTAACATCCTCGTAAAACTGCCACCTGCACCCTTCACCCACCACCCAGACTACTGATGACTGTGCGCCCGCATCCATGAAAACAGAGCAGCTATTAGCAGCCAGTTCTCTGCCCCCACCCCATGCACAGTCTTCATTCACCCCTGTTACTAACTCTGATGTCCCCAAGCTCCTCCTCACCAGATACTCTGTCAAGTACATAGTGTCTTGGGGTGCAGAGAAATCTAAGTTATATCAGGTAACAACAGGTATACCTCACAGTTCACTCCTTGGTCACCTCCTCTTCCCCTTGCACATGACCTCCCTAGATCCTATCATAGTCACATAGTTTCTCCTGCCACTACCATGGAGATGATATCCAACTCAACATGACCTTCACTCCAGAGGACACCACAGTCCATGCTCAGATTTCTGAGTACCTTGCTGACATCGCAGTCTGGATGAGAGATTGCCAGCTCCAGTTGAACCTCTAAAAGGCCGAGCTTTTCGTCTTCCATGCCAACCCTACCACTCCTTGGTTTTGACTTTCTGAGCTGTTAATGGAACAGCACCTACCTAAACCATGTTTTTCATCCAGGCATTTTATATAATTTAGCAGACACTTTTATCCGAAGCAATGTACACTTACTTGAGAAAGCTGGGTCAGACAATCCCTAGAGGAATTAGGGGTTAAGGGCCTTGCTCAGAGGCCCAGTGGTGAAATCACCGTGCCAACTAAAGGATTTGAACCAGCAAGCTTCTCATGACAGACATAGCATCATAACCTGCTGGGGCACACCCCATTCCATACAAGACCCACATTTCATCTCACCTTTTTTGTTCAGCAAGCCAACACTGCCTGGTGATCCTACCACCACATGAAAATAACTTGTGTGGTTCTTGGTTGTGGATGGAGCACCTCATCCAACCCATAGTCAGCAGAGTCCCTCTCCACCTTCAAGAAACCCCTACAGCCTAACTCATACTCCATGCGCCCTGGTGCTGTTGCAGTCCGGACTCCGTCGAGCACACAGACTTTTGCGCTCATACAATATTTTGGAGCATCATCTTTATACACATATGGTCATGGATGGTGCATGCATACAGCAATGATAGTACAACAGACAAGCAGATTTATGCGTCTCCAAGGTGTCCAGCTGACCACTTGCGCTCAGATTTCATTATTGCCCCACATGTAGTTATTGTAACGTCCTTGTCGGGGATGCATCAGGATGCATTAGTGTTTACGCTACAAAAGATCAAATGCAACCCAGACACCTTGGCAAGAATACTTTAGTGATCAGACCACGATGCATCTTGGTGGTTGTTTATACTTCATTTACGTAGCATTGTCTACTTCCGATCCGACTGCCCAGGATGCATTTTTAAACCAAGTGTAAACTGCATCAGTTCATTGCACATGCACAGTCGATGTGCACTGACGTACAAAGAGTCTATTCAACTCAATATCTAGGGTGCATGCGACACAAAATTTTTGCACAAAATGTGCATAATTGTATATGAACAAGAGGAGTATGAACTAGGCTGAATTAGGTCCACCTTTGTGGGAGTACCTCAACTAACTAATCTAAGTACTGACTTGCTCTGTCTTCATTAGTTTTGGCCAATTAGCAACACTAGATGCTCCTTTACAATGCCTGGTAATATACTGTTTAGCCCTTTGCTGTATTTCCTTCCACTCTTGCATACGTCACTTTGAACAAAAGCATCTGCTAAAAAAATACTGACTGCTGGAAAATAATAACATAAATTAATCTGAAAATTATAAACACCTTTTCTTTTTTTAGTTTTTAGAAGTGAGATGGTTTGCTGAATTTATCCTCAGAGTGTGAAACAGAAGGATGAGAAAAAAACTGATAATTTAATCACTGCATCACTAGTGACGTCAGGTGTGGACAGGGTTTGCTGATGTCAACGAAAGCTTTACCAAACCAGCATAAACTTGGACATCTTCACACAGCCCTCTCTAAATGCAGCAAGAGCACCTGTTCACATGGCTGATCTGGGACAGCATCCGGAACCAGACCCGGCATGATAAGAGAAAAACCAAACGCAGCAAACGCAGCAAACGCAGCTTTGGCAATGCTAACACACGGCTGGGGTCCAGACCATGACCGCACACCGTCAAGAGGTTGCAGAGGACCACAGACTTACAGCACAAACACACACACACACACACACACTCACATATAATACACACAGACACCAAGCCCATGCACACGTTTTGTGGGCGTCAGCTTGTGGGCATTTTATATCAGTCAGCCACAGGACGTAAATCAAGACATCATGGCAGCACCCCGAAGGTCGGCCGGGTAAATCCCAATATTCGGTTTCCTGGGATGCGGCCGCTAATCCGAGCAGCCATGATGTAATGACACCAGCACCCCCATCAACCACACAGTACTATGTGCAACCAAGCTGGGGAGAAAACCCCTGCTGCAGGTTAAGAGCCTGAAACACAAATTGGAAAATAAATAAATCAAAGATTAAAGAAAATCGGTAGCCTTGTGCTTTCACTCATAAATAGATAATGTAAAGAAAAAGAAGGATTTTACTGATCGCGTGGGCTAAAAGCATCCCATTCTGTTTGATTGCACATCCTACCCCAGCCTCCTCTTAGGGACAAAGCACCGCACATCACGCTAAGCTCCAATGACACGCATCAGTGCAGCTGCCTGCTTTCCCACAATGGAGCATCCTAACAGAGCACCGCGCAGACACGCACACCGGCAGACAGACAGCACAAGCCCTGTGCTCAATCCAAATCTGCTTTCTCAGACTTGCAGAGAGCAGCGGCTGAAGACCCACTCACCGCCTTATGTGCCGAAAATGAGTAGCGGTCCTTTCCTCCCCTTGTTCCAGGGAAAGGGGAGAAGCCTCACTGCTCTGCCTTAGCTTTCCTCTCACAGTGTCCCCCAGTGGAGCAGCCCAGCACACACACACAACAGCCCCGCTGCCATTTTGTGGTCACGTGACGTGGACGGAATCTAAATAAAGACGATCACCTGCTCCCAGCACGGCCCCCATCTTCGCGGCGGTGGGAGGCGGAGGGGGCTGAGCAGAACCGATGTCTGGCCATGCCAAAGAAAGGAAAGTGATGCTGAAATAGGCGCTGAGGAGCAATAAGCCCCCTTCAGCGTGAGGCAAGAGGTAACCCCTACCACCATGTCCCATGGATCTCTTTATGTTCCATGCTACTCTTGCTACTCTTATTATACTCCCCAGAAAACAGTGGGGGTTGGGGAGCAAGGACTTTCCTCCATTTTTCCCAAGGGGAATCTCTGTTTGTGACGACAGTGATCACAAAACAAAAAAACAGTACATCAGTATAGGACTATTGCCAATAATGCACCTGGATGGCAGAAATGATCCAAATGACGCTGAGAGGTAAACATGCAGAGAAATTTGGCACATGGACCAACGCACACACAAAGAGCCAAGGGACACTGAAAGAACACAGTGGAGCAGACCAACAGAGCAGATGTCCTGGCCTTCCTGTTGCTTGGCAACCATCTTTTTGTTGATGGCAAGTACCACAGCTTGAACTCCCCCTCTTCCAATTTGTGGGCCACTATTAGCATAAAAGCACAATGCCTAACTTGGATTTTGCACAGAATACCAGTGTAAAGAAAGGGATTAAAAAGATGGTGCTATCTAAATTAAAAGAAAGAATATAAGAATGCACACTTGCTTATTTCAAAATCACCTGGGTCTTACTGCAAAATAAGTCCCAGTTTAAAGCTGCAAATTCTTTTTATCGTTTAGCTAAATGACAGCTTGTTGAACCAAATAAAGGAACATTTCCAGTTCATCCCTGCTCAGGCATTGCTGGAACATTCTCAGTTGCATTTTGCAGTTTGACAGATCTTTATTTTCAGTACCTACATAATGAGGATGCTTGCATATGTATTACAGTAGTACATAAAAACTGCACAAGGAGCTGCACTGAAATGAGGTTGTGTAGTATAGGAAACATAAAAAGTACAAGGAGCTGCACTGAAGTGAGGTTGTGTGGTACAGGAAACATAAAAAAGTACTAGGAGCTGCACTGAAATGAGGTTGTGTGGTATAGGAAACATAAAAAGTATAAGGAGCTGCACTGAAATGAGGTTGTG
>JAODLD010000046.1:29005123-29020458 GCA_026781065.1 Mormyrops boulengeri
CTTGAGTACTATTTGACTGTGACTCTTCACGCTCAGCTGGTTGGTTGAAACAAAATCCTGGTCTGGATTTTTACTTTTTGGACCTGAAATTGCCACCTCTGGAAACTAGGTTAAATTGAGATCACTGTACTGACATCACCACTGTTTTTATGAGCTGGAACACGACAGTACTGAACACAAATGGCCACATGACCATACATATGCCAGTGCTCCTGCACACTTCAGTCTGTTATCAGTGTCGCTAATGCAAGCTCATGTAACTTAAGCATAGCCACTGGCAAATTGCTATGGCACAATCCTTTTTAAAATGTAATTCTTTAATTCAGCTGTACAGTATTTCTTTGCACTGTATGAAAACTGAGACTAAAATAAATTCAGAACTGAGATTAAAATAAATTCAGTCTTGACAGTCTTGAAGGTGCAAAGTCATGTGTTATTGTGCAGGCCTTGACTGTATACTATACTGACGGCCATTTAAGGAACACACAAAAAAATAGCACAAAGGTCTTGATGTTAATTTAAGGTGTAGGTCCGTTCAAGCTATAGCCAACCTTCAAATACTATGAGTAAATTTCTTTCTATTGTGCCCCCCGGAACACTATCATAGGCCATAGGTCTGTGTACGGAACAGTACTGAGAAAATTAAACCACCCCGCAATCATCATTTTTTTCTTTGTAAGCACTTTAAAAAGTACATGCAAGACAAGCGTATCTTTGTGATTTTCGGTTAACATCACAAGCATACAGGAACACAGGATAACCTTGTTTCTGTTTCAAAAGCAGAAACGTTTTTGTAGGAAATCTCTGTTGATATGTAATTACAGTATAAACAGAAGCACGGTTGACAGATAACCTGAACTCTCCAAAGCACAATCCACTGTGAGTGTCAGGGGTATCATGCAAGAAGACAAGTAGCAGATTTTACTGTACATTATTACACTCACCAAAGGTGTTGTTTCAGTCTATGAAATTTGGAGAATCCAGGCTGAGAGCTCAAAGGCTTTTTTTTGTTTTGTTTTAATCGCACTGTTACCACCATGCTCACTACTCACCAACACACGTACACACACACTCACGTGATCTCCACTCTGCAGTCCAAGGGTCCACTTAGCGCTTACCAGGCCTCCCCGGTTATGACTCTTATCAACTAGCTAACATGATATAATCAAACACAATGTAACAAGTTCAATGAAAATGACACTTAAATGCTATGTAGCCGATTACCATTCTAGTCAGAGATATAGGATGAGTTTTGTTTGGTTCTTTTTAATTTTCGTATTTTGCAATAACTTTCATTGCAGTTATCCATCCTCCCATCCATTTTCTGTAACTGCGTCCGCAGCCTATACTGGAGGCTATGGGAACAACCCAGGATGCGCCAACCCATCACAGTCACTGCAGGAATAAAATCACTAAATATTTAAGAATCATGAAGCGCAAAACAATGTCAATTTTAACAACATCCTAGCTATGATATTTCAGTATCCATCCATCCATCCATCCATCCACTTCTAACTGTTCATCCTGATCCGGGTTGTAGGGATATTTCAGTATACAAACATTTACAACATATACAACGTTAGTATGTTTGGAACTGCTTATGTGTGTATGCCAACATAGAAGAGTAGAGGCTAGTACAGGAAAAGTGAACCAGCTTCCAACCAACCAACTCTTGGTTTCGGAATGAGATGCTGGACAAGCTGGTGTCAACATACTTATAATATTGTATAGTATATGAGTATATGTCAAAACAATCCTCACTCCAAAAAAGAAATCCGAAAGACATAGAGTTTACGGAAGCTGTCACGCCCACCAGCGCTCAGCCCAACACAAGGCTTTGACTTGGGGGTTTGTGGAACTGATAACTTTCGTCAGTTAAGAACTACCTGTACAAGTAATTATCGCCCTCTTGTGGCCAGAGACATGCTTTTTTTTTTTTTAACTAATCTTGCACAAGGAAAATGAATGATCTTATATTTTAACTGTAAATGCAACAAGATTATTTGTGGGGTTTAAATCAATTAAAAAAAAATAATGATCACTCACATTGTTAAAGGTCTGACATTTTTGTAAACATTTTTATATCAATTTAAACATTTGTCTAAAAAGCTGCGATGCGAGTCAGACACCTTTCCTACTTTCAGTCCATGTGATGGTTATATTTATTGTATGATTCATTCTCAAATGTCAAGGGACATCAGTATTCAGGCATCCATATTTTTTGATGCTTGTCCTATATTTGTACACTAAACATCACTGTGAAGCTGTTGCTCTTCAAGCCCATGTCCCAGTCCATGACTTCTGACATGTCCATTGGGAAACACAGCCCTCACACAAATATATTACAAACACAATCAAAAATTACCGTTACTATCCAGTTAATCTATGGCACCATCTAAAATTTGATATTTTTCTATTACTTCCGTCCGCTCTTCAGTATGTAGGAACCGTTTGAAAGCCCGGTTTGGAGTATCCTGCTTTCATTCAGCGAGTTGATATTTCTGTGTTCTCCTGGTAGTTCACTAGTAGTTCTAATCTCTTTTCTCTTCCCTTCATGAGTTCCTACCATCAGTCCATCTTCCATGATCTCTTAACCACTACAAGGTCATCAGAGAGTACCTACCATTTTCAGTAGATATTCACAAGATCTGATTAACTGAGAGGCTTTTTTTTAGTACTACTGACTTGTTCACCAATACTGTTTACATAAACATCATAATATCTTAAAACAGACAGTATTTCACAGGCATCACCTCAAATCATAACCAAAAAACGAGCCTGCTAGTTTACTGGCAAGTGCATTACATTTAACCCTGTTTAAACAACACTTACTTCACTCACAAAGCAACACCTGCACAATAAAATGTTTTCAATGAGAATGCTGACATATTCAAAATAATTTAGAGCATTTGCAAGTGAGGCAAAGGCAGCAACTGACCCTGAAATCGTGCACTGGGCAAGGTCTTTGTTCTCCGTCCACTGAACAATCAGACTAGCCTCCGAGTCATCAAGGTTCCCCACGGGGAGACATTCTTGCCTACAGTAGGAACATAAACAGGATTAGATAATGAGAGATCATTTCAATGGACAACTCAGCCATTTATGTGCAGATAACAGGCTATATACAAACAAGGGCAATAATGAAGTATGCTATCCTAAATGTTTCATCAAATAAATTTAGCGGTAGTGCTGGGATTTCATTGATTAAATACACTGAACACCACTTTAACATGTTCATTTGGTATACAAATCTTGAGAAAATAATACCTTAATGAATTTCTCTTTGGGACAACAGTAGCAATTTACTTTAAAAAAATGAAAGAACTGAACTACACCATGGCAGAGTAGCAAATAAAGCAACTAAAACGGGGCTATGAAAAAAATAAAGACCGTAACCATAACGTACAGGAAAATAAGAGCACACCATAATGATAGCAAGAAGATTAACAAGCCAAACATTTTTGTTGTATAAACATTCTCTGTGTTTTTCTTAAATTCCCAGAATATATGAAAACGGGGGAAACACTTAATTAGTTCATGTAAATACTGAACGGTAATGAGGCATTTAATGCATAATTAATGAAGCATAAAAGGCCATGCCAGCAAGCTTCCCTGGAGCTCCAAACAACATCCTCTCTGCCACCCCCAGGGATGGATCCTTCCATGAGAACCTGAACAAACTGTTACCCTGCACCTGAATATTCAAAACCTCCAGGCAGTAAATCGCAAAGGCCCGAGGAGAAAATAACCTAATGGTTTGTTCTGTTTTCTCACAGGCCCATGGCTCTTCCTTTTAAAGCAGATATTTCCATATATATAATAATTATAAACCAAATCCTCCAGAACATTTTGGAGCCACATCTAAAATTTGACTACGAAGAACAATGATTAGCAAGAAGTATAACTTTTTGTTAGCAATATTTCATAGTAAAATTAATAGGGAAAGTAGTCCAAATTTACATTACTAAATAAAAAGTTCCAATGTAAAGTAATCTGTTTTGTTTGCTTGTCACTTCAAATCGAAGAACTTACAAATCTGTTTACAAATGGTAATTATCAATATTAATGAGGACTAGTCCTATAAATTTGTATGAATTGGTTTTAGGTCAAAAGTTTGACTTAATGGCACTGTTTCATTAGGCAGATATATACCTTGTCACTCAGTTTTTAAAAACCATTCTAAAATGCTTTATTTAAAGAACAATGCACACTAACAACGATGGTGCCGTTTTGAGGTGGGCAGGTAGACAGTAGAGACAGGTAATCTCACCTGAAGCCCCTGAAGCCAGCAGCCTGCAGAATTCCTGCAGAAGAACCCCCTGTTTTCTCCCTCATCACTTCGGCCGTGTCATCCTGATCCATTAGCTGCTCTGCTATGACTTCCTCATCATCTTTATATATCTGATCCCCAATTGTCCATTCAGGTTCTCTATTCCTTCCAAGTGATTTCACGTTCATTGGCACTGGGATTATGCCCACTGGAGGTGGCTGAGCCAAATGAGTGTGTTGGCTAAAGCTGTGGATGATGTTTTGCTTCTCTCTCTCATGAACCACACAGTTGATGTCAGAGCCTGTGAAATGCAAAAAGATGCCATCTGCCTCTTTCCTGGCATTGCTGGCCAATGCTGAGTCCATACCCTTTATAAACCCCCCTGAACCACCTAGAGGGCTATCAGTTATCGCAGAGCTTTCTTCAGGGGAATCCACCAGCTTTTTCTGCCTATCCAGCAGTGTCCACCCCTGGGTTCCTAGAGTAGATCGCTCCTCATCATCCGAATCTTCCAGCGAAATCTTTGACCGAACATATACGTCATCTTTGGCTTTAAAACGAGTAAATGTGTCCCTGACTGAAGCACTGCTGTTCACATCTGCAAGTTCTTGACAGCGGTTGGGTAAGTTGGTGTTTAGCTGGAACTCTGCATTTATTTCTGAACTTTTTACATTTGTATCCCTCTGGCAGGGGGTTTTTACATGTGCGTCCTTTGTGCAAGATTTATTTATATCTACTGGATTGCTTAATAGATCTGGAGTAATGGTTTCTGCTCTGCTTTTTCCATCACCTTCCTGGACTGTCCCTTGCCCTGAAACAATAATATACTCCATCTCCAACCCAGAGGAATCCCCGTCTGAGATGGATCTCACATCGTCTCGGCTCTCAAGTTGTAGGTGTTCAGAGCTGCCTTGCTTTCTGTCCAGTGAGTCTGTATCCCACAATGTGGGGCTCATTACCTCTAGGGCAACTGCTCTGGTCTCAAAGTCAATACAAACCATGTTTGGATGTTCATCTACTTGTGTGGGAGTAGCTAAAAAGATATCTTCAGTTTCTTGAGTGCAGATATTTGGATATTCTAGCAACTCTGAGTTTTCTAATTCCTCAACAGACAAGAAGTCACTGCAGTTAGAGGACTTGTTTTTCTCCCTGCTATGGTACGCTGCCCCATCATCGCTTGGAAGGTCACTTGTGACAGAATCATCTACCTGGTTTAATGGGAACATGCTGCTATCTGAGTGGAGGGAATCATCCAGAAGTATAAATGGTGAGAAGTGGCTTGTTTCCTCCATCGATTCAACATCATTTTCATATTCACTGTCCACCCAACTACCATCTGACATGTTTCTTCCTGATTCAGGGCTGCTGAGATGTTTGGCCATGTGACCTTCCCCTTCAACCCCCAATAATGTGAGAGATTCATTTCTCATATGATGACTTGACTCTTGCCTAGTGGTTTTTTCATCATCTGTGCTGTCAGCTGGACACAGATTAGATGGGAACCTCGTTGCATTTTTGAAAATGTCTTCTTTTTGTTGGTTTAGGTCATTAATGAAAAGTGTTTCTGTTTCCGAATTATCACATATTTCAATTTGAGGAACTACTGTATCCTTTGAAGAATGTAAATGCCTCTGTGGAACCAAGATATCCAGGTTTCTGTCATCAGTTTCCTTGGCTTGTTCTACCTGATATTTCCCACAAGCTGTCTCCCTAGTAGGTACTGGAAAGACCCTCTCAGTTTCCTGAGCACAACCATCTCCATCATGAAGTAAACGTGGCCCAAAATAAAAGGCTAGCTCAGTAGATGTTGCATCATGTCTACATTCTTCTGTAAATGTTGACTGATCTTCTATTTGTGGTGATGTTTCAGTGAGTGTGTTTGTCTCCTGATAAGTCATGAAGTTAGAGGAGGCTTGATCCCATTGAACTTCAGGGTCTACATTGTCATACTGTGATACTGATTTCACCATTTGTTTAGTGATGGGTATAGTGTGAAGGTTCTTTTCCGATGACTGATGATTTGGACATTTCTGTTTATGTTCAAAATCATTAACCGGCTCCAGCACCGTTTCAGACTCCCTTCCAAGTTCAGAAGAATATATTGTGTGGTGAAGGTCAGAATTCAAATTCCTTTCATCATCTGCTGCAATAAATTGTGTCTCTTGTTTGTATATGTTCTTATTATCCATATTTAGTATCATGTTGGTTTTGGTGTCTAATGTTAGCTCATTGAAAGTGTGGTGTTGGCCACTGTCATTGTCACTGTTTTCATGTAACAGTTCAGCAGCTCGATCAGACCTGGCTGATGTCTCATTCAATGACCTATCAGCTAACAGAATTTGGGAATCCGGAATATAAATTGCTGTTTTTGCCTCGTTCCAACTTTCTGGCCTATAGATTTCTGTGCTAGTTTTACTCCAGCTCCAATGCCCAGACTGAATATTTTCTGTGTACTTAGGACTTCCTATGTCTGTTTCCTCATGGCCTTCCTGCAAGTCATTTCTGAAAGGTGTTTCACATGATCCTACTTCTATGCCGTCATCTCTTGTTTGAGGACTAGTAGACTGGGTGTCCTCCTGTATTGTAGTGTTCCACATTTCCATGCTTTGGTGGATAGTCTGTGAAAGACAATCCAAGGACTCTCCTTGGGCACGACCGCTGCACTGCTCAGATGCCTCTGAGTGGTCAGCTGTTTCAGGACTTGTGACGGTTGACTGTGAATCATCACGAATAGTTGTGTTCCACATATCAAGCGACTCCAGATTAAAGATGGCACAGGATGTCTGAATTCCATTCTCAACAGAAGAAGGTTCAAAATCTGATTCAGGGGGTCCATCCCCTTTGGATGTTTCTGGTGTGAGTTTTGTTTGTGCTTCCATTGTTCTTGGCTTTTCAGCCACTGATGACCCTTTTGTGTAAAAAAATGGAAAATGCTTCTCTTTACCCACTGGGACTGACTGAATATCACCAAGGCTTTCTGAATTCCACATGTCTGAGACACCTATGTTAGGCACCCAGCTATTGTACACTTCAGCTGGCTGAACTGTTTGAACAAAGGGGTTCCATGTACTGAAGCTGTCTGGACTTGGGTCCTTTTCATTAGGGGGATCATTTTGGGTATTCTGCAGGGAAAGATCCTCTAAAAGCAGTGAGCTTTTTTCTTGTGATTCCACAGTACTATCGTTTGCATTCTTGTGAGAAGCAGCTAAGTCACCAGGTGACTCAGTGAACTGACTTCCTAGTTTAAGAAGTGAAAAGTCTCTGTCCAGATGCATCAGGCTTTTTTCTTTGTAAGTTAATGATGATACTTCTGTTTCATTTAGTTCTACCAGTGAGAGATCATAATCTGTAGAGAGACCCTCTGATCTAGATTCCATCACACTGTCACTGTAGGACAGACAGTCTTTCTTTTCTATTAATTGTAGGTTTTCTTTTAAATGGAAATCATTAATTATCTCTGAGACCAAACATTCGTTTTTGGTGCTCCCAGTACAGCTTGAATCATTTTGAATTAAGCATATTTCTGGACTAGTACCCTCTGAGCATGTATAATGTGGGTCTTTGCTATCTGCATTATCATTATTCTCTATATGAACTCCAGGTTTTGAAGATTTGGCCATGGATTCATTTGTTTCCAGTGTGTCACTGTTTAGGTCATCACATGAATTGCATATAACTTGCTGAATTAACGTGTTGGCTAATGTTAGGTCAGATTCCTTTTCATGTTGATACGCAGCTTGGCTGGAGTCTGGTACATCTACGTTCCACTCAAACACATTTAATGCATCTTTCATAGCAGAAGAAGACAAGAGGAGTGAGTCACTGAGATTACTTGACTGGCTGCCCATCTTTATTAGACAATGGGACATTTCATCTTCCTTTTCTCTCTCTCCAGTCCCCTTTAGTTCCATCCTACTGTTCGGGCCAATATCTGGACTTTTCTCTCCAATATCTGTCACCTCTGCTAGACTCCATATAATAGCATCATCTGAAGTTGATCCCTTGGTGTCTGACGCAAGGTCATCCCAGGGCTCAGATGATGAGACACTCTCTTTGTTTACAATTCCATTGATTTTCTCCATGATATCTTCAGGAAAGAACTTTGGCAGTCCTTGACTAAGAGGTGAGGTTTCAACAAAACTGTTCATGGGTGTGGGTGGGATTCTGGTATCTGAGCCATCACTCCCAGACTGCTCCATACAAGGCAAGGCAAATCTATCCTCTGACAAATAGCTTCCCTCACTTACTCTCTGTCCATCAGAAGCATAGAAATCTATAAGACTCAACTCATCATCTTCTAACAGGCTGGAAGCCACGTGTTCTTTGGTAGTACCACAAAGTTTGACATCGTCATCTGGAGGAGAGCTGCTGCAATTGTGCATGGGATCTAAACTAAGAAGGTCAAAGTTGTTACTTTTATTTCTCACAGAGGGCCTGTGTTCTTCTGCGCCTTGATCTACAGCAGTGGCGATCACGCACAGGCCGAGAGCTGGGTTCTGGAAGAATCCAGTCGTCTCTCCCATGGGACTGTCATCGCTGAGGAACACTGAGCTCTCTTTGGAGGAGCGGCTGCTGCGCACCGTGGCCATGCCGCTGTCGGGACTCAGCAGCTCGGGGCCACCTTCCCCGAAGGCTTGCTGCGGCTCGCTCAGCCCAGCAGGGTTCTCCGGGGAGTGGATGGAGATGGTGGAGGCGGGCTCGGCGTCGGAGCTATACATGTCCGTGATGCCGGAGGAGCCCTGGGAGAGGGGCGCGCTGCCGGCGACACCTTCGGTGGACGATGTCCTACTGTTCTGGGCCAACGAGCGCTGCCTCCTTTCCAGGAACTCCTTGATGAGCATGACCACCTGTTCGGTGTAGACTGCTGTGTTCCTGCACCTATACAGCTGAAGTGCATGTAGTGTGCAGCTGAGCGGCTCCACGTCCAGGCTGGAGTTATTGGCTTCCTCCAACTCACAGCAAATCTACAATAAAAACAGACAAACTGCAAAAGTCACAAAACAATTTAAAACTTCTCTAAATCTCTCCATATATCCTATAATACCTTTATCTTTCTGTGTATAAATGAATATCAGATAATATAAGCAAGCTAGAAAATTGCAATATTTTTGCAAATAACGAAATTCCTTGTAAATCCCTGAAGAACTGAAAAAAGTCAATGATGTATAATAGAGTTATATAAGTCATATCCATGCAAGCATATTTTTAAAATGTGCATTGTCTACCTGGCTGAAAATATCCTTGTTTGTAGAGTACACTGCCACCTGTTGACACTGATGATGTACTTCATATAGGGTAGATGACACCAGAACAAGCCCCTGGTAACCATGGCGATCACAAAATGACTTCAAATCCCAAATGACACTTGGATGGGTACAGTAGTCCTAAAAAAACAAACAATGGCTGTATACATTAATGTGTGGACAATTTAAATTTTAACCAGGTCATAATGAAGAATAATCTAGTTTTATCCTGATTCCTTAGGTCTTCATAAACTTATTTTCAAGCATTTGTACAGCTCCAATAAACACTGATAGACATAAAACTTCTTAAAAGAGAAAAAAGTCAGTTAACCCAAAAAAGGGCATTAAAGCAGAGGCAACTCATCATAACCAGGCACGGAGAGACGCCACCTTCACCAGTGTCTGTGATCTGTGTGCAGCTCTGGAACCTTCCAGGGTGCTGGTGCTGTCTGCCTTAATCACCACCCAGACAGAACACTGCCCCACACCATTAGTAACGTCGTCTGGGTGGCTGGTGCCGAACCCCGCTGCTATTCGCACCGCTTGTGCCTCTCGCCTTTGTCAACTGAATTTTTCACTCCACAAGCCATTTTGCACTCATGTCAACCGCAACCCAGCAAATAATAACACAAGAAATGTGTGGACGAGTGCAGCCCTGTGCAGGGCAGGCAGGCACCGCGAGGCGGACTCAGAGAGCCGTGGTGGGGGCAGGCCTCCCGACGTAGAGGGCACAGACGGCGCATTCATTACGCCGGCATGCCCGCCAATTAACCACGCCTCGTCTCATTGCCCCTATAATCTGCTCGGGAAGCACGCTGCTCTGGCGCAGTCTGTCTTAATGGCGAGAGCGATGGGCCCCCGCAGCCAGCCGCACCTGGGGAGACGCTTCGGAGCTAAGCGCAACTGGGGATGCTCTTCCTGCTCAGCACCACCTGTTCCCTCAGAGGGGCCCACTACACCTCCCTGGTTGGAGTAATGGGGCTATTTTAGGAGGAGGAGACCTTGTGAAAGATACAGTAGAGGCTGGTCTGGCTTGCTTGTCTTTAGATGTGTTTTTCTGTGTGGTATACATGCTTTACTAAGTG
Organism: Mormyrops boulengeri; assembly: GCA_026781065.1. Lineage (NCBI taxonomy): Eukaryota > Metazoa > Chordata > Actinopteri > Osteoglossiformes > Mormyridae > Mormyrops > Mormyrops boulengeri. Next base: position 29,015,722 of record JAODLD010000046.1, read on the forward strand.
GAAGGTCAAGGCGGGGCACCAATAAATACCAACATGCATAAAGAAGTAAGGGCAGCAAATTTCTATCACTTTTATTGAATAAAAATATAAAGCTGCTCTCTCACAACATGTCAGGCTCAACGCCTTGAAACATCTGAATAGCTTTTAGCTTCCCCAGACCGTATTAAATGTCTTTTTCCGACAGTGTTGGCCATACTTTAAATGCAGCATTAACCACTAGCTGGCGCACTTCCACAGATGCTTAATGCTCTTAATGGGAAAGCAAGTACAGCAACACTGAGCATCATGGACTGTAGGACTGATTCCAAGTAAGCTGGTGGTCCTGAGGGCAAAGTGGCTAGAAACTGCTGAACCAGTACTACTAACTGAATACTGAAGGATTAGCCATGCAGGCATCAGTAACAGTATCCAGCATCTTATAGCACTTAACAGGCATATTCGCCCCTGATCCTCTTTCACAGTTAAACCTCCTACTCGCTCCTGATTTTCTTTCACAGTTAAACCTCCTACTCGCCCCTGATCCTCTTTCACAGTTAAACCTCCTACTCGCCCCTGATCCTCTTTCACAGTTAAACCTCCTACTCGCCCCTGATCCTCTTTCAGTTATACCTTCTACTCGCCCCTGATCCTCTTTCACAGTTATACCTCCTACTCGCCCCTGATCCTCTTTCACAGTTAAACCTCCTACTCGTCCCTGATCCTCTTTCACAGTTAAACCTCCTACTGCCCCCTGCCTTTACTATCCCCAGCAGTGTGCTCTGCAATCAAGAAAACTGCTCCAAGTTCATAATCACATAAAACATACTGATGCACTTGATTCAGAAATCCATTTAATTTGTTACATGGAAATACCGTATAACTGTAATTTGTTTTGGAAGGGAACAAATTGACTGAGGGAAATAAACTAGACTAATACCTTTATTCCTTCAAGCAGAAGAATACCGGGTTTTTATTCTCAGAGTACTTTGGAAGTTACATCGTACTACTATGTGTCACACTACATTGTGTGCTGTTTGGTATATATTATTTAGGTCCTAGACATATGTAGCCTATGTTTGCGTTTATCAGACAAAGATTCATAAACTTTATAGGGAGAAATGTATTGGGACACACCTTTCAATCATTGAATTAAGGTGTTTCATTCAGACCCATTGTCACAGGTATATAAAATCAAGCACCTTGCCATGCAGTCAGGTTTACAAAGATTTCTGAATGAATGGGTCATTCTGAAGAGCTCCAAGAGTTCAAGCATTGTACTGTCATAGGAACCCCATCTTAAGAATAAGTTAGTTTGTAAAATTTCTTCCCTGCTAGATATTCCTTGGACAACTGTAAGTGGTATAGTTGCGAAGTGGAAGTGCTTAGGAACAACAGAAACTCAGCCATGAAGTAGTAGACTACACAAAGTAACAGATCAGGGTCACCGAGTACTAAGGCACATAGTGTGTAAAAGTCACCAATGCTCTGTTGACTCAATAACTGCAGAGGTCCAAACTTCCTCTGGCATTATTCATGGATGAGCAGCTGCATGCAAGTCTCACATAACCAAGCACAATGCCAAGCGTCGGTTGGAGTGGTGTAAAGCACGCTACCACTGGACTCTGGAGCAGTGGACATGGGTTCTGTGGAGTGACAAATCACACTACTCTGTCTGGGGGTCTGATGGATGAGTGTGGATTTGGCAGATGCCAGGAGAATGTTACCTGTATGACTGCAGTGTGGCAGAGGGATAATGGTTTGAGGTTGTTTTTCAGATGTTGGACTAGGCCTCTTAGTTCCAGTGAAGGGAACTCTTAATGTTTCGGCATACCAAGATATTTTGGACAATTCTGTGCTCCTGGTTAAAATTGGTAAAAAAAAAAAGGTCCAAAAACATTTGTGGGAACAGTTTGGGGAAGGCCCTTTTCTGTTCTAGCATAACTGTGCCCCAAGGCACAAAGCAAGGTCCATAAAAACATGGTTGGGTGAGTTTGGTGTAGAAGACCTAATTCCCACAGACATCTTGTGGAAAGCCTTCACAGAAGAGTGGCACCTGCAAAGGGGGAACCAACTCATATTGATGCCTATGGATTTAGAATGGGATTATGCAAAAGTTTCTGTAGGTGTAATGACCAGGTGTCCCAATACTTTTGTCCATATAGTGTATAAATTATGTAACAGGAATTAGCAAGGGAAAACAATAAGTAGACTTCCATCATTATGGTGGCTCAGTGGGTTGCACTCTGGAAGTGTGGAGGGCCTGGAGCCCATCTTAGGTGGCACAGGTCAGGGGACACTCTGGACATTATGCTAATGTACCCCTGGTTACACACGCACATACACACACATGCACACACATACACACAAACACACACACACACACAAACACAAACACAAACACACACACACACACACACACACACACACAAACACACACGCACACTATGGACTATTTAGAGATACCAGTTCACTGAACTGCATAACTATGCAGCACAGTAAGAATATGCAAACCCAGAACCACATACAGAGCTGGGGTGGCCAGGATTAGAATCCCCAACCCCTAAAATGAGAGGCTACCCACTGTGCCTCCCCCAAAGAAACTCAACACCCAAAGCTAGGCATGCAGAGCATCACAATAACATCTGACCTGCCAAAACAGCAGAGAAAAGTTCCTGACAAATTTGAAGGAATTGTAAACCACTTTTTTCCAGTTTCCTCAGGGGTGGAGGTGTCGCGAACAGCCTAATGTTTCTGCGGAGAATCGGAGAGCACTGACTAATCTCACGGAGGCGGCCTGTGCGCTTGATTACGTGTGGCTGTTTGCGAGCCAGGCCGGGATGCTGTGCATCGCCATGGAGATCGCTGCTGCCAGGCTGTTGTTGTCGCTGAATAAACAGCAGTTTATCAGCATCTCCATGCCATTGTACACACAGGTCCCCTCTCCCCTCTCCCTCCATCTGCCAGGCACCTAACAAATGACTGGTTTGCCCAGCCACAGCAAATATGATTTGTTATTTCCAGACGAATGAAATATACACCATATTACTTCTGTCATGACTCGAGGAATGCTGATCATGCGGAGCGGTTAGATAAAAAAAAAAAAAAAAAAAAAACACATTCGGTGGTAAAGGCATGTTGAAACTCTTAAAGACTTCAAGTAGAAAAAAAATGAACAATCAGAAGTCAATAACTTTTTCCATAATACTGTACAGTTATTTTCAAGATACATTTTATATTTTTGCATCACAAATATAGTTAAAAACACTGTTGTAGGTTATTGTTGATTATTCAGTTTAAAGGGGTTACTATACAGCTTGAAATACTATAGCACTCCTGCAAAATCCCCAAAGTCCATCAAATTATTACATTGATAATTAAGATCATTATGATCATTAATTGTGTTCGACTGATGACTAGAAAGTGATACATTTTGACTAGCAGTTCCTTGTGGCAACAGGAATTTAGTCAGCTGAATGACACAGTTGAAACATACTGTAGGCTAGTACCACTAAAATAAAATAACCAAGAACAATGAACAATGAACAATGAATCATGTACAAATAACAATCCTTAGATGAAAGAAGGCAGTATTACTTGATCGGCACTTTATGCGACAGACATAAGTGTTCTGTAAGTATTGTTGCGCACTCAAATAAATATTCACATCTGACAATTCTGAATAAAACATATCTTTGCTCTCTGGCTTATATACTCTGCAGCAAAATACGAGTAAATGTTTAAATCAGCTGTCATCCTGTAGGGTGGGGTAAAAGAAAGCTTTATAATTTATGTTTCATAGATTAAGTCATTGCACTTAGACAGCCAAAATTCACATATTATGGTAATTTCATGACAGGAAAAATGATGTATGAACATTCAGATGCATTAATTAATAGTTTTGTTTGCAGGAGTTTTTTGTGTTTTAAGTGGTAAACAGCAATATAATAGGATATCTCATTTGCAAAATTAGTTATTGTATGCTTAAGTATTACAATTATTGCAAAAGTCTTTTCAAACTTCTAACAGAAGAGTAAAAGCAGTTTATTTTTTCCTGATTCTTTATTATCAATAACAGACAAAAATATTATCCTTATGCGTGTCTGTAATCCTTTATTTCTAATTGTGGTAATGCGACATCATACTTCAGACAGCAATCTATGCAAATACAAAAATGAATTAAAACGCTGTTTATCGTGAGACTGCTTAGTAGCTCAAGTTCCTAAAGTGCTTTTGAGCATGGAGCTAAACCTGAATTTTAAATATAAGAAATATACTTATTTAAGTGCAAAATAACAAACTATTTAAATAAATCTGAGAAATTACCCAGACAAACACAGAATGCCTACCAAGAAATGATCCATGTAACATTAAATCTGTTTTTTATATGTTGCTTCAAAATTACTTTCATTTATGAAAATTGCCCTGTCACTAGGATGGAATCTCATAGGAATGTTCATAAGAGCATCTTCCATAAGATAACATGAGACTTTGATTCTCATATAAAAAAGCTGTAACCATATATTTTTTTTAGTGCTGTCAAACGATTAAAATTTTTAATCAGATTAATCACAGGGTTGCTGTGGATTAATCTCGATTAATCACGATTAAATATTCATTTTTAATCCATATTAATCACATTTCATTTTGCATGAGCAAACAGACTCAAGAAAAAAGGGAATACATATGCACTTAACATGTTTATTGAACATCTTGAACATTCATGTAAATCCGTAAATCCAACAAATAATCCGACTAATC
>JAODLD010000046.1:29020924-29033370 GCA_026781065.1 Mormyrops boulengeri
TTGAGTCATTCTGCGCTGCAGATGGGTTAATTGCGTTAAAAAATTTAATCAGATTAATCATGATGATGGATTAATCCACGTTAACCCGTTAATTTTGACAGCCCTAATTTTTTTCAATAAAAAATCTGATACAATGTAGTATTTGTACCTAAAAGTTTATGTAACAGTTCTTTGGCTAATTCCAGTGAATTTGTAACATGGCTGCCGTGAGAATGTTCTTGTTCAGACCCGTCACTGCTAAGCAGGCCTTCACTCAGGAGAGACAACAGGCGAGTCAGGAGGCTGCTCCACTACTGTTAGCATCGTTAGCCTCAGGTCGACGCGGACCCGCTCCTCAAAGTCCCGTGTGGAAATAAACGCTGCACATTAGCTGCATCTTTGGGGAAATAAGACGACGGGAAACGGGAACTCAAGCCAGAGGCGGTGCCGAATGATTAATGGGCCACCAGAACAGCGCCCCACAAACCCACTGCACAGTTTCTGACTCCACCGCCGCAAACTGTGTCAATATTAACCTGACAGGATGGAGAGAGAGCGCCTCTGCTTCGCACGGCACTTTCCTTGCACACTGCGAGCGCAATATGGCTCCTGTCACAATGACTCCATCAATCTGGCCCAACGCAACTGTCAAAAATGCGAGAGGGTCGTTTTTCACCACTGATATCCTGATGAGTGTAATGACGCCTCTCTGTGGACTGCTTGATTAAAAAATATATATAATAAAAAATTTAATAAAAGGGGAAACGTAAACTTAGACGTGCATGTGCGCAGACATGAAGGTGCTGAGTACTTGTTATCCAGCAACTTCTTTCTTGCAGAGGCAAATAGGAATTACTCACATACTTAAAAGATGCGGACTGTCACAGACACTACTCGGCTCTTGATGACATATTTAAATTACGATTTAATAGACTGAGAGGCACACAAATCTCTCCGATGGCATGGGGCGCAGGCAGTCTGTCTGCCATTTGTTGTGAATACAAGCAAATTAGCAGCATCCTCCACCACAGAAGACTAAAGAATTACTGGTGTCTCCAAAGTTTAAAGACTGGCTTAAGTACTCTGCAATAAATGATTGAAATGCTTCGCATATAAGGGATCACAATGATGAAAACACAAAATACATAATAAAAAATACTATAAAATACTATAAACTAATTGTTTATAGTAACAAATATAAAATGAAAATATCTAACTTTTGAAAATGTTAGGTTGGCTCAAGATACTAGCTCTCCTTGCGTAAGCTTGCCTGCACTGAGCCTCTCAGGATTCCTTTTGTTACACAGGGCGTGTTGGTTTGGTTGGTGTCATTTTCATCTGAAAGTCAGTTTCTCTTTGTGCTCTTATTAATTACTAAAATGGTCCCAGAATTTGAGCCCTGCATATTTTCATGCCTCAATCTCCCTCCTTGCATCTCAGAACAATGGAGGGCAAGTTGGAACTGAGTACAATTGAGCATATTGTGAAGTTCTTCATAAAGAGTTCACTCCAGGAATGGAAAGGAAGAGCAACAATTCACAGAACTAGTGGGCTACTAGTGGGTAAGCTAGTTCTGTCTTAATCTATGTGTTTATGGTACTCCCATGCATCGCCCAAAACAGGACTGCATGCTCAGTGTTTTCAGACTCACCATACCTGGCTGTCTTTCCCCCCACCTTTTCCATGACAGACAGCCCCGTCTTCACCGGCATCTCAGACCGTGACAACCTGCCTGCCTATAGCAGAGTAGCCTAAGGTTCAAACTTCAGCGTCATAATTCACACCCCGCGCAAAAAAAAAAAAAAATCCCAAGCAAACATGCTGAATGCAAAAACGCATTTCCTGCTGTCAAGAACATTTCTGGCAAAAATTAATCAACCATTCATCCATTCAGGCTCTTTGCATACCCTTTTGTCAGACAGAGAATACTGAGAGATTTCTTTTTCCTTCCGAGCGTTCATCTCACCACCCTGAAGAATCCATCACCATCCCCTTGATTTATCTTTCTGTCTCTGATCTCAGCAGTAGGACTACGGCAAATGAACTGGCAACTTAGACAAAACCACTAGTGATTTAGCAGACGTCTTTCCCAAAAAACTCTGTGGAACTTTTCAAAGCGGCGGAAAGAATATTGCTTTTAATAAAAATCTGTCCTTAGTGGCAAATCATGGCAGATTACACACCGGGAAATGTAGTGACTTCTGTCCGAAAAATCATGTTAATTGTCAAAATACCCATTGGTAGTATTATTCTCCCTTTCTTCCTTGTGGGCTTGGGCCTTACAGCCTGGACCATGACATATGGCTATGGCTATTTATACACACAGACAACTCACAACTACTTTCATTGGTTGCTGAGAAAACTCCTTTAATATTTTCTGCAATAAGGCATAAAAGCACAAAAGCCAGTATGGGCAAATGTCCTGCAAACAGACATAAATTACAAATGCATCTGCCTGCAAAAAAACACCCTTGCCATTTGTGGAATGTAATTTTTTTTTTTACCGCTGACTGTTTTTCTGCAGTGCAATGTCAATGTTTAAGTATGAATTTTATCCTTCATCACCCTTGGCCAGACAGAAGCCGTATCCACCTATCACAACTGAGCTACGCTGGCTTCCCCACCAAGATGTGTGACCCTGCATACTGGATTTCGTTGGGCTTGGATGGTGGTGGTGGTGTGGGGGGGGGGTGCTTACGAGCCACGCCTGGCGCATGGGGGGGAGCCATGCACACAAACACCCTCGCCTCCAGGACTGGGGGGATAGGGCCCCTCTTCAATCTTTGTCCCTAGGAGGCCAGCCCAACACCTGCTAACCAAGCCACCATCATCAGAAAAACATTTAGACATTTTTCTCCAGGCTGGTAATTACCACAGATCATTATTTGCGAAGAGTATGGATAAAACTGGCCTAGCATAAACAAACTGGGAGGCTCCAAATCAAATGACTAAGATCATTAGCCCTCGCGGCCTCACGGAGCTACACGACTTGCGTGGAAATCATCTATGGCGTGAGCGAGACAAAAAGAACATTCAACAACATGGGGTTCATGCACTTCATTGTTATAGTGGTGTATAGTGGAGTTTACTTGATGTAGAACCACAATGTTTAAAATAATAGACATACTTCCTCTTACCCACACGAATCGGTTCAGGAAATTTGGTGTTCCTGTTAATCATTGCCTGTTAAACGATTGCAGGTCTTAACTCATTAACTCATTTGGCAGATGCTGCACTGTGACATGAACAGAAATACAACAATGACAATTAACAAATTGCAAATAACAAACAGACTGAAAAAGATTCTGTCCTCAGATAGCAGTGAAAAATGAACAGAGTGCAGGTTTTGGAATTTTTAAGCAATTTTATACATTTTGTTAATATAGCTTTATACAAATTACAGAATAAATAAACCAATACAGCTTGGTTTGTGGTTATTTTAAGAGTGTTTCACAGCAGTAGGTAGACATGTTTATAACATGAGGCCACTGGGTTAGCTTTGTGCATTATAACCAGCTTTCCAAACCAAATGGCAGGGAAAGTGTCATACTCTGCAGTAACCTCTGACTGAAACCAGTGGCAGCAATAATTAAGTTTGACTGACCTGTGCACACATCCTGCAATGTACACGTCCTGGGTGTTTTTCTAGTTCGTGTTGTAATACGCGTGACTTGTTGTCTGAAAAATCATTAACTAGTTCTACTGTATTTTTTATTATACTATATATTATTAGCTGCTAAGTTTAATGTAGGGATTTGTATTTAGTGGCAGCCAAATAAGTCGTGAAAAATTGTATTTATTCCTAAACTCAGTAAGCCAGTAAATATGGTTATATAAATGGGTGAAGTTGTATATCTTATTTATTAACCTGGAGAGAATAAGGATTTGTTTTTTCTAAACACACGCTATTGCCCAGGGGGACTAGACAACAATATTACACGCGCATCATCAAGTCATTCACAGCTGAATATTTATGGAATACAAAGAGAACAAAACACCAACACCAAGCTCAAAGACTCAACACTTTTCTCCAGGAGCTCAGAGTAAAACTTTTCCCACAGGAAGGCCAGTTCCCTAAGAGTAGCACAGCTCCAGTGGCAGTGACAATGGTACCTACTGAACTGTCGCTGTGCACAACGCTCATGAATATTGTAACATTGCACATGACGCATCTGGCAAAAACAGGCTTGGATTTATTGCACAGTTCATCAAGCTCCCAGCATGCAGCAGAGCGCTACCTTTGTTTGCCTGGCTAATTGCTGGACCATGACGTCTGCAGCCTCTAATACTTTTATGTTTTAACATCCCTTTTCATTTGTTCCACTTAAATGTTTGTTAAAATGCAAACTACACATTACCTGGTATTGATCTTCTTCCTGTTAGCAAACTGCTACTATGCTAACTATATCCAGAGGTGCAAAAGAATACAGTGAGAGTGTAAGGAAAAAAGACTTAAACCAAACGTTAAACGGTTTGTCTCACACATTCTTGTGAATTGCAGCACCTCAAGGCTCCTTATTTCCCTGAGTTTCATTAAGGGAATAATCCTTCCCTAATTAAAATGTATAAGGCGTAACAAACACAAAATGTTCTTTAACCAAGTAGACAGTAAGAATGTTCTTAGTTGGCCATTCGCCGACTCAGGTATAGCTCAGATGCTGGTGGCTCAGTGAGCAGCCATGCAGTTGGCACACCCTACCCCTGTCCCTTAGGTTCCTGTCATTCCCTACCATGCTCCCAGGAAATGCAGTTAGGCTAATGGCTGTCTCTAAATTCCCCAGAGTGTCTGGGTATGTGTCCGTGAGGGACCAACATCCTGTCTAAAGTGGACCTCAGCCTTGTCCCCCTATGCTGCCTAGGATAGGCTCCATGACCCCCCCCCCCATTTTTTTGTGGTTACTTTTAGATGATGGAATGCCAGTAAATTTAAATTCCTGAATTATCAACACTTTTTTACCCATGCATCCATCCATTTGCCATACCTGCATGTCCTATTCAGGGTTGCGGGGGGCCCAGAGCCTATCCCAGGACAGGCTGCCAAACCATCACAGCACTTTTTATCCAATATTGTATAATTAATAATTTGATACATTTTCTCCTACCAGTCTACCCCATTAGTCTATGAACTAGTTGTACTCCAACTGGTTCCTGGCAGAATATACTGGTTTTCCAGTTCCCTTTGGACCATTAACAATCTTGTACTCAGCAAGAAATCCAAGTCAGGTCAATCATGGAGGTAATTAGTTCAGTCTGGTGCCAAAGTGCTCATGCAGGGTAGAAACATGGACAGTATATAACCCATCAAGGCCAACCCACTGGGGCAAAATACCACATTTTTACAACTCTAAGACCAGAGGCTCTCTAAGAATCTCATGGATTTTTTGTGCATTGAAATACTCTTATTACATTGCACACTTATCAAATAATTCAAATAATCAAAATATCAAATAATTTTCCATAGGGGAAAAAACTTTACACTGTAACAAATTATGCAGTATATTGTTATTGTATATATTCATGACCTATGCTATTATAAACCGTCAAATACTTTATTTTCCTTGCTCCGTTATCAATCAATTGTTCCATCTCACAAAATGTTCAACATTAATTTAATTTAATTTAATCGACAGAAAGAGCATATTATTTGTATCCATAAACAGATGGTATAAGATTAACTAAGTGGATGTAACTTTTGCTGAGTTGCTTAAAGAGTAGTTATGTACCTTCTTCAACTTGCTGTATGTTATGCATATAGGAGTGGTGCACAGCATACTTTTAATACCTGTTTTTGTATGAACCCAATGCTGCAACAATCATGCGATACAAACTGATTCTGTGCTAGCATGAACAACCTTTCTTTTTGGATCATTTTCATTCTGCTTTTTATTCTAAATGTGTACATTAACGAACATGTCGATAAAGATTAAACTTGAAAAACTAGGTTTTATTCAAGAATAAAAAAAGGAAATTCAGATAGTTTATACTCACATTGAATAGCTGCAATTTTAAAAAAAACAAGTACTGTACATGGGCAAACTGCTTTGATAAAAATAAAATGCTAAATACAGAGTTGTGTGCGCCCGCCTCTATGTGTGTGTGTGCACTGTAAATTGCACAAAATATATCTCCTAATGTTTTTAAGTCCCTCACTAATGACTGCGTTCTGTGGTAGCTATGATGTAGCTTTGCTGTATTCCATTAGGCTAAATGCAGGAGTAATGTGTTGTTCCAACACAAAAGTTTGGTTTCGGGAAGAGCAGCTGGAGACCCGCATCCGCCATGCGGCACGAGAGCCGTGCTGCTTGATGGATATTGCTAACGTACCTTATATTCATGAACTCAAAGCTTAATACCGCGCCTTGACTGTCCCTCAAGAGGAGAGCGGCGCCTTCCCAGCACCGTCAATCATCCCACAAAATTGCTATTCCCCTCGGAAGCACCCTGATTTAAATAGGCCGAGTAATGTGGAAGTTTTGCACTAATCTTAAGATAAATTTCCAGACGCTGGTGTCTCCTACGATGGGCAGCACTATATCTAGCTACCTTATTTAACTATATTTACATGATTTGTGTTTTTAACACTGTGATGGACTGGTTTCCTGCCCGGGGTGGATACCTGTGCTGCCCCCTGTCTGGGCTAAGCGACTGGATAATGGATGAATGTTCATAACATCCTTGCAACTCTTAATTAAATTCCCCAGTCTGGTTGAAGAGTTTAGCTTTCTTATCATCCAAATTGAAAACCATTATAAGTATCAGAACTGTAAACCATTATACTCCATTGTTTGGAAACACTTCCCAAATCAGTCTAACAAAGTATTTTTCCAATCACAGGCTGCACAACAAATGACAAGACAGAGATACCCCAGGCTGGAAAAAAATAAATAAATAAACAAATAAACATGGTTGGGGGATCTAAAATGTGCTCCTATAAAAAAGATGCAATGTTCAGAAAATAGTTTAATTAACCAAACAGAGTAGAACAATTTCAGTCTCTGCACTTAATTAAGCATGCAGAGTGAAGGAGAGTGAGCAGGGGGCCTTCCAGATGGCGATTAACCCTCTAAATCACTCCAAAGAGAAGCGGAAATCTCTGTTTGTTTTTCAAAGTTGATTGCAACAAGTCAATTTGAAAAAAGAAAAAAAAATCACACTTGAAATGAGACTTTGTCTGAAACATAGCTTAGCTTCCCACAAATTTAATGGCAAACTGAGCTCATTAGGATCTTTCTTAAAACAAAAAAAGTGAAACTGGTCTCCTCATCTCCAGAATGAAGCAGTGTCTTTACCTTGCCTACAAAGGCAATATTTCAAGGTTTTGGTAACCATAAGGGACAACAAAATAAGGTGCTTTAAATTATTTAAAAAGATGTAGAACACCTGAAGAAATACATGACTTAGTATGTGGCAAAATACTTTAAATATTGATACTGCTAAGAATTGGTTGAGTCAATTCACATTGGACAGGTTCTTTAAGATAGAAGAGTTGTACCCTACAGCATCAAGACAACCTGCAGGCAGCGAATACATTTGCGGACACCATTACGCATGACGGGCACTGAGAAACCCAGAGGTGACGATTCTCTGTTTATTCACAGGGTGAGGTCTGTTGTCAGAAACTGAAACCATAAACAATTCTGAAAGCCACTTGGGCTGACGCTCGTCTGGTAGGCTCTCAGCAACAACAATGGTCTTGTGGCTCTGACTACATTTAACTACGCAAATCGGCATCGGCAATGCATTGCGCTTAGGAAGGCAGGTACAGGAGACAAACAGGACATCCGCACAACGGCCAGTGCTTCCACGACAGTCAGCCCTCTTCACAAAATCACTCTTTCTGAACACGCTCACATCATTCCCTCACATCCCCACACACACTCACTCCACCCGATTGCAAGTTAATTGAAACTAATTTATTTAGTTTGAAAAGCATTTAAGATGGCCCCAAAATGATGTACTTATTACTTTGTTATTCTCAAACACAATTAAAAAATAATATATAAATATATACATACTGCAAATGACATGCATATGACGGATTCATTTGAGCCCATTTCAGACCATTAGTAACCCACCATGAGGTGTGAGCCAAGCATTGGAAGAAGACCCCTTGGCGATTTATTTTATATTAAATCCCTAATGGCCTCTCTGCTTAGGCTTCTAAAATATGCACCGACGTCCACAGAGCGCCAGCGCTGAATGGTTATTTATTCGCTAAACGAGGACCCATGTTTAATGTTCCTTGGACACAAGGTAGTTCTAGGGAGGTCGTATCCCTTCAGCTATATACATCATTTATTTTACACATACCCTAATATCTCACACCGGGCAGCGGGGGAGAAAAATATCCTTGTGGAAAAAAAGAAGAAGAAAAAAGAAAGAGAAAGAGTAAAGACATTAGAAGTTGCAGAAGGAGTGTTTTCTGAGACGGTGATGCTGAAGGATTGTGTGTCTGAGTGCAGGAGAGGGCAGGCGGAGAGGGTGGTCAACTACGCCAACTGCCCGGAGATTTCAGCTCCAAGTACGACCATCTTCGGATTGAATATCGTCCCAAGGGATCGAATCGCGTCAAAGCATGTCGTAATAGAGAGCTCTCCCTATACACTGTACAGACGGTATCAGGCTGATATAACGGCAGTACCACTGTCAACCACTAGATGGCATTTACTTACTGAAAACTGTCCGCTTACCTTACACAAAAGGGACTTTTTACAAGTTTGTGCTTCTCCCTTTATACAGCTATATACAGATATTTGAATGGAGAATTACAGCAAAAAGCCCACAGCACCTTAATTGGTTCAATAAGGAAAGGCAGTTATTTGCCATTATAAGGCGTCACGACACAAGAGACAGACGGCAGCTTGATAGGTAGACGACACGTCCTGCAGGGGGATCACTTGTGTCACCTGAGAGTGATCATACACAAGGAGTACGGTGACAGCACAATGCTGCTGCAAGGTGACTCACCCAGTAGCCCCCAGGGCAGTGCACACACTGACACATCGCCCTCCGATACAGCGCTGCTCACCTCCAGGTCCAAGGACAACACACTGATCAGCAGCTTGACGTCCCCATCCGACAGCTCTTTCTGCTCCCTCAGGAGGATTTCATCTGTGCTTATACCTTTGCGACAGACAAACCACAGATGTCAGTTATAAGCATCAGCAATGAGGGTCTGTGCTGAGCACTTTGCAGTCAGAAACAAACATCTGGAATCCAGTCATTTCAGACCAACTAAATATGTTGAAACCTGTCCTGTCTGCCCAGATCTCCTGCGGTTGGGTTGAGTGCAAACATCTCCCCAGTTTAGAGCTGCTACAGGAAGAAGTGTTTTGAACACCAGCCAAATATCCTGAAAAATGATGTGGGAAGTCGCTGTTTGGTGTCCCGCCCAACGCCCGACTGCCTGTCACCTCGGATGTCTCCTCTAGCTGGGCTCCCGCCCCCATGGCCCCCTTGGCCCTGCTGTGGACACCCCCACTCCAGCTCCCCAAGGAGCTCCTCGCAGTCGGGGGGAAGGCAGCCATCTTTGGTTAGGCGCTCCCTGGACACCACCAGGAGGGCTTCTGAAAGGACAAATTAAGGAAACGATATACTGCATTCCACAAATCACTGCAAGTTCTTATTAAGTCTCCACAGTGCTCTGAAAAACCATTAGCTTCATTTAAAAGAGTCCTAAGTTACAATGGAAATCTTAAGTGAATAAAACTGACCACTCTCAGTTGTGAAAAAATTCAGACATCAGCAAGAACTCAACAAAAAAATCAAACACGCTGACTGCACAGGATATTACTCCTCTCAGTCAATAACTGGAGGGCCTGAAACTTCAGTATCAGTTACAGCTGCTATTGTTCTCAGTTGGTAACAACTGCCCAGGCCTCCCAAAGCTTGTGGGCAGACTGCAATTTTAGTATATTTCCTCAAAGATCTCCCTTCACAGAGGAACTCTGAGGAATCCCCCCACAAGCTATCTGCACCTCTCTCCTGTTCGGCATCAGGCTTCGGCCAGTGGCAGTCTTTGCTGCAAAGGATCACTGTAATGTCCTGAGGTCTAACCTAAGTTGGATTCTGTTCAGTCCCAGCATTCCCATTAGATCACATTAGATGAGATCACCAAACTCCACACCAAGGATGCTGATGGCTGGGTCCCTGCGTCGGCCTTCCCCCAGAGCACTACACTCCACACTGGCAACACGTATGCTTACGTGTGCTGTTGCTACGCGTGAGGTGTTGCTGCTCATACTTGTATGTGTAGTTTACATCAATCTGGAGGATTAAAAGTTATGTCCACCAGGGGCCAGAGTGAGAAAACCATCTTGAGAGGCTCCGGCGTTTCCGGCCTTACTCGTTTATATGAAACTGTGGCATGCAATGTTTTACACTTGCTGCCTCCACAGCGAGTTGCTAATTCTGTAATACTTCGCTCTGTCTTTGTTTTACTGCCTCATGTTGAATGTTGTATTATATATCATTAGTTATCTCATAGTGTACACTATTAACATTAACATATACTAGATAACCTTGAAATGGAACAGTCATTAAAACTGCAAAGCTTGCTAAGTTTTTTTTTCCTATGACGGAATATAAATGTTCTAGTGAAATATAAGCCCCCTGCTCTGCAAATTTTATCACCAAGATTTCTAAATATTGGAACTACACTGGAACATAACATTAGGAAAATACCTTATACCACTGTACCGTTCATACAGTGTGAAGGTATGCAAAAGCCGCATCTCAACACACCTGCGATGTGAGAGTTGCATGTTCATAACTTGCAATGTCGATATTAACATCGCAGATCACCCAGCCCAACTTAGTATTTTTGTACTGCAATGTTGCACTGCCTTGTTAAATGTCTGTAGTATATGGAGAAGGCATTCAAGTAGGAATTTCACAGTACTTTGTACACTGTGCTTCACACATATGATGCTGCTTTCTTTGCTCAGATTGAATTCAGAAGCAGAAGTAACTTAAACTGCCATTATATTTTGAAGACACTGTACACTGAGGCACACAGTAGTGTTCAGCATATTTTTTCTCTTTTCTCTGAAAATCTTCCAGCACTCATTCTTAAAAAAAAATCAGATATCTGATATCTGTACCATATATAAACACGCAGTCGTGTTACAAAAGTTGACCATACTGCCCCAAGATTTTTGGTGGTACTGCATCTCACATACTCGGAGTATTAATTCCACATGTTGGTGCACAAAAAATGCACGGAATGAGCACAGGATAGACATGGCCACCATGATGCGTAAGCGGACACGTTGCGAGTGTCAAGCATAAACCGGCCCCAGCAATTCTGCATGTTATATGCCCACCTCACAACTAACTATTGCTCTGGTAGTCAAACATGAAACAAATATATACACAATGGACCTTTCATAGAGAATCAAACAAACCTAAACGCAGAGTTCCCTGCACAGATGGCATTTCATTAGCTGGACAGAAAATTTCTGTTTACACAGAACGTAATACTTCCCCTTACTGTTTTATCTTTTTTGCCATTACACTGAACGTTTGAAGGGAACAGCCTCATTAGCAAGTAGCCGTCTAAGGCTGGCTAAAGGGGACGGACATGTGCGGCTCTCCCTGTTATCATGGTCAGCGTTTCCAAAAATTTTGGACCCACGTTATTCCTTGGTCATGACCCAAAAAAGTTGTCGACCAGGGCAGGGGACTGGTAATATTTTTTTTTAACCACACACTCCATGACCTACCAACTGAGAAACACTGATTGTGTCTAATCCTCTGACGCACAGTACCTACTGGGATTTGGGTGGGCCAATGATGTAATGCTAGCCATCGCTGGGGGTGACTGGGCAGTGGCAGCTCAAGGCACCGCGCATCATTTCTTGGCTGGCGTTGGTGTGGGGGCCTCGCCGCACCTCTCGGCGAGTATAGAGACTGGCCCCGAGCTCCACACGTCACATATCTCCCCCGAGTGCTGCTGCCAAAATGCGATGAGTTCTTACACTCCAGCAAAGTTGTGGCCGCCGGCAGGCTTCGTCTCGAGGCCCCCTCCCTCTCGCCCTGCCACCCGCCCCAGGGCCCTCTTAAAGGCTCTTGTTAAGCGAGACGTGGCAATGGCATTGCGCTCCATTAGCTCCCAGGAAGGGGGGGTTGGATATGTGGGGGGGCCCTAGCAGCAGTGGTGCAGTCGTGACAGCGGCCCTCACCTCGGAGGAGCCCGACCAGGGGGGGCGCCAGCCGCTCTGATGCCTCTTGGAGAATCTCCCTGGCGACCGCTGCTGTCAGCGAAGCTGCCTCGCTGGCTCCCCCCCGTCGCTCGGAGCGATGGATCACTTTGACATCGCTTGATGCTGGGGAGCCTGCCTTCCCCCTAGAAACGGGGGGGGGGGGGGGGAAAAGTGGTTTGCAAATTAAGGCGAATCGGCAGAAAACTCAGCGGAGCCCGTGGGCTAAGGGGCCAGAGAGGCGAGCGCTTGCTCCTTGGCCGCCGG
>JAODLD010000046.1:29033512-29061690 GCA_026781065.1 Mormyrops boulengeri
ATGCACGTCGCTTCAATTCTGCTACCTGTGACCCTGTCCATTACCCCCCCCCCCACATGCACCCCCCACCTGTGTTCCTGGGCTTTCACACGGCCCTCAACTTGCTGACACCATGTTCAGAAAAGCTCACTGAACACTACGGAAGAATGGATCCATTTAAAGTACAAAGACTGGTTAGAAATAGAGTCAAAACGATAAGTTTCAGCTCAAACTAAACACAGACTCTCGATTACTTCCTGGTATCAAACTGAAGAGTCACTGTAATATTTTTCCATAAATATGAAAGATAGCATATCTGTCAACATCCCCCTGACCTGAATGACTTTAGCAAACATTCCCACTGTAACATCATGAGATTTGTTAGTCACTGGATAAACAATAATCCAACCCAAAAATTATGTAGATAAACTGACTCCTTAGGCAGGAAGTAGTTTTGCCGGTGAAATTGTACTTCTCTGTTTCCAAAATGTACTGCATGCATTTATAGATAGAGAGTAAAAGTTCTATTAAGCACAATAAGGTAAAATGCACTATGATGATGGTGCAGTGAAGAGCTGTTAATTGGACCCGTTTATCCTGCGACTGAGTGTCTTCATACCCGGTGATGGTGTCACTGTCCAGAAGCGTGACGGTCAGCTTCCTGGCTGCATGCAGCCTGAACTGGTCGATGTCGTCTCTCCAAAGCAGGGCAGACTCTGCCACACCGAGCCGCTGCAGAAAGGCCCGGGTCTCATCTGGCACAGCCGGTTGGGACCGGTGCTGGTTCAGGACAGGCACACATAGCCAGTCCCCGGGCTCCTTCTGAAATGTCAGCAGTGCTCACAAAATCGGTAGCCCAAGGTCCGGGAGCAATCAACTCTTCCAGTCGAATCAGAAACGATCCCCTAAGTAAATTAAAACTGCCTTTTCTGTTCTTTTGACTTGCTATTTGGAGGAACAACTTTGACCACCAAGTTGTTGATCATGATGATGGTTTGTCCACTAGGACATATAGGCTTAAAGCCTTCATTTATAGGAGTGTTTATTTATTGCCTAATCCTCTCACGCTGCCATCTTGGTGCATTGTCTGTGATGGTAATACAGTACTCTGAGCATGTTAAAGCAAGCAAGTTAAATCAAGAACAGTTGAATTATCACACCAGTCATATTCAGTACACTGCATATGGTGTAAAGAGAATATGGATTATTTCTGGATGGGACCCATACACAGCGAAAGCAAAATGGTTGTGAATTATGAGAATATCACTAATTATCTGGTTTTATAAACGTCATGGGTAACACAGAGAGCAACTAAAAGTCTGGGGGTTTAAGTTTATGTCCGGCCGGGTACAAAAATTGCGGAGGAAAAAGTGTGAAAGATATTTTGACATTGTTATGGGTAAGTACAAGTATAAATGTCATGCTTATTATTTTTCACTAATTATTAATATATATTGTTGTTTGTGCATATTGTTGTCATTACAACAAATTCAGTTTGATCACACATAAGCGTGTTTTAAAGGCAAATTGCCGTTGGTCGATATATTTTATCCCTATTTTATCCCTGGTCGTGCGGATACGGGGACTGTCAGAGCCATTTCTTTTTGTGTTCCTCCCTTGATGTCTGTAATGCTGACAGATTGTTGTGTCCCAAGTTCACTGCTGGGAGATATATACACACACACAGACACACATAGAAATGCCTTTTTTAATTTACACTACTCAAAATTTATTCCGGGCTACCAAAATCCAAAGAATGTCTGCTACTAGGGATTTAGAAATTTTGCAAGCCCTGGTCAGTGTCCGTGCATTAAGAGCCAGCTGTATACATACGAACATGCAGCATCCCACATTCTCAGTGAACACACTCATTCCACGCACTCACTCCCACCGGAAGCGGCATACCTTACCTGGCTGAAGAAATACGCATAGCCCAGCGATGCAGCCACAGAGTCCACATCAGCCTCCTCTCGACCCAAAACTGCATGAACTCTTGCACACTGAGAACCAGACTCCTGCCAAGAGAGCCAGACAGGCCAATAAAAGCTCCAGTTAACATCTGTGGGCTGAATCAGTGATTAGCCCTGCATTGTGGATCTGTAGTCATTACTGTAGTGCGGACCAGTGGTCAGTACTGCAGTGTGGAGTAGCAATTACTACAGCAGTATGAAGCAGTGATCAGTACAGTAGTATGAAGTAGTGGTCAATACTGCAGTGTGGATCAGTGATCGGTACATCAAATTGGAGTAGTGATTACTACTGCAGTATGGAACAGTGGTCAGTGCTGCAGTGTGGAGCAATGGTCAGTACAGCAGTATGAAGCAGTGATCAGTACAGTAGAATAGAGCAGGGGTTATTACTGCAGTGTGGAGTACTGGTCGGTACAGTAGTGATGAGTGATTACTACAGCAGTACTGTATGAAGCAGTGGTGAGTACTGCATCGTACCGTAGTGGTCGCTACAGTAGTATGAAGCAGTGATCAGTATAATAATAATCAGTGATCAGTACTGCAGTATAGAGCACTGGTCAGAACTGTAGTTCGGATCAGTGATCAGTACTGCGGTTCAGATCACTGATAAGTATGGCAGTGCAGATCAGTGATCAATATGGTGGTATGGATTGGTTTGGATCAGTAACAGATAAACAGTGTAGGATGAGTACTAGCTTTTAATATCACAATGGATCAGGGATCAGGCACTTACACAATCACAGATCTAAGACCCCATGGTTATTATTAAGTACAGCATTGAGCGCAATAATCATAAGTAAAAATGCACAAAATAGGTGCACAGTAAAACAAGCCCCCTAGGGATCTAAACAATGCTAGCAGTTCATTGCTACCAGAGAGCTGCAAAACAGGTTGATTTATCAGCAATGGCCTGCACGGCATTAACTGCTCGATTACGGCATGCTGTCTAGCCTTATGTCTCCATGATTTTGCAAAACATCAGCCCCGTTGCACTACCCCCAGGCCGGGGGTGATCGCAGCACCCAGAGCCCCTCCATCCGCGGACTTCCAGAAGGACCAGCCAGAGAGGAGCAGACAGCTCATAGGACGCATCACAATAAAAACCAAGTGTTGATCCTTCTAATTGCGGGGCTGCGCTTTGCATACTCCAAAGACAAAGATATTAAAATTGAGTGCGGAATAGCCGGCAGGTATGAACTAAATATGCTGCTTAATTGCCTGTGCTGAGAAAACATCAGCCCTAATGCCTAGCCCACTGTCACCAGAGGGATAAATACAACTGCCTAGGTCTTTTACAAATAAAGAGAGAAACATTAAGCGGAGGGGGGTGGGGTATTGGTTTATGCAGGGCTAAGATCTCCCCTTGGCCCTTTCTGTCAGAGTCATGATTCAGAGTGTATCACAGGGACATGCCGCTCTCTTCCAGAGGAATACAAGAGATCACAGAATAAGTCCAGGCATGGCACAACGCCATGGAGACGGCCTGCATCACTGACACCACACGTTGTTCACTCTATGCCCATTGCTGCTTTTGTACACAATTCATATTATGCAAATGACGCAGACAGGACATGAAACGGCATATCTGTCACCTTGCCTTTTTCGGATTATACAATCCTTATATCACTGTTTGGAGGAAATGACACTGACAGCCATCCATTGGTTGAGTACAATATTGATTTTAGTGCCTTTGTTTCATATGATGTGATGCGAGACAAAGGAAGCTAGGTGGCCTTCGGTGTTCTGGCACAGCACTGATAACAAGAGGAAAATAAAATATGAGACCCACTATCCGACTATGTACACTGTATCTAATAGGGGTGTAACAATGCTTCGATTTGTATCGATATCTCGATTCAACGGCAAGCGATCTGATGCATTGACGTGACCGCATAAATATTGATGCATGCGTTTTTATTTTCTCGCTTGTTCCAGTATTGTTTTCATGATCCACTCCGACGTATACATGGTCTACACCAGGGGTGCCCAATACGTCGATCGGGATCTACTGATCGATCGCAAAGGTAGTGTGGGTAGATGGTATGGAATAAAAAAATAGAGGATGGATGACGTGTTTAACCGCGCCAGCTGCTGCAGGCTACCGAGTCGCCTAGTTAGCCTCCAATTTATTTCTACTAAACTTAATAAAAATGAATGGGGGAGCTGGACCAAGTAAGAAGCCAAAAACCCACCACTTCCATACAGAATGGGAGGGGGACTGTTTTTATCCACCATCATACTCGAAGTGCATTTGCCTCATCTGTCAGTCTACCGTTACTATTCTGAAGAGAAATGTGGAGCGGCATTTTCAGACTGTTCATAAAAACTACGACATTAACTTCCCTCCGAAAAGCAAGCTGACAAATAGAAAGGTGAAGGAACTAAAATCCCAGTTCAATTCAAAAATACTTTATTTATCCCAAATGGAAATTAATAATAATAATAGTAATAATAACAAATAATAATAATAAATAATATTAAAGAATACTCAATATTTTATACTGTACATAAATATATGTTTTGCATTTTTATAGTAGGTAGATAATTTTGACTTGGTCATTTATAAGTAGCTCGCAAGCTAGCATACCTTCAGAGCGTGTTTAATACAGCAGGTGGCAGAATTTGTTTACAGTTCCCAATAAAATGTGATAAAATGCTAATTAAATTTGCCTTTTTTAATTCATTGAAATGTAAAGGATTGTGTGAAATTTCATCATTTCGACTACTAACCCCATTATCGAACTGGATCGAATCGTATCGTATCGTATCGTGGAAATTTCTGAGGTATCAAAAAAAATCGAACCGTTGGCTTAAGGAATCGATATTGTACCGTATCACGAGGAAAGCTCTCCGACTATGTACACTTTATCTAATATGAGACCCATTATCTGACTATGTACACTCTATCTGTAGACCAAAACCCCCAAGGCACACAAATCTAGAATATTGTTTTTTCAACAGCATTAAAATTTCATACAAACTTAATAATGTACACTTCCCTGTTACAAAAAGACATCAAACAGCAATTTAAGACATAATTCAGGAACTTATAGCTTACTTTGCACCATGTTTTATACTCAGCAATATATATTTTGTAATTGTCCATGGACTATTGAATCTGAATGACTATTTAAATGGTCATTAAAAACACAAACTTTGTCACTTGGATGAGGTTCATGTAAGAGCTGAGCTTGACAACAAGCAATTACAAAAACAACATAAATCTAGAGCGCCAGTGTGCTTTGGAAAAACTCAATACATACTTTTTTTCTGTCTGGTTTTGTTGTGTCCCCCTTCCCAGTAAGTATGCATGCAAGCTGTTATGTAATATACAGTTTCTGACCAAACACCACTAGACACCCCCTGACTGCTCCGTAACATACAGTAATTTATTATGCAGAATGCAACAATATGACCTTTCTGACCGTGACATGAGAACATTGCAATGAAAAATACAAGTGGCAGAGCTCAAATTGGCAGTGGAGCTGAAGCCCAGAATTACTTCATGATCTTCATGGGTAGCAGAGCCTACTGATGCTCTGAAAGAGCACTGGAGCACAATGCCACCAGCTATCTACCCGAAATGGGCAGAACTTCCTCAGTTATGGAAGCCAAAAGATTTAAATAGCTTGTTAAAATGTCGCTTGTACAGTAAGTCATTACATTCAAAGCAGCGATGGCTCTCTGTCTTGCCTGAATATGGAAGCCCGATTGGGCTACACCATGATTCACCTCTCATCACGTGTCAGGAGAATCTGTCCTCTGCGGAACTCTGGCTGCACGTGTCTCATCCAACTCAGGACAACCGGTAAACACATACATTTTCCATGAGGAAGATGAAGATGTGACTAAATACATATTATAAATAACCATTGACTCCAACTCATTGTTGAAGCAATTAGACACAGTAGCACACTCATGGAATCGGAGATAACTCAGCTACTAAGAAGTTCCAGAAACAAAGCTGATCTGCACAGATACAGCGAAAGAGCTGCTATTCTACAACAGTGCTTCTTCCCTGCTCCATAAACTTGATTGTGACCCCACCCACTTGACAAAGTCAGGCTCTCTGATGGGAGTCAATTAGAGATATGGAATATCTGGATGCCTGCCACGCTGCCGGATGGGTGGGCGGTCTGTCTGGTCATCACAGTGCAAGTTATAGCTTGGTATTCTAAGGAGGCATCGGTGGCTCAATGTCCTTTGATGAGTGTCCTCCGGTCGGCGGCTGGGTTGCTCCAGTAACGATGTCCTCGGTGACATCCCAAGCGTGGCTGGCAGCATCTGAATTCCACTACGGCGCTCTCAGTTATACTGAAGTAAACAAGGAGTGCGAGTAATGATCCTTGGCTTTCCCACCCTCTCAGCCTCCCTGCTGCACGGCTACTTGGGTATTCACAGAACCAGTTAGTGCACTTGCACAAGGGGCCAAGCTTACAGGAGATTTTCAGCCAGAATGTTAAGAATATCCCACTCTAATGTCTACACATTCTGGGGACACTACTGTCAGTGTAATCAAATTAAATTAATTCATCTGGAGTTTGGAGTTGATTTGAACAGTCTTTCTGTTACCCGAGCTTTAGGTCACTTTGGATAAAAGTGTCTTCTAAATAAATAAAAACATAAATGTTAATTAAAATCTGTAAAAACTACTTAAGGTTTGATCCTCTTCTGGTTGTTGGTTATAATGCGATGTAATTTTATATGTAAATTTAGTTCTAATCTAAGGTTTCAGCAGTCTGTGTGTCAGTCTTCGTCTGTGTATGTATGCATGTGCTCCTTGCGTGTTTGTGTGTGCCTTCCTCCCAAGTATCATTAGAGGCAGGAGGCAAAGAAAGAATTAAAACTCCCATCGCTCGCCCTCCTCCGGGACCTCCCCAATGCCTGCTGTAGCACAGCTGGCTCCAGAGACCATTAGCACCAACCAGCGGCGTGGTAACGACCCTTTGGCCTTTTTGCGTGCCGCGGAGGAGACGACTCAATTGCACCAACTGCCGTGTGGAAGACATGGCTACATTCAGCCACCACGGGCAGGGTGCAGGGTCACTGTCCACTGCTGGGCCATCAATAACAACAACGTGCCTTCCCATTCTGTGCTAAAGCTAAACATTATATATGACATCTATGCAGAACACGGCAGTGTTTGCTCTTTTAAAAAATCATGCTCACTGGTACTGAATCTCTGAATAATGCACTTTAAAAAACGTACATGCACCAGTACATCGCACCATCCTGAGAGCCAGAGAGGAGCCAGGAGACACCTTCAGCCACAGCAAAACTCATCAGGACAATATCTGCAGATGACTATCATGATCATGATCGAGATCAAACCTCTTTGCCAAGAGCGAAAAGCAATACAATGCATAAGAAAACCAAGCTCAAGCAGAAGGTTATCAATTCAGTTCTCAGAAAAGGCAAATGCACCTGAATTTATGATCCAAAACGTGTAAATTCCCCTTTTAAAAAGCCCTCTCCAAGAAAATAACAATAGTCACAAAATAGGTAATCATGATGAAAAATGACAAAAGTCATTGTTGTTCACTAGTTTGAAAATCTAAGATAAACACCATCTTGAAATATATAGGTGTGTGAGTGCGTGTATAACATGGGGGCCGTGTGTGGCTCCGCAGATTAGGCCTCTGTGTCTGTAATTGGAATCTCACAATCCTGACCTCGGCAGAATAGTCACATTCCTGTTGGGCTCTTGAGCAAGGCCCTTAATCCCCCCCAAAATGCCCCAGGAGTGCCAGATAAAGGGCCCGACCCTGTGCTCAGACCCCAAGTTTCACTTTCAACTGTATATATTTTATTCTCACAGCATGAATTATTCAGTTAGGTAAAGGTTTAAGAGTAAGATATAGCCTAGTTTATAAAGACCAGGAAACATGGCACAGCCAAAATCACAGGTTCCCATCTCCATGGCTCTGTGAAAGCTGAACCCATACATCTGCGCAGGGCAGGGACTGCTTTCCTCTCAGGTGGAAATGAATTAGCCTGCATCCCATCCATTATATCTAATTGAATCACAGTCCCAGAGTGCACTGGGGCACAACAGCAGCAGGCTAGGCAGCCTCACAAACCATGATAGAGAAATTTGCCAGTGTTTACGCTGATAGAATCTACCCCAGGTTCAATAACTCGTCCTCCTAACAGAGTTGTCGCAGTTTCAACAACATAACAGGGTCCCGGGAAAGTTGCAGCAAGCAATGCGAGACGTTCATGCCTGAATGGGACTGGACATGTAGCACCACTAATGCAATGCATCTCCACTTACAGAACCTGAAAGGCTGCCATTCACATATCTACAGGTGACGTCCCCAGCTTTGCACTCTTGGGAAATGCACTGAATTTCTTCGGGAAGAATGCTGTACAAAATGTCTAAAACTGTTAATTGTGTAAGTTACCGTCGAATAAAGATGGAATTTCCATGGCAAAACTGATCGTTTTGACTAACAGCAAACAATACAAGTACCGGTGAACGTATTGTGTTCCACAAAACTTCAATAACTTGATCTTACATATTCATGCAGCCGCACGTTTGGTTTTTAATTCTTGGGGAATAGACATGGTACTAGAGACACTGTGTTTCTCAAATGAAAAACCTGCATGAATGCAATAAACATATCATATTGTAGAACAGTACATTTTATGATTTAGGCTGTTCTCTTTGTATTGTAAAGCGTACATTATATTCCGGCTTTAACCTGGTTAAATGACTTTTTCATCCCTTTCAGGTTTGTGAGTGTTGCTGCCCGAGTCCAATCCCACTTTTGTCAGTGGACAATTCTTACTGCAAAATTAGACTCAGCTTGGCTTGCAGCCCACAGGGCATAAATCGAGGCTGGAATATTTTGCAGGTGGCTTTCTCAACATCAAGCCATTGTTTTCAGGCTGACCTCTCAAAGCTGCAAGCAGCATCCCAAAGCTACACTGAACGTATCCTGTAGTGCGTCATTTTATTGTTCTTTACATGTCAGACACAGGATAAATTATCACTGATACATTGGCTTCGGTCTCGTTCAGGAGTGACAACAGTATAAACCACTGCACCTTGCAGTGTTCCTTAATGAAATGATTTCTGCTTATCACTGCTATATCAGCTGTCAGACTCTGTCTATTCCTTTAGTGAATTTAGTTTAGAGGCATGCACAAGATCAGCACTTTACATATCCCTGTGCCATCTCTTCTTGTAAACTAGGGGCAAAGGCCAGACATAAGTTAAACTGTATTGACTGAGACATGGTTTGGTTGGCCATAAAAAAGAAATATTAATTCTACCCACTGGTCAGCAGTTCTGTGTTATTGTAGTGTATGTTTAATACATACTCTGAACAGGGTTTGATATGTTAACAGAATGTAGCAAGGGGAGTAGTAATACTCATCGTTATTATTTATGGTGTTGATTTTCGGCCGGTAGGTATTTTGATTTGGCAACAAACGCAAGCTTAACCCGTTTCAAAAACGAGAAGTAAATAACAAGAGGATAGATACGGGATTTTTTTTTAAGAAAATGGATTTTGGCGTTTAATCTCTTGGAGGGATAATGTTACTCTGTACTGTTAATGCTCTTTATGCTTCTGTAATAGATTTCGTTCTCACGTTAGTTCCGCCGTTTAAAACAGACAGGCAGGTGTTTTACGTGCGTATTGTTTAGTCTGTCAGTAACAATGTATGACCGTTGAAGACGCGTCGGTTCGTGGCAAAAGTCCAGCTTTGGCGAAAGAACGTAGTTCCGTTCAGCACCAGCGACAAAGAAATACAGCTTACCTGTGCAATTACATTAAAGGCTGTGAATTACCTACACATTTATCTTATGAACGTAGACGAATTAGTAAAAACTTATTGAGGCGTTTATTCGTTCGTGATTTCACTATATCCGTCAGCTTAAAAGTGTGTTGAATTGAGCTTTTGAACAACTTGACGCAATTTTAACACCTCACTGTGCCACAGGTGGGGGGAAGACTATATTTAAACTGCTACGGTACTAAAAAAACAAAATAAAAACAAACAAACAAATAAATAAATAAATCTAATATCTGTGACACGTTTCAATATCAGCACTTTGATCCCCAACTGGATAAGTTGTTACTTACCAGCACAGATTTGGCACGTAGCAAAAATTCCTCCATACTGTAATATGCCGGATGAATATAGCGTTGCCTCCATAGAAAGTTGCTAGTTATTACGCCTCGGTCCCCCGCTGTGCTCACTGCAGCACCTTAATGCCCATTTGCGCCCCTCTTTCTACTCGCCTAATATGGAAGTGGGTGTGTCTGCGGCCGCGCGCACCATCCTGCGCGCTCTCTTCGGTCGACTCCGCCAATGAGAAAAAGGTATCCGGGTAGATTAGGGACCGCCCCTGGCCGGTAAACACTGCAGCCGCGGACAGCGCCCAGGGGCGACTGCGGGTGGGGGAGGTGGGCTAATGATGCAGTGCTCTGCAGCAAGCGGACGGTCCGCTTCTGTGATGTGTACGGCTGCGGTCCCTCCTGCGATTCATAATGAATGCGTATGCAGAATTGTCCAGCTTCCCGGTTCGTGGGAAGGTGGAGACACACAGTCAAACGGAATTATCAAAGCGCTTATTATTATTATTATTATGCTTCTGTTTTTTGATAAGTGAACTCTGTAAAGCGTAGTGATATTGAAATGCGGAACAACGGTTGAGGTGCATGCGGTTCTACAGCCCATATTAGTAAATTGAAGCGGTATAACGACGGAGTGAAATTTAAAACAACAATGTATTAAGATCTCTATCTCACTGGTCAACCACTTGTATAAGGAAAAAAACGTAAACAATGAAATTTCTAGTTATGTTCAGCTATTATTTTTGTAAAGCACACGTTTACGCATATTTTAATGTATTTTTAAAGTTCTTTAAACCCATTTAAGTAAATATGTCTCTGAATGTGTTTTATGCAGAAGTGATACTCTGCACGGTATTTTCGTATGGCATCAGTAAATTACAATGGTTGGATGCCGGAGCCAATAGTGCGGGCCATTTGCATATTATCACAAAGCTGGATTGTCTTGTTGATAAAGAGGGGATAGAAACGACGTGAAAAACATATACCTCGTATGGACCACGGTCTTCATTGAATATGCAATGTTTTCATGGCGGATAAAGTGATGAGTGTGAGAAAAACGATTCTGTAACTCACGGAACAGGTAAACAACACAAAACTCACGAAAACACCCAGTGTAATTTCAGAGAGATTCTACATTTTTTGTGAAGATGATCTTTCTCATTTTCAACCTGTCTCAGGTTTCGGCAGTCAGTTTCTTCAGACAGCTGCATGTCTTTGGACTGCAGGAGAACATGCAGTCACGGCACACACACACACACACACACACACACACACACACACACACACACACACACAGGTGACAGTGCTACCCATCGTATTACTGGGCAAGTTATAAAATTCTCTCCCTCTAGAGATTTTGCTACAGGCAGTTGTGAATGATCTGCCTCTAGTATGCATGACCTTATATACGTATTATCTGACTCAACAATTAACAGCAGTGAGACCGAATTCCTTCGGTGCTCAATAACCTCTTAAGCAATTCCTGTGATACTGCCAACACAAAGAGGCACAGGCCATTAGGCAGATTACAAGCTACCATGAAGGCCTCTCAGGCAGGCAGCCACATTCTGCTACCCGTGTGACGTGCTGTGTGACCATGTTGGTCTTTTGTTTATGTTCACAGTCTGTAAACTACAATCCAGTTGCAGACCACTCCAGATCAGAATTAAAAAACATTAAGTGTGTGTACATATATATGTATATATATAGGGATTGGTGCCGTTGGGCCCTGTCCCATGTGTTTAGTCCCCGTTTGGCCAGCAGGTGCCGTTGGCCATCCTGTTCCGCCCCTAGTCCCTAGCGTGTTTGCCTGCACCTGGGACCACCATGTGGGCTAAATGATTGGCCACTATTCCCAACTTCGCCTTCCTTGGTTGTGGGTTTGAGGCTGAGAAGAGGCCAGTCTCTACTACTCATTATTTAATGTTCTTTGGTTTTTGGTGTTCTGCCGGTTTAATGTTTGTATTGGTATTTTGGTCACAGTTCCTTGTTTTTCCTACATGTTCCGGTTCATTCAGTTATCCTAGTTTTGGTTCTCCTTAGTGTTTGGTCTTTTCTCTCTATCTGTTAATTGACCTCTCTGCGCCTGTTTATTGAATCTACCCCACCTGTTCCTTGTTGCCTTATGCCCATAATGATTAGTTGTTTCGTTATGGTTCTCACCTGTCCCCCGGCTAGGTCTGTTAACTCTGTATTTAATTGCCTGCCTTTGTCAGTTGCTGTTACTCTGTGTTTGCAGCTGTGCTTTCTTCTCCTGTTTCCACTGATCTATGGTCGTTGTCCCTGGTATTGCACCCTGTCTAGTTGTATTTGTATCTGTATCAGAAGCTGTATCTTGGGGCAGTGGTGGCTTAATGGTTAGGGACGCACACTTGTAACTGAAAAATTGCAGGTTCAAATCCCTGACCAGCAAGGTACCACCCCCAAGCACTGCTCCCTGAGTTGTGAATTAGCTGCTCCCTGCTATGTCACATATGGGTTAAATGCAGAGAACATGTTTCATTGTTTTGCTGTGGTGTGTCAACAATGACAATTAATCACTAAATTCTATTTTGTTTTCTCTGTAATTCATTTAGTTTCTTGTATTACCTGACTTTTTTTTTCGACCGCTCGTGGTACCTTTATTTCCGGTTTTCCCCTTTTAAGTTTAGTTTTTGATAAACTCCTTTTCATTGGAGCCACTCTATGGATTGTCCCTCTTTTGCCTCTTTCGCCATGCCCTGCTGTAACAACAATAAATGCAGTCAAACATATATACTTTTATTCAAAGTCATCGCTGAAATATCAGTGCGGAAGACATTTTGTAAGAATTTTAAAATTACAAAATTATTAAAATAGATGATATTATTAAATTACATGATTTTGTTTTTAATGTTTATCATCAGTTTGAAAATTCAGATTATTTCTTCATTCATTTTCAGTAACTGGGAATCCAGTGAGACCCATTATGGTCTGCAGTGACCATAGTGTAATTATGAGGCCTGTTCCAATGAAAACCATACAGCAGCCCATTACAGGAGTTTCATACAACCACACACAGTTCCATACTAAGGGCAATTCAAAGAACTGGATCTTTTTAGGTCATGAGTGAAAATGTCGATATAAAATGGGTTTTTATTCACCACACAAACAAAAAGCTCTTCACGTTTAAAAAAGTGCAGCATTGCAATTAAAGGTGAATGCTTAGAGCAGGGGTGTCAAACTGCAGTCCTGGAGGGCCGGAACCCTACACATTTTTGGGTTTCCCCTCATTTAACACACCTGATTCAACTCTTTGCTCCTCCTGTGCTAATTACCACACAGCTCTTGAGCTGAATCATTTGTGGTGGAACAAGGAAAGAACTAAGTTACACAGGGCTCCAGCCACCCAAGACTGCAGTTTGACACCCCTGACATAGTGTATAAACATAGGAGAATTGTGATTGGCTTCCTTCAAAGTTTATGTTTTTCCCCTGAAAACTCACAGTTTAATTTAAATGCACAAGCCCATTGCACAGTCCCAATGGTGAAATAGTGTAGCAGCTCAGCAAAAGAATAAGCTAATATACTGTCAGGAAAAAAGCACCAACTTGTACCTCTGAGGGTACAATTACTTGTCACTGGGGCTGAAACATCAAGGGTCTGCCAATTGTACCCTACCTGTAGGTAAATGTACCTTTTAATCTAATTTAAGATACAGAAATGGACTTTGGGGAACAAGCAAAGGTACAGATCAGTACTCATTTGTTCTGACAGATTAACAGAAAGAGCACCACTGGCAATATGTGGAGCATCGGATCAAAGTGCTAATGTTTATGCATTCTTTACTCTTCCTTGGAGCATATATTCTCTGTTTGCACTCTTCCTAGCATGCTTATAAAGTAATTCCTCAGTAATTTCACATGACATTCCAACCTTCCGAAGAGTTCCACTCTGCAGACGTCTGCAGAAGTGCTCACCTGTGTATTGGCTGTTGAGTAAATAATTCACAGCGACACTTACATGAGGTTTCTGTCAATTTCAGAACACTCTGAAAAAAAAATCAATTTACCCCCGTTACATGACAAATTCACAGCTTCCTACAATACTGACACATTTTCCATAGCAGACCAGTTCTCCCAGAACGGGAAGGTGTCTGGATGCCAAATAAATGCTCTCCGTAATGGCTCTGTGTTGAATCTCTGTCTGCTATTAGCTGACAAAAAGTCCAGAGGTTCTCCAATCCAGTATCAAATTAACCAGCTCAATTTCAGATTCCACAGAAGCAGTTCATTGCTGCAAAAGAACTGAAACGCAAAACGTCAGTCAACATTAACATGGGCATGATTAATTAACATGCATGCAAGCATGTGAAGTGACAAGTGCGAGATTCTTTGTTTGAAGAGATTGAAAGCAGCAGCTATTCAAACTATGTGACACGTAAATTCAACCTCACAATTTATTCAAAAGAAAACGTGCTGGTGAACCGAAAACGACAAATTCATTAAGTTTTTGTTACACTTAAACGAACCTTTCTTCGTGTAATTCTGCAACCCATTTATGTTGCTTAGTTTTAAACGATATAGTTTACAACGGTAGGCCTAGTATTTCAGGCGAAGGGCATTTTCAAAGTATTTTGTAGAATCAGTACTCGCCGCCTACTCCAAAAGTGAAACAAGACACGAGGTCACGGTTCAGCCTACAGTGGACACTGCCCTCTTGTGGCTACCGTACTGTCGGGGCGTCACGCGCTATAGCATAGATATACCTATTAATTTAGTAGGAGCGATATCAGATGGAAAGACGGTTGTTTTGTGGCTTAAGCATAGATATAAATTTGTAATTACAATATAAATATACCGATAAATTACTAAACATAGTTCCTAGAATAGCAATTTAATTTAGAAGTGAATAGTCAGTGCAAGGCACATTGGAGTATAATAATTAAATGACAATAATTTAATGACGATAAAGACGAAAATTACAATTAAAGGCATATTTTGAACGCCTATAAACGAAAACAGCAATATCAACGCAATTATAAAATATTATAAGGGTGGGATTTGATGATGCTCACAGTTACTTTTATAAGCAAGGCAATAGATGCAGAGGGCCCACAAATGAAAACGTCAAGCCCCCCACTGTTTTATAGGGAAACAAAGCGCTCCGACATTAAGTGTAGACACTTAATCATTTGTGATTACTCCAACGGTAAGCGTTATGTCATTTCCAAGCCCTCATTTTCCGTCGGAACAATTCTAATTGATTTAAATGGTCTGCTCAACCGTGATACACGCATGATCACGTCGTAAGGGGTCTTTAGGACTACTATAATTGCCTTTTCCCCCTACCCGTTTAAACTAAAAAAGAAGGATTCTCTTGCCCAGAGCCGAGCAAGAAACCCGTTTTTCTGGGTTCAGCCTTAATTTATGCTAAATTAATTGATATATCCTTTATAATTGATGTGCTATAAAATTAATGAGTAATTTATGTAATTAGTCAATTAAGGATAATTCCAACATATGTTCAATATGCCCAGAAGGTGTACTTTACAAGTAGTTATTTGTCCAGGAGTTCGGCACTGCGAAAACCACCTAATTAATTTTTTTACGCATAACGGCGCGATATCTGTTTAACGGCTCCCTTTGCGAGGGCAGATTTAATATTTATCTTTCAAGCATGTTTAAGAGGATGTTTAGACCTGCATTAGTCCCGGTGTGCCACCGATTGTACAATCTTGGCGAAGAAAATGATGTCTGTATGTGTCCCAGTCTTTCCGGCAGTCTCGTTGTCAGGGAGTTACACAAAAGCTATCGGTCGAAAATATTAATGCTCGAAAATATCGACTGCTAAGAATAATTTATAATATTCTTTCTTGTGCAACCGATGACCCTTTAAGTGAGCCTTGAAGGACTTTGGTGCTTCGAAGGCATAATGAGATAGATCTGTTGGCTAATTAATTGACACTGTTTTGAATATTCATAACTAATATAGCTAGTTCGCTCTTAATTACATTGTTGGACTTTTCTCCAAGGATGCTAAATCACCGTAGGCTTAATTAATGTAATGTATTCTGGGCTTGCCAGGCTGAGGTTGTATACGGAGGCTGTCAGAAGCTGGGCCGTGACACCTGGCCAGTGATGAACAAACGCTCTTTTGTTATTCTGTCTCCTGGAACCCGGAGGAGCGCGAAGTTTTCTTTATCCTTCTAGGATTCGCTAAAATATTTCAACAGACTGCAGGCTGTGTGTAAGCAGTCCCCGTCCTCAGCAATTAATTCCACGCCATAACGGGATATTGGGAAAGATCCTTCTCAACCCACTCTTCCTCCCTGCATCTGTTTCTGCCTCTGTGTAAATAAGTAAGTTTTGTATATCTAAATATACATGTAACTGGAAAAAACCATTGAAAAGGAACTGCACTGTTCTTTTTTTATTAAGAATCTAAAGGCCAGTTTATTTTACCGTTGCAGTCATAGTGGTGTAAATTAATACTGAATACAAGAAATGTCCATTTCAGCGCACATTTAATTAACTAAAATTGTGAATAAGTTACTAACCGCGTCCCGTGAGCGTCAAGTGTTTTACTTCAGCCAAATAAGATATATGGTTTCTATTCGACCATAACAAATATAGAAATGAGTATAAATAACAATGAAATGGTACTGATATTCAAACAATGTTTTACAGCACATATAAATTCCTGATTTCTAATATTAACCTTACGTTGCTGCACATTCCTTTAATCTGTCGCCTCAGTTTAAATAAATCTGTGAATAATGCATTACATTGAGAGTAGTCGAATAAAAAGACAATCGCTTTGCTAAGTACACTAATATTTAATTTCGCAAACAAATGCAAATACATCAGTTTATGTCATTAAGCCATTTTACTCAGTTTACGATTTATTAATACAGACTTGCAAATAACTGCAATATCCACATTGCATTTTGGCAAATTATATTGCAGGTTGTTTGAAAATTATATTATATTGGTCACGATAGGCTAGTTATCTATCGGTTCGTATTGGTGAACTTCTAAATTCTTAACATAGGCCTGCTATACAATATTCCTACTTAATACTAAAAAGTTATTAAGGTTCGAATACCTATATTCACTGTATGATACGTGAATCGCATTAATAATATATTTCTCAGCTATAACTTATAACTTAAGAACAGCGTATATCATTTATTATTATTTAATCAGTCCTGAAAAGAATTTCAGTATAATATCCAGAACCTAAAAAAGTTCACAGTTGGAATCTCAACCTGGGACAAAACTTTCCTTGGAGGTTAAGCATTAATAAATGCCTATTTCTGGCAAAGCAAATAGTGAGTTTAACGACACATTATAAACAATCTGTATTAAAATGTTCTTAGTTCTTCTATCATCGTTGTTGTGAATATAACTTGTCTTATTGTTTATTAATATTTGACTACTGTTGTTGCTGAGAAGTGTGGTGCGCATACCATCACATTTAAGTCCACATGATCGGACGCTTCGCCAGGGCACCTATAAAAGAACGTCTTATTGGCTCCGACTAAATAGGTGCAAATTAAGTCAGGTTTAAGCCCCCACCCGCTTCCCCCTGTATTTGTCTCAAAGTGACTGTCATGTGATAATAAAGCGAGACCTGCAGGGGTCTCAGACTCTCTGTGATCATTACAAAACCGGCGTGGAGCTGTTGAAGAGTACATACGGAAAGCGCTTGCCTCGACGCACGGAGCATCGCAACACTTTCTGGGAAGACCTAAGCCTTAAACTTTATCCGGTTTATTGACGCTCGGTGAGAAAACGGCTTACGGTGTTTTGGAAAGTCTTATGCACGTTTATGATACTTGTCACCATTCAGCTGTCTTCTGTGCATCTACGATTTTTGGCACTGAATCACGTTTAGACAGCTGTGTGTCCGGCGTGCTCTGTGTTTCTGGTTTATTATTTATTTGCCATAAATGTAATCTATAAGTAATAGGGCTACGCGATGGTTTTGTTCTAGGACTGTGGATGGTTTTCGATTTTTTTTCGCCGAATTCCGGGAACCTGAGTCTACGTGCCAGGTCACCGAAGCAGTGTGACTCGCAAGATCATGCCACGTCCGGGAAAAAACTCTTACAGCGACCAGAAACCGCCGTACTCCTACATATCGTTAACAGCAATGGCCATTCAGAGCTCGCAAGAAAAGATGCTTCCACTCAGTGACATTTACAAATTCATCATGGACAGGTTCCCTTATTACAGGGAAAACACCCAGAGGTGGCAAAACTCCTTGAGACACAACCTCTCCTTCAACGACTGCTTCATTAAGATTCCGCGCAGACCGGACCAGCCCGGGAAGGGCAGTTTTTGGGCCCTGCATCCTGACTGCGGGGACATGTTCGAAAACGGCAGTTTCCTTCGCAGACGAAAGAGATTCAAAGTGATGCGCTCCGAGCACCTGGCGAGTAAAAACTCCCCCATGATTCATTACTTTCACCACCAGCACCAACAGGCCAAAATAGGTATCGCGACTGCGGAGCCAGCCGGGGGCCTGGGGAGACTGTCCCAGTTCCAGACTTACAGCATCAACGGCGGACAGTCGGGGGGATTTAAACATCCCTTCGCCATTGAGAATATCATAGGAAGAGATTACAAAGGCATGATGGCGAGCGGGCTGCCCATTGCTTCTGTCATGCACCACTTGGGGTACCCTGTACCGTCGCAGCTGAGTAGCGTGGTCAACTCCATGTGGCCGCAAGTAAGCATGCTGTCGGAGTCCATGGCACCTTTGCCCGTCACATCCGAATATGGACCTTTTGGAGTCCCGATGAAAGGTCTTTACCATCCAAGCGGACAGAACATGCCGGCAGTTCCCGTTCCGATTAAAGCTACTCCAGTGATAGGGCAAGCCCCAGCTCTGCCAGGCCTGAGTAACAGCCCGGCGCAGTTCTGCAGCGCCGCCTCCTCTGCATTACTGGAAAAAAGTATGCCCGATCTCACGGATCCGAAGGGCAACAGCCTACATCCTGCGCTTTTACTCTCCTAAGTATAACAAAACGGTGCAATTTAATTACGACAGAGCTATAAAAAAGGCACGTTTATTTTGTAGACAAGATATAGCCATCAGCAGGGAAGGTGAGTGGAAGAAGTGGAACAGATCATTAAACCAACGCAGCGCAGTGGAATTTTGTCATAGCATTTTAATGCATTATTTTGGCACGCATTTCGGCACTTCAGCAACTTTGAATTATTTGCATAATTTTAAAAGATTAAAATAAAACAACTGATACTGAAACTATGGAAAAGTTATGAATAATTAATGTACATATTTCAGCTTGAACCTTAAGAAGCCAAATTTTCTTTCGCTTGAAGTAAGGGGGTGAATCCACTTCCTGTTATTTTTGCTGATTGTTTTAATTATGCTGCGGGTCTTGAAAATATGTAAAAGTGAGTTTCATTTAAACTTCTAAAAGTTTTTACAATGTAGGTATTTGAAAGGCACGTTTGGCGATAAGTAACTTACAAATGTAAAACATATCTGGAAACTGTATTGTAATAATTGAATGTTGTATTATAAAAGATTTATAAAATACTTTAAATTCGATCTGACAAGTGTACATCTCGTGTTCTTTCTTGGGTTCCACATTATTCTACACAGGCCTATACAACCCTCGTTTTAATTGTTGGTTACACGTGGTGGGTTTGGTGTGTACGAAAGAAAGACATATTTAGAAATTTTACCCGAGTGCGATTTTATTGGTGGTCTAGGACAAATTATAGGCTAGGCTCGTCTCAGTTTAAAGTTCACATCTAAAGGACTAAAATTTAATTTCTCAGAAAGACCAATAAAAAAATATATACACATATTGTTATGGTAAAGCAAGAAGTTAACTTTGATAAGACACTTGTTGCACATAGTGTCGAGCCTATATCCAAACAGAATTAATGTTCTATTCACAGTTAGCATAACGTGTGATTAAACGCAATTGCCGACATACGCGACCAACTTCTGTATTCTGTAAGTTTTGCTAGATTGTTGAAGATTGGTATTTTCAGAGTGCGCCTCAGGCACCTGTATCTCTTTCAAGTCCAGTACATTTACAAAAAGTCTTAGTAATTTAAATATTACTAAATCACTTCACCTGATTCAAAATAATAATATAATCAAAATAATTTTCATATATTACATATACAGGCTGGTGTTCAATTTGAAAATAATATCACTGGTGCGTTTCCTTAGCAGTATTAATAAGCGCACAACCCAATACATCAGAATCAGAATCAGAATTACTTTATTAATCCCCGTGGGGAAATTGTCTAAATACCACACTTCTAGCTGAAAATACAAAACTGGCCGTCACCTAATGCTGACGTCTGTGCCACAGATTTAGCTGTTTTGCTGTTTAATGAATTTATTAATCCATGCGTGCATTATGCTTCCTTTAGCTATTATTTGGATAAATGTGTGTTGGCTATGTCCAGCAAAAGAATACATCGCTTTAGCGCGCGGCCAAATAGAGTTCTACATTAATCAGTTTGCATACATAAATGCTTGTAATTTATCTAGAACTTATCCAATAACAGTTATTTGCTCAGCACAAGTGGCGTACAATTGTCCACCTAAAGACAATAGAAGCGATAAACGTAGAGCCGCAGTGCTGAGACTACAGTTATTTGTATCAATTGTCTCTCTAAAGTTAAAGCGATTATTCAATTAAAAGTTATTGTCGTCGACACATTCTAAACAAGTCAACAATGGACAAACACGTTTTTATTGTAACTGTGAGAATACACATTTCAGAATAATCGGTGCCAATATGAAAGAACATTGTTATTTCTCTTCAAAACAAGGACATATGTGAAAAGCATATTACTGCGCCGTCCAACTTCTCTTCCGCCGCGTCTGAATTGCTATCATGACACTTATACACATACTGTAGTAGCAGTGGTGAGTGATCTCATTGCCGATCTTTAGGGACTGAACTTACTTCAACTCCGCATTTTCCATCAGAACATAATGTGAATACTGATTTAGTTGGAGAGTCACTATTTAAGTTTTCTATTAAAGCTCTGATTTTCAAATAAGAAAAGAAACTGATGACTAAATGAAGGTACTAATACAAACAGCCATAAACAATTTATTTAATTTAGTTGAGCATAGCCGACTGCATCAATTCAGGTAAATGCAATATAATGCATTCTATATAAATGTATATTTCTTTGAGTGGGCCATGTGCCAGTATAACCAATTAGTTACCCCTGCATTACCGATTCCATATTGCTGACTAAAATACTATATAACACATTCTATGTGACACGCATATGGCGAATTTACACACTTGTCCAGATGGTGAACTAGAAAGCGTAATGAAATACAAATTTAACAAGATACTCAGCTTTATTCAGTGTTAAATATTTACCATATATGAAGTTAATTTAGCTTGTACCTTACACAGACAGCCCAGGGCTGAACAAGGCACTACACTTGCACACGCACACACACACACACACACACACACACACACACACACACTGGTGCAGAGAAATGTACCTTTCTTCATTCTTGTACAAGCCAGCACGCAAAATGAACACACTGAACACACCACTAACGTCCATTGTACGCACTACACGCACATGTGGCAATTTGTAAGACTCAGTTGAAGCAGTGCAGAAGATACTTTCTTACTGCCCCATGTACAAACTGATGTACAAAGCAGCATTTTGGTAAACACAGTAATGTGGTAGTGATCACCCACTTGGTTTCAACAAGATTAAATTTGGATTGGATGTGGTTATACAGACTTAATATCATGATGACAAGTCTTACAATGAAACAGAAAAAAATCATAATAGATGCATCCTTGGTATATTTGCAATATTTGTTTATTATAAAAATGTCTGTAATTTTGTTATATTGGTTCATTACTGATTCAAAGAGTAAACTTTCAATCTGAGGAACATTTAGATAATGGTGTTTGATGTAACTTTTTCCCCTCAGCAAATAAATCTTCAAGATATTGAAGAAGTATAAGTTAAAATGGAATCAATTAATCTTCAGCCTTCCGCAATTACAAACAATATGAAACGCAAAGCCGCAAACACACACAAAACCCGACTTGATGATGTATGTGCTGATGCTGTATTTTCTAATTGACCGTAAAGTCATTTGGCAAACTATCCTGTAAAGAGAAGCAATATGATGTCACATCAAAGAGATCTTAAATAACACAAATGGCAATAAGACAATAAGACAAATGACAATGATACTAAACTGATACATTTAGTAAACAAAGCTATCAAGCTTATTACCATCCTGCATGTTCTTGTTGCTGGGTTCTGCGTGTATAATGTGCGGTGGAGAGGCCCAGTCAGATTGTATGGTGGGGGGGGGGGGGGGCGTGTAAGAAGAGGCCCTTTGGTCCTCGAGTACATAACTCTCCCTCATCTCTTGCTCTTCTCAAGTTTGTTCCATGGAGGCTTAGGCCCCTGAACCGACTCGCTCACCTTGGCAGCGAGGGAGGCCAGTGCATCCGCGACTTCAAACACTAACATTAGGCTGAGCTTTCCTTCCCTTCTGCTTACTGTCTTTTTAACATAATCCCACCTTTGATGTCGGGCAGGTCAGGCCACAGCGCGCCAAAGAGGGGGAAGAGAGGTGCATAAAGAAGCCCACTCGGTTTACCGTGGTTTTAAGTGCCGTTGATCTTATCTGCCCGCGTGGCATCGGCAGGGTCCCTCTCTGCTTTGCATGCAAAAGGCTGCCTTACACCAGGCAATTATGAACAGGCCCCTCTGAACAAATAATTGAGATGCAAAAGTGGAGGGGTATGGAGGTGTGAGGTCATACATATTCAGCGGACATTACCAGCAGGGCGGCACTGGGGAGTGAAGGCAGCAGGGCGGCTCTTCAAGGCAAACGTGGCGTACTGGCCGAACTGCGCCGGGTTGTTACGCTGACTCCAGTTTTGGGACAAGAAAATAAAAAAGAGGATGCATATGTCAAAGGATTAAATTACGACATTTTGTGGACAAAATCCCAATGAAGTCCTTTCTCAACAGAATATTGAGTTTAGTGGCAGTCGATGCCCACAGAAAATATCAAGTATCAAGTATTTTTTGTCTTCAATTACTGTGAAAAAACCATGTTGTGACTGTGTCCGGATCAGGGTGAAGGCCATGATTCTTCATGCCCATTGCATCAGCTGACATCCCCATGGGACCGCTTTTTCTAAACTTTGGAATTAGAAAGCACTTGAAATTTTAAATTTACTGCTTAAAATTGTTTTTGCGCCGAAGAGAAACATTTTCTGTCACTCACTTCCTCACAGGAAGTATGCTAGCCCCTCCCCAAGGAGAGGTTCTGTCATTTTAAAATGTTTAAATGTTCTGTTCAGTTTGCGTTTCCACATATATCTCGAACTGTATCAAAATGTACTTCATAGAATTAACAGAATGCAAACGCTTGTTTTATAGCAGGTATGCCTAACAAACAGCTGTCAGGGCATGGTTCATTTTTGATTGATTCAAGCTTTAATAAAGTGGAAAAGTTGAGTAAGATGCTCCAAAGTTCCAAACTAGTATGAAGATCGTCTTGGTACTGAGACATCAGATCCAATGAGTAATACCAGTACGATGCAGAAATATAGATACAGCACTCATGTTATGAGCGTGAAAATTAAGCAGGCTAGCGACGTATCTAATTAAGTTAATGTGAGTAATAACTGACCGGCTTTAAATGGGATTCCTCTCATTAAATTGTATACTTTCATTAATTTTATTAGGCCTATATTACGCTGATGCCAAATACAACATGTGTACTGGGGAAAAAACAGCTGCCAAATTAATGTTCAGCTTTTATTTTTTACTGCGTTTAATTTTACTTTGTTTTTGATTGTCTCGCACAAATTTATATGTATCTTCTATTTTTGTAATACATTTCGTACGCAGAAGCAATCAGCACTGCTGTGATGTTATTTGTCAAGTTTTTTGATTTTTGAAAATAACAAAACAAAACAAACAAAAAAACGTTTCCGTGTCTTGTCTCCGTTAGGGAGAATAGCAGAGTCGGCGGCAGACTCCGTCTCTCCCAAACGTACCCATAGCTCCCTGCCTTCGTGGGATCCACCAACTGTACATCCTCAGACCTGATGGATGGGCCTGTCATTTCATGTCTGCTTCAAGTGGAATAATGATGCTCCGTTAAAACTGTTTAACATTTATACCTGCAATTAGCCTATCTATAATCACTCTAAATCCAGCTTGCGTTTGTACACACACTCATGCACGCACGCGCGCACACACAAAGTTATGCGTCAGGAGAGATTTTTGAAACCTCTACTGTAAAACATTTAAGTTGGCCATCGTTATTCAGGATTAACGCCACTTAACATCTCTGTTTTATGTGAAATCATGCTTCAAGGAACGCACTGATCAGGTTCAGCGCCGAGGAAACATAAGATCGTAGAGGGTAATTGAAATAATGCGATGTTTCTTATTAGCTCATAATTATAGCCATTTAATTATGCAAGTATGTCACTGCATAATAACTGTATTAGAGAGCGCTTCACTGTTACGTGCAGGCAGATTTTCTATGATTAGTCCCTGAAATAACAACATATCCATATCAATCCAGATTTGGCCCAGGTCTGATATCCTCATTTACTTTGCGAGAGGAAAGTAAAATAAATGTATAATATTACTTGCAGTTTATAACTTATATATCTTATATGTACTTATAAATTATACATAAGTTATATATATATTAAATATAACTTGTATATCTTGCTAAATGATGTATATTCTGATTTGCACATGCAGTGAAGGAACGTGTAAGTTGCAGCGCAGGGCTGAGAGACCCATCCTTACTAATAATGCTGATGAATGATAGGGGCACACTTCTGCCATGTTTGGGACGTTACCGATCCCAGCCTGCATTTGGGTTTAATGAATTCTTTGTCAACCGCTGTGCTGAGGGTTCCCTGCCACACAGGGCCAAGAGTAGAGGTGGGATCGATGAGCAACGGTGAGTCGGTCCCCGCAAGCACAAGGAGACCCGGCCTGTTAATGCTCTGAGACATTGCATCACTCTAGGGTCATCATTCATTTTCAGGATCTGCTCACGTTAATCCCGCATCTGGCGGTGGGGGATCAAACACATGAAACATGTACCCCAGTTTGTCCTCTTAAACAGCCATTAGTGCGTGTGTGCGCTGGAGAAGGAGCTGTTTACGCATGCGAGGCAGAACGCACATCCAGCTTTGGAACAGATCTATATCGTACTTTTAATTCAATTCCTCCAGATCGCCGCCTTCGTTTTACTTTGCTGCATGTTTCGTACACGTTTCCTATAAGAGGCGTACTAGTAACAGAAGGAATCCTGCCCCTGAGGCTTGGCACAAACACAGTTTATTAAGGGTCCCAAAGGACCTTGTTTGACATGCAACCCAGCCGCCTGCTTACCTGGCTGCTGTCCACAACACAACCACACACCGATACACACCGGCGTTTCCACAGCTGCTTAGGCAGTCACGTGGGGATTCCCGTCATTGGTGCAACGGCTATTCTTTAAAATTAGAACACAAGCATACACATGCAGCACACGCGTAGAGGCATGGAATTTATAGAAAATATCAGCAAATACAAGGAGTAGCCTAATTTAAGCATGTATTCTATGTACATACTACGTACGTAACTTTATCTGCACATTGCGATAATGATAAATCGGCCTATAATAATTTTAAAATATATAATACGATCAGTCCAAAAACGAAAGAAGTAGGCCTACTATAGACCCATAAACAGAGAACATTGATTTCATGAAGATATTTTTAAAACACGAACGACACAAGGGTGAGAATGAATAAAATATGAGGTTATGA
Organism: Mormyrops boulengeri; assembly: GCA_026781065.1. Classification (NCBI taxonomy): domain Eukaryota; kingdom Metazoa; phylum Chordata; class Actinopteri; order Osteoglossiformes; family Mormyridae; genus Mormyrops; species Mormyrops boulengeri. Next base: position 29,059,363 of record JAODLD010000046.1, read on the forward strand.
AATCGCATCTTTCTGAATCTTCTGCTCTGCGGAATCTGAGATAAGACATTAATACCAATTACAGCGACTCCGAGAGGTCTTATGCGGCAAATTCTACAGGTTTCCTGACGACCAACAAGAGCGCGCTGTCTTAATGAAGTGCTTAATTCATTAATTCCCGCGTGTTACCAGAGGGTCTGTATAAGATGGTTAATAAAAAAAGTTAGCATAATATTCTATTGTATGGCTCTGGCTGTAAATTTAGCACTGATTGGTAATATCATTCGAGAAATTACCTTAATTGCTTAAAACACATAATTGTACTGATAGATTCATGGCTTAATTCGGAAAGATTGGCACAACCACATGAATAGACACTTCATGACCATGCCGAATCTTTGGAAATGTGTTTTACTTTCGGCAGAAACAGTTCAAAGTCAGTAATTGCGTAATTAAGATAATGGACAATTTAACTAGGATCTTTGTGTTTTTATAGACACTGAAATGGAAAAGACGGTAACTTCTTTCATTACTGGTGAGTCTCCAGTGAAAAATTGACTGTTACTATGTACGGATTCAGACCAAGTTTTTACAAGGCTGATGTTAATTTATCCATTTTTTACTACATATATAGGGCCTAATTCACATGAATTCAGATAGCTTGTCAAAATCAACACTCATCCATCCATCCATATATCCGTCTATTTTCCAACTCTTTATTCGGTATAGGGTCGCGGAAATATTAATCCAGTAGCCTATTCATAATTTCAGATTTTATAGTGTGCGTCGATCCGATACTAATTAAGATACCGTAAAAAGTATGCGTGACTGTTTTGTTTACTCTTTATTAATTGTAACTAAACAAAAATAAAACTTACTAGATAGGCCCTATACAGAACCAGAGTGACGAAGGAAACTCGTCAAATGCATCAATAACAATTCTAATTATCTTTGTCATGAAAATAACGTATACGCGCCATTTAAGTAATCATTTCAACGCTAACAATCAAATCATTACTTGGGGCCGTATAATAGCCAATACACATCGCTGACTGCCCTGTAAACAAACAAGCCTGGGACCATTATAAGGAGACTTAGAGTCACTTATTCGTTTACCTCTTTGAATAGAACCAAGTCTGTATCTGATCCTAATATCGCCTGTCCCGGGCTAAGCCCACGGAGATTTTCAACAAAGAAAGCAATGACTAGTAACAGTGTATTAAGGGCGACAAATGGATCGTCTTGTCTTGTGATTTAGCGCTGGTTCCGGTTCGGAGTACAGCTGTACCGCTAATCGCCTGGCAGTTTCATTTCCTGTAACTGTTGGCAAGTGTCTCTAGCCCCCGTCGGCTCAGTGTCCTGACGGTGGCGCGCCCATAAAAAACGCATCTGATATGCATTAAATGAAATGGACAGAACGAAGCTGTCAGGTGGTCCCGTTAAACTGGAGGTCACCTGCCGAGCCTCGGCACTGACAGTGATTCTCTTTGGAGGTGAGAGAGACCGCAGCTCGTTCAGTTGATTCACGGAGCCGAGGTCGGCGCTTAACGCGACATCAGCATGTTTGAATTGTTATAGGCTGTCCTCTAACAAGGACCTCTTACAGAGCTCATTTCAGCGTAATCCAACCATAGGCCCTAATGGAAAATACCGTTATTACAGTAAAAGTGACTCCTAAAACCATTTTCAATTTCCGCGTAAAAATTTTGACGAATAACCCTAAGGATGCCAAATTCACTCACTCGATGTAACTGACATGAAAGTATGTAATAGCTGAAATCCATCTATTCGTAGAAGTTCATGTTTTCTGTTTTAATTTTGCATATGGCTTGACTTGCGACATCCATCATTTATTAATCTTTCATAACCGAGTGGCATGGAGAGCCTTCAGTCGATCCCAGTAAGCAGGCTACAGGTGACACCACAGATGGGATGCTAGTCTGTCTCTCACAATGATCCTGCCCTGGATAGTGATTTGGAAAGATGGTGTATAGGTGGATAGATGGACTGATGGAAAATATATGATTCAAAAAACCTACACCAAAGGAATTTTCCTTTAAAACAATCTGAAGCGAAAACTCTTTCACTCCTTAGGGTTGGAGTATTTCACTACGTAGGAAGCAAAGGGAAAGGGTTAAAAGGACATATCAATGCTAACATTCACTTACAGGAATCAAGGATCCACAGTATAGGAACCACAGATGTTAGTTTGCAGAGGTGGAGATTTCAGGTCCAGAGAGTACAAATCCATACCAAGATTTTGTTTCAACCAATCAGTTGAGTATAAAGAGTCACAGTCACAGAGTACTCAACTGGTTGGTTGAAACAAAATCTCGCTCTGGATTTGTA
>JAODLD010000046.1:29061790-29090105 GCA_026781065.1 Mormyrops boulengeri
TATAAAGAGTCACAGTCACAGAGTACTAAACTGGTTGGTTGAAACAAAATCTCGCTCTGGATTTGTACTCTCTGGACCTGAAATCTCCATCTCTGATGGTCTGCGATAAAAAGTTTGAACAGGATTGAGAACTGCATCCACAGAAATGTCAAAAAGGGATTTGAGTCCAAGTGGAAGTATGAAGAACTTATGACACAATGATATGCCATCCATCCATATTTGATACCCACTTGTCCTATGAAGGGTTACAGGGGTCCAAGCCTATCCTGGAAGGTACAGGTGCAAGGCAGGGAACAACCGAGGACAGGGTACCAACCCATCATAAGGCAGACACACATATGGACAATTTGGCAGCTCCAATTCACCATAGCATTGGGAACTTGGGGGGGAAACCGGAGAACCCAGAGGAGACCGCACAATGACACGGGCAGAACATGCAAACTCCACACATGCAAAGCTGGGCTGGAGACTTAAAGCCTGGTCCCAGAGGTGTGAGGCAGCAGTGCCAACCACTTCACCACTGTGCCATGATAAGAAAAATTTTATGTAGTATGTAGTATGTAAATTGTAAAATGTAAATAAAATGTAAACCTTGTATTGCAGCCATCTTAGGTAGCTCACTAAAGGGCACTGGCCTGCAGCTAGGGCCACTGCATTTGGCGTGAAAGACCAGAAGTAAAATATTTATTTAGGCATGAATTTACAGATATCTAAAAATAGATAGATAGATAGATAGATAGATAATGTGCTTAAAATAACACTTAACACTTTTTAGATCATGCACATACCTCCAGGGATGCTAGCTAATCAAAGTCATCCTTAGTTCAGGGAAGCATTCCGTAATTAATGACCATGTGATAGTCTGTGCTTCATACCTGCTCATTCAAAAAACACACAAAAAAATGGAAAACGCCAACGGCAAAAGGAAGTGGACTACAGTGCATGTGGAGGACAGGTATGAAACTGGAGGATGATTTGTAACCCGACTTGCCATCACCTCAGAAGTTTGGTAATGATGTCAATTTTTACCTGTCAAAGTCTGTAGGAAGCGGCGGGGGCAGGCGGGGGCAGGGACAGAGGGCAGGTATTTATCACACGGCAGCATTATGGGAGGTTCTAAGGTCTCTGACCACATGAAAACAGCCTCAGACGGCCATTTCTGTCACTTTATACCGCACCCCACCCGTACAGCCACTGGTGGCCTTGTACGGGCTCCTCTCAGCAGATGTTAGCTTGCTCCGGAAAACTTAAAACTTCTTTGGCAGTTTGATGCATTGGGAAAAATAGCGCGACCTGTACCCGATGGAGCCACCCAATCCTCCATCCCTTTTCCCAGCATGCACAGGGCAGGCAGGCACAAGCTGCTCGCTCTTTAACTTTAATGTTGCATTGGCAACAGTCAAGGAAGGGGTCGTCTGCTGACTCCCAGACCATTTATCTTTCCATTAGAGGAGGCACTCAGGTTTTATTGGAGCAATAAAGTCTGTCTTAACTCCTGCAAAATGGCGCCTGACCTCAACTTCGATGGCCGCTGCTCCATATTCATCACAGCCCTCGCTACATATACCCAGTGACTGCACTGCTGCCCAGAACGTCTTAATTTTGGTTGTTTTTTAATCAGACAAACATGACTTTGTCAGAGACAAAGAAAAACACTGGTGCTTGGACCTGAGTAGTAATATCAATCAAGAAATTACCTTAATTGGTCAAAACACATAATTAGGTTGATAGATTCATAGTCTAGGAACAGTGAGAAGAAAAACATTTGTGTGCAAGCAAACTAAATTTCGGGGGAACATCAGAGTCATGGTAGGTCTATGTAAATGTGGGAGGATGAAAACTTTTCAAGATTTAATTTAAAATTACCAGCACTGCATCTTCTNNNCCCCCCCCCCCCCCCCCCCGCCCCCCCCCCCCCCCCCCCCCCCCCCCCCCCCCCCCCCCGAGGGCACCACCCATTTAAGGGGGTCCAGGGAAGGGTGTATTGGCTGATTTTGATTACTGGGGGGTTACAACTCCTCATTCCCCCATAATTTACACCCATGCATCAGATACAATTCATATATATAAAACACTGCAGAACATTTTTTTAAATTAACCTGGGTTCTGAATCTTTTGCTTTATTGCTACACAGTTATTTTACATGAGAAAAATGTGGAAGCCAGTCTGGCAAAATTATTTCAGGACACTAAAACAGACAGACCTAATTTTCAAATAGTTAGTCACTATGTAGACTGCATGGGTGCATTTGAAATCCTGAATTTCTGGGTTACGTATATAGACGAGCAAATAGTATTTATGGTGTTTTGCTGGGCTACTTCACATTTTATCACTAGCTACACTGTCCCTCATATTTGTGAAAGACATCAGAATTGTTGATTGATTATTGTCCACAAAAAGCTTAACGGTCAATGTCTTTAAATTTAAATTTTGTCATATAGTGCCCCTTAGTGACAAAATTAAAAACTTGCAATCTCCAAAAAGGTCTTTTCAAGAACACCAGGGTAAAATGAACATTATACCATTTCAGTGAAATATTATGATCATGAAGAACCTTAATTGAAAAGACAGCACATTTAATCAATGAGAACACATTTACTTATATGGCACAGAAGAATACTTATTAGGTAGATGTTACCGGTACCACTAGATGTCACTGTCCAATTAACAGGAGTTATGCGATCCGTTGTCATAAAATTGTTACTGTCCTCAAGAAGATGCTCTGACTTTTCACTGAAAATTAAAATTAAAATGGCAACATATAATGGTGACTTGAGAAATGACAATGAATTTGTTCCACTGTGTATTTTCTGATTCCAGTAGTTGATTTGTTTGTTCATTGAAACTCAGTTTTCTAATTCTTGTTTATGGTTGAATCAATTTACTATTTACAAGTTAAACTGATTCATATTTTTTACACCGAGTCAATGTCAAATATTTAATGTGATTGATTACTTACATTTTTTAAAGTTTATCCAGCATTTTTTTTCCAGCACTCAGAGATATGGGATGATATTCAAACCACAACCGTAGAGGCATGAGGCAAGAGCGCTACCCACTGAGCCACCACACCACCTACAAATGCATGCTTGTTTAAATATATCTTGCATGTACAATAAAAACTAATGTTTCCAGATGAGAGGTCACTGGAAACTGTTTTGTTCGTGACACCATCACAATGATGTATTGAGACTCTGCACACAAGTCTCATTACCAACATCACTGCCATATTTACATGTAAATTTGATGTGAATAGCTTTTTCAGAAACCCTTCAAATCTGCAACACTTCAATTGTCACACATTATGGAGAGGATATGCTAAAATTTATATTCCATTTACTACACTATTTGGTGAAATGTAAGTTGTCTCCTTGGATAAAGAAAAAAACACAACAAGGAATAGGGAATAACACAAAATACAATAATTTATGATACAGAAAAGAGTGCCTCTAAAGAAAACTAAAAGCCTTTCACCCTTGAAAGAAATATATGTACAAATTACTGAGCATTTAAACATTTTCAAAACTTTCTGGCAGCCTCTCTGGCCATTTAAGTGCTTGCTAATCTGTCACAGACACATCAATTACATTTTTCTCATTTCTGTTACCAGCAGCTATAAACAGGAATGAGGCTAATTGTCATATTTCACAAATTGTACTTTTACAAATGGGACAAATTGTTCTGCTACATTAATTTTAGGGTATATCTTACTTAAATGCTCTTTACTTATGTCTGTAGCAGAAAAAGCACCTGCAGATGTCCTAGGTGTACCTTGAACCGTGAAGGTTACATGAGTTCATTCAAAGGTCTGTCTTTGAACAGGTCAGGGTGAAAGAGTCTCTTTGAAGGTCTTTGATATGGAGTCAGCCTGAGAGGGTGAACGTCACCTCCACCTTTATTTTTAGAATAAAGACTTCTAAACAGCAGGGCTTGTTTTTACCGCCACCCACACACCTGCCACACACATTCCAGAGCGCTAGTTAATGAGGAAAAATCCTTCTAAAATATGCAAGGTGAGAGATGCCATTGCCCTGCAGTCAAGGTGGCCTTCCTGTCCCCCCCATATGCTACCTGCTCACATCACCCTCTGGCCTGTGGAAACAATCTAAAGCCTGTTCACCACAACAAAAGATGATTCCCCCTCCCCCCCCCCCCGAGCCCTGCAATGGATTAGAAGGAATGGAAAATCAAACTGCTTAACTGAAGACCCAAAGTAACTGCTATTGGTGGAAAGTCCATTTTAAGCTGCCACCCCCAAATACAACGTGTGGGGCAACAGGAGGCAGTAAACGTCAAATCCCTGATTGGCCGGAGGCGCTGTGATCCAAGCGATGCAGGGACCATTCCTGCTTTTTAGAAAAACGTCACTCACTCTCACTCTGGCAGAAATCACCTCCAATCACACACCTGTCACCAAACTAGATGCTACAGAAGTCACATCGGAAGGTAGGTGCTATGTTTTTAATACATCTGGTAAAGACTCAAATGTATGCTGTGTATACTCATTATAAGTTAAGTTAGTTAAGAGAAATTGAATATATGGAAAGTGCTAACCTTTATTGTTTTAACTGGTATTACTTTATCTTAGTATTGGGTGTATAGTTATTGGTCAGTGTATTGTCTTAGTTGACTGCATCACGGTTAATATTTAACAGTAGAATATTGTAATACTTCTATATTGAACTACATCACTTTGCTAAGGGTTTCCCAAAAACAGACCTCACGAATAACTGAGCATCCCATACTGCACTGTGATAAACTTGACTACATACTGCATAATGGGAGTATCAATTTATGGTCAATTATGGAGTCTGTATCAGCTCTATACATTGTAAAAATTAAATCAATATTATGGAATCCAACCAAAAACATATATTTTTTCATAAAATAAACTATATGGACAAAAGTATTGAGACACTCCTCTTGAATTCAGGTGTTTTATTCAGACCCATTGGCACAGGTGTATAAAATCCAGCACCTAGCCATGCAGTGAGGTTTACAGACATTTGTGGAATAATGAGTTGTTCTGAAAAGCTCAGGGAATTCAAATGCGGTACTGTCATATGATGCCACTTTGGCAGGTCAGTCTATGAAATTTCCTACCTGTTAGATATTCCACAGTCAATTGAAAGTGGAATTATTGAAAGTGGAAGCATTTAGGAACAACAGAAGTTCAGCCATAAAGTGGCAGACCACGTATAGTAACAGAGCGGGGGGGTCGCCGAGTGCTGAGGCGCATAGTGCGTAAAAGTTGCCAGTGCTTTGTTGACTCAGTAACTGCAGAGTTCCAAACTTCCCCTGGCATTAACTCCAGCAAAAAAACTGTGTGCTGGGAGACTCCATGACCAAGCAGCTGCATGCAGGCTTCACAACACCAAGTGTAATGTCAAGCTTTGGAGGAAGTGCTGTAAAGCACGGTGCCACTGGACTCTGGAGCAGTGGAAACGTGTTTTGTGGAGTAACGAATCACACTTCTTTGTCTGGCAGTCTGATGGACGAGTCTGGGTTTGGCAGATGCCAGGAGAATGTTACCGGTCTGACTGCATCGTGCCAACTGTGAAGTTTGGTGGAGGAGGGATAATGGTATGGGGTTGTTTTTCAGGGGTTGGGCCAGGCCCCTTAGTTACAGTGAAGAGAACATTTAATACTTCAGCATTCCAAGACATTTTGGACAACCCTGTGCTGCCAACTTTGTTGTAACAGTTGGTGGAAGGCCCTTTTCTGTTCCTGCATGACTGTGCCCCAGTGCACATTGCAAGGTCCATAAAGACATGGTTGGATGGGTTTGGTGTGGAAGAACTTGACTGGCCCACATAGAGCCCTGACCTCAACCCCATCGAACACGTTTGGGATGAACTAGAATGGAGATTGTGAGCCAGGTCTTCATGTCCAACATCAGTGCCTGACCTTACAAGTACTCTTCTGGATGAATGGCCAAAAATTTCCACAGACACATTCCAAAATCTTGTTTAAAACATTCCCAGAAGAGTGGCAGTTGTTATAGCTGCAATGGGGGGGGGGGCAACTTCATATTGATGCATATGGATTTAGAATGGGATGTCATAAAAGTTCCTGTAAGTGTAATGGCCAGATGTCCCAATACTTTTGTGCAGATAGTGCATATCTAACCCTATATTACAGACAGCATACATGATTGGTGTTTGATATGATGTTTACTATGAATAAAATAACCCACTGTGGAGTGTTTTTGAAATTAAAGGTTGTTTCTTGTACATAATAGAATGCAATTGAACTTCATAGATAATAATACATTGTAAAACTTTTCTTGCAGAATTAGGTGCGAGCGGACACAATGTGGCTTCTCGAAAAAATTCGAGAGGGAGTGGAGAGCCTTCCCTTCTGGTTCAGCGAATCCCTAGAGGTACACGAAAGAATCTCGGCACAGAGCCTCTCAAGGAAGCTGCCCAGCAATGTTCTGACACCAGACATAATCCCAGACTTCTTCATCCCACCCAGGCTGTCCAGGAGGCTGGCTAACAATGCAGGGTGCAACCTGACTAAGCACAAACCTCAGTCCCTTGAGCGTGGGCTCCAGGTCAGGAACTTGAGACATGTGCAAGCAGAGAGCTGCCGACTTCAGAACGGTGCTGTCACACCCCAACCTAATCAGCATAACATAGAAGTGGAGTCAGCATGTCATGGAGACATAGCACCCAAAGGCCAAACAGCTGGCAAAACTTTGGATGGTAGAACGTTCCTGAAGCAGCCACTCCATTCCAGGGAGTACTATGGTCTGACCGGCCTGTACGAAAGCCCCAACACACGCCGCAAAGAGTCCTTGTTCCACTCTCGGCCGCCCAGCTACTCCCTGGGTCTATATCAGTCCACGTCCACGTTGCAGCTGATCTCCAACTGCAAGGTGCTCCCAGAGCAGGGTAGCATGGAGACTGACACGCCCTCCTCCAATGACTCCTCCCCCCATGACTCTCCAGTGCTAACACGCTCGCTATCTGGATCCATGCTCTTTAAGTTGCTGGGACAAGATAGTCCCCTCAGCCTGTCACCACTCTCCACCTCCGAGCAGAACCTCAGAGAGGATGAAGCTCTTGCCGCCTTGAGTCCTGAAGAGACACCTGGGTGCCCCCCCCACCTCGGTATCTACTTGTGTCCTCCTGTGCTGCACCCACTGGACATGCTGCACTGCCAGGAGCGCCTGCAAAGGGAGCACGTGTTGCCACTGTTAGGTCGTGGCCGTGTTCGTCTGTCTGCGGAGCGCAGTTCCCCCGGAGCCACACTGCGTGTTCGCGTGGTGTCCGTGGAGGATCTGCACGATGACACCCACAACGGCCGGCTGGTCCACTGCTACATCAGCCTGTGTCTGACCCCAGGCAAGCACCAGCGTCAGAATAGCGCCACCATCAGGAACTGCAGGAATCCCATTTTTAACGAGGACTTCTTCTTCACTGAGCTCACAGACGACTGCTTCCGCAATCTGTACCTCCGGCTGAAGGTCCTGGACAAGGCCTCCAGCCTCAAACGGGACACCGTCCTGGGAGTGATCTCCAAACCACTCTCACAATTACTGCCTTTGTAAATCGATACTATAATTGTATGATAATCTACTTTCCAAAGAGATTAGAAACAAGCCTGGTAATGAATGCCCTCCCAAGAACACACAGAGATGCCAATGGAAATATTTTTCTCACAGTTACAGAAAAAAAATGTTAATATGTCAGAATATTAGATTCACTTGTAGCAATATGTATTTCAAAGACAAATTTCTATGTGCATGGAAATTTCATGTTTCACAGTGTGGCTAACTCCTGGGACTATTAGACCGTTAGAGTGATTTACACAATCACACTTGGTGTTTCATTGTTAGCTGTTGAATGTTAGTTTAGTGATGTGTCATTTTAAAAAGTAGATCAAAAATAAAGAAAATGAAAAAGGCTTCAATTTGAACTTGGTCCTTTTTCAAATAAAACTATGTCTAAACTTTGTAGAAACCTTTCAGAACATGCAGCTGTATTGGACTGTGATACATATACAGACAGCTCGAAGCAGAAGTTACATAACTAGACTCATACAGACAGCTCGAAGCAGAAGTTACATAACTAGACTCACAACTATCATCCATTGTAATTTAAAATTGCACAATAGTTTTGCTTCCTTATAGAATTAAAACAGTAAATTTCACTGATTAAAAAAAAAAAAAAAAAAAATTCCATGAATCTGACTGGCATCTCATTCAGGGTATTGCCTACCTTCAGCTCTATGCTGCCAGCTCCTGGTCTCTCTAGTGACCCCCCAAATCTGAGCTTCACCATGTAGGCAGGGGACATTTCTTAATGATTATTTGTCCCAAAAAGCTATAATAAGTGACTTACTAGATTTTGCTGTATATTTATTATTTATAACAAAAAATAAAAAGATTTTTTGATATGGGCCAGCAACAATAGCTTGGGCCACCCTGCATCCAGGTCAGTTCTACTGGATAAGCAATTGAAAGATGGATAGATTAACTCCATCTGCTGGTGGATGGGGAATATAGCAAAATACAGTGATCATTACAGCTGAGCCATACCTTTGTTTAATAGTATAGTAACTATACTAGTGCATCTTTTGGGTAGTAGTTATAATACTCAGAGCAGTTGGAATTTGCACCAGGTACACAAAAAATGTGAGGCATAATAAACAGAAATTGTAAATTTTCCAAGGGGAAAATACAACTTCATTTTCGCTACAGCGTTACTAACATTAAATAGTTCTAAAGCTATTATGAACAGGAAGGAAGGAATGGAAAAGTAAACTGCTAATTATAAGACAAAATAAATATACCTCTACATTAACTATACTTATTGCTGTGCTGATGTTTTCACCGTAATTAATTGTTGAAATAAAAAAAAATGTCAAATGTCAATTTCCTGATGTGACAAAATTAAATTTGAAAAAATTCCAGTTTAGGACGGAATTGATGCTTTTCGTAACAGATGGACAGATTCAAGCAAGCCATAAAAATTCACTAGCAATGTCCAGATTCTCAGTTCTCGTAAAAAGCACGAGCATGCTAATCTTCAGAAAAAATGGTTCATCCGAAAAACAATGCCAATGCTAATGCTAATGCTTTAGCCAAGCTGTCTCAGCATGAACAGCAAGCCCACGACCATGTCAAGAATTAAATTAACCAATTATTCTTGTCACAGGCATGTCTTCCATGTATTGTTCCTTCCAATGTTTTATTTACCTGTGACTGGCTTATTTGGCCAATGGACTTTCTGACTAATGGAGACAGTAAATCCTTTTTCATACTTCAGGCAGGCAGTATTGTCAGAGTGCACAGGCTGGCAGTTGGTCCTGGGGTCTATTCCAAATGGCAAAGGGTACAAGACAGACACCCTGAATGAGCTGCCAGTCCATCGCAAGGCATACACACCCACTGTGGGAAATTTATGACAATACCAGAGTACCTCAAGCATGGTACAACACAGGGAGAACATGCAAACTCCACATACACAGAAAGGAGGTGTGAGGCAACAGAGCTACCCACTGAACCACAACTGCCAGTCTATATATAAATACATCAAACATTTACTTGATTGTTGACAAGATTTAGCAAAGAGTTGGGATACTGATATGGGTAATTCAAAGAAACAGTAGATTACTGTGTCAATTCTGGAAAACTTATTGTAGACCAGTGGCCACCAACTGGAACACTCCAGTCTGCAACCCAACCGAAATGCAATTCACACTGCCCCCAATAGGGAAAAGCCGTCGGAGTCCCCTGTTCTAGACAGTGTACAGTCTCAAAAAAAAAAGGTAAAAATGCATACCTTTGCTTGTCACTGGGGCTAAATATACTATCAAAGCAATCAAGTACTCGGAAATATGTTTTAAATTCTTTATTATTAATTATTCATGCGCCTCTTTCGCCAAAGGCAGCATTCAGACAACCATAAATTTCTCAACCGAAATCGCACTCAAGATTACCCTGTAAGGAAAAGTCCTTGGTGAAATGGTATGCCGGTTTTGAGTACTTGTATTAATTTTTATACACGTTCACATGCTGTTTTGGACTTAAAATACGAGGGAAATGTTGCTTTTAAATATGTTTAAATCGAAACTAGTTTCGTAAATTTGATGAAGGGTGACGAAAACGTGGACTACTGGGGGCAAAGCGAAGCAAATACGCACACAGAAAGTATTCTGGTTGAACAAAACAAATGTCAACGTGAAATAAAGCGAAATCCCGGGCATTTCACGTATTTTTTGGTCCCCAAAAAGCGGACAAGTCCGGAACTACCAAATCAGACATCACATTCAATATATCGTCCCAATATATATAATTTGGCCTTCATTGCAATTGTATTGTATTAATTACTAGTCTCCTGCACCAAATACTAAAATTAATATTTATTAAAAAGAAATACCTCACCGTTTTTAAAGCTGCCCCCCACATTTAGATCGATCAAGTTTAGAACAAACCTAAAACCGAAGGTACTACAAGTAATTTTATATTTCAGCTCTTTCACCGAGAACCGCTTCCTGAAATGTATATAATTTTGGGGTAATATACAAGAAAGAACGAATGGTTCGTCAAGTAAAAATGCTTTTTCTGGAGCGTTCCGGGGCAGTTCATGAGGGCTCCGCCATCCCGGCATGGCTCACGGGAGCACCTCCTATTCAGTTCCGGCACACCGACCGTCCCGCAGAACCGACCCCGGATCAGATAGAGACGCACCGCCCATCTCGCACGCGGTCAGAGCTGCGCTCACGTCCGCTGATCTGAGGCCGGCTGGTGATGGCGCTGGGACGGCAGAGTTTCCTATTCCAGGAAACGGGGCCGCAGACTGGCAGATAGTTTGAAACTGTATTGACAACATGGTGACTAAGGAGTGAAGGAGGACGGCAGCATGGTGTTCGAGACGCTGGTCGTGGACGTGCTGAACCGCTTTCTGGGGGACTATGTGGTGAACCTGGACAGCTCGCAGCTCAAGCTGGGCATCTGGGGAGGTAAAATCTTCTAGAAATGTCCGGGGTTTAGGGGAGGGAGGTGGGGCAAATCACTCAAGGTACTGGGAAGCGGCTTCATTAGTGTCAGTAGCAAACGATCGAGGCGTGTTTCAGATCGTCCTTTACCTGGGGCAGTAATAACACAGTTACATCGCTATGTACTTACAGATATACCTGTATATAAATGCGTTTAAATGCGAATCACTCATGCGACTGGTGTCATTAAGCCACTGTCACTGAGAGTCGACTTTTTGTTTCCATAAAGCATGCAGTCGGCGGTGCGGAGCTGTCAGTATTGCGGCTTCGAGCACTACCTGCTCACAGCGCCGATTACGCCGCTTTCCTCGTTTTTCCCCCCCCTCCACTTGAATCCCGAAGTACAATAAGGAATCTGACATTTATTTTCTTGAGGCAATGAAGACAGAAGAAAGGCTGCCGGACAGCATCTGGTTAGTTGTAGGGTAAAACTGAGCGAGTGCGGGCGAAGCAAGACATAGGAAATAAGTTTGGCTGTACCGCAATTCGTGAAGTCGTTATTGTTTATACAACACGTAACGTTTTTTTAGCTACGACTAGACAGTCTAGAGTACTACGTGTCTGTGTGTTAGTAGTTTTTAAATCAGTATAACAACTCGTTGCCGTCAGATTGTAATATTAGCTGTTTTCTCTTCGCCTTTTCCATTTACATTGGGAGCGCATTCGATTCGCACATTTGTATACCCATGGAGAAATGCAAATATGCAGTAGCCCTGTACAAAAAATAAGGTTTTTACGCTTTAGTTCATGGGCGTCTTAAGGAGCCCTGACAGATATCACTTCTGGGTGGATATCCACACCCCCACTGCAATCCTCTGTAGGTGTGGAAGCCACTTGTAACTGCACTTTACCAGGGCGTCGGATCTGCGGTGTAGGGTTCCTAACCTTAACGCCTCCAGATGTTCCTTTTCGTTGTAGTTCTCTTCTGGTATCCATCAAGGAGGAGTCTTCCTTGCATTTTTAACAGAAACCGAATGTGTGTCATCACTGGAGGTTTTTGCATCAAATCTGACAAATGTCAGGCCCTGTAGTAATGGTTGTCTTTCATGTTGATGTCAGTGGAGGATCCTGCCTGTCTAAACTCTTTCTGGTGATACCTGGTCCTGAAATGTTTTCTTGTTTTTTTGTTTGTTTGTTTGTTTTTGTTTTCTTTTAAGGAGATGATTTTGCAGGTTCAGGGCTTGTTTTACTTAATCAGTAAACACCTTAGACTGTAGCTGACTGCTACAACATACTGGCAGCGACATTGTCTGCAGACAGCATGGCATGTAAGGCGTGGTCTTGCCATTTCACCAGTGTCCTCTGAGAGTGGGGGAGCAGGGGGCTACAGAAATAATGATAACCACACAGCTGTTGCACATAAAGGTAGTTACTACTGTTCCTGCAGCATCCATTGCATGTAGCAGTTGTCTCATGTTACAGGTGCATATAACAACAACTCAAAATGATCGGCTCAGAATTCTGGGTATTTTTGAATAAAAAGAATCGGGATTTATTCCTCGAACCTAATGTTGTGTAGTACAGATCCTCTGTATTATGACATTGACAATGCACTGTTACCTCCTTACCGAAACTGCAAGTGAAAGTGTTTTAATGATCTGATATTATCCTGGCTTGTTCACAGAAAAGGAGAAGAGGAAAAAAAACTACTGGGTGCTAATTTCGGCCTATTTAATGTTCAGTTGATTTGTGTGTATTTGTGTTGCATATTCTCGTTATGTAATTTGTTCTGTTTTTGAATTATTTGTGCCACATATGTGTGAAAGCAAGCCAAAGCTTGATGTCTTACTGCGTTGTTGAATAGTTGAAATAGGATTTTTTTACTGGTGCATTTAAGGTGTAATGCGTTTTTGAAGTTTGAGCAGTGAGGTATTTTTCCAGTAAACCTGGGAACACTATGCAATATATACTCTCCCTCTGAATGCTTGTGTCGCAGACCTCACTGTGATACCACAAGCCGACTGACCTTGTGATATCACATGATTCTGATTGGTGCTTGTGATGCAAAGTAGTAGAATATGAAAGATATACAGTCTGCCCTTTGTATCCATGGGTTCCGCATCTGTGGACTTGCGCGGATTGAATATATATATGTAAATCCAGAAAGTTCCTGTGATTGTTGCATCTGTACTGAACATGTACAGTCTTTTTTCCCCTTGTCATTATTCCCTGAACAATATAGTACAACAACTATTTACATAGCATTTGGGTTAATGGGTTAATGACGTGATGCTAATTTCTTTGTGTCAGTCAATGTCAATGTGGTGTAACGTGAAAATTTTGTTCCAAATAATTAAACTTGCTTAAAAAAGGTGAAATTCTTAATAAAACACCCTTTCAATTAGTTTGGCATAATCTTTCATTAGAACTGTTTAATAGCAAATAAAAGTAATGGAAAACCATTGTTCTGAATATTATTAATATTATTAATTTGGGAATTCATGTCAGTCAGGTGAACTTCCTTTATTGTCAAGGTGGTGTATCCACCATTCAAGGAGCCATTTTATTCATATCGTGCAAGAAATTATTTGACAAGAAAAAGATGAACCCCTGTTGACCCTAACTGTTGACCCTAACCTCAGGAAACATTGACAATTCATCATATTATATGAAAATTAGTATTTACTTTAAAATTTATGTTTGAAACATTCACACCAGACCCATGTGCTTACATAAGTGTCCATGATCATTTCTGTCAAATTTGATTTTTGTCAAGTGGTGTACCTGATTACTGGATATTTTTACCCCATTCGCTTATAGTTTTAAGCAATATGTAATGTAATATATGTACGTAATTCATAATGTAGCAGGATGAAGTGGGTGAACAGTGACTGGTGAGCATGAACAGCAGCTTTAAAAGGCCTAAAGGTCCAATAATTCAGTGATAGGAGAAATGTTACTCAAAGATTAAAATTTACATCTGTAAATACAATTTATTAAATTTAAATTTCTTTTATTTCATAATTAAAATAATATAATATAGCCTCTTTTCTCCTAATATATGCTACTTTCAAGCATGGAAAAGTGGCTTGTCACAGAGCACAAGTGAACGCTGACCTTGAGCCAGTTACCTTGCCAAAAGACTTTGTACATACATACAAACACACAGACAGGCACAGACATAGACACACAGACACAAGTCAACAACCCTGACTTTTTTGCTGCTAGATATTTTCCTTAAATCCCAATATAATACATGAATTTTTGTTGTTAGACATTTTGTCTCCATTGAAATAAATGAAACCCCACATTCAGTTGACCTTGTTGACTCTGACGCTTGATTTTTAGTTTCAATTTCTTCAACAAACAATAACCTTTTTCTGTGGAAGCAACATGGTCAGGTGGTGTAACTGGTTTGTGTCATTTGGCACACCTCATTGTGGTTTATCCCTTATTCTCTTACATGCTACGTCATTTTATGTAAGGGACTTGAGCATCTGCAGACTTTGGTATCCGCAGGGGGTCTTGGTGCCAATCCCCTGCGGATACCGAGGGACAACTGTATATGTTTATACAGTACCAGTCAAAAGTTGGGACAGACCCATAGTAAGGTTTATTTGTACTATGTTCATCATTTTATAATAATCATAAAGATATCAAAACTATAAAATAACATGCATGGAATTATGCACTGACCAAAAAAATATTAAACAAGAAAATGTATTTGTTGGGGTGGGCAGCTCTCTGGGTTGGGACTCAGAAAAAATACATCATTACTTTTTTTTTTTAGAGCAGAATGCTCTCTCCTGCTATAACTGCGCTGCTCAAATTTCATTCTCCACTGAATTAGTATGAGATGGAGAGCATAGCTAAAAGGGTGTGTTTGTTTTGCCGTAACACAGATATGAAGATACTGGAAAACACTATTATGTCTTTTTTCCAAGCAGTAACTCTGGCTCAGAGTTGATATGCTAATTTAGACAAAGAAAAACCCAGTAGGATTCCTGAAGATCGTCAGGCAACAGCTGTTTTAATAGATCACAGGAAGCAGACTTCATTTGTGGTTTAATTTTTCTGTAAATCATTTAGAAGGTGACTTTCTCTAGCTATGCTGGTCTTGTAAAACATTTTTGCCGGTCTATTAATTCAGCTTGAACCAGATAAATGTGATTGTTTTGATGTGAACTTGTTCCGTATTTTGGCCTGCTTGATGGCGAGTTATAGAACAAATTCTCTCGCGGTTTATGTAGGGAGTTGGAGAGCCAGACCCACTTTACTTTATTTAATTTGTGTAGTTTGAAGGTGTTGCCTGGGCAGTGACAGTGAAACACAGAGCCGCTTGTTCTCTATACCTCACCGTACTGGCTGCCTTCATTGTTTGATTATCCTGTGGCTTGCCTCCCCTTTCACTTTTACCTGCTCTCTGTGTTCTGTGGCTCATGCCTTTCCGCTTTCCAGTATCCCTTGCCAGATTTAACCCAAGCTAGCAGCAAATTAAGCGGTTGGGATTAGTCTCTGCCTGGAGATCCTGAAGTAAATTCAGTACCTGTTTGAGGTTACTCTCATTAATGAGTTAGTTAAGCTTTTTGACAAGCTGAAATAGCCACTGCTTCTCTGACTTACTGCAGCAACCTGTGTATGAATACTCGGGCGTTCATATCTGCGCCTTAAATTTTGATGGCTGTTATTTGCATATATTTGTTTCGCTTGTTCAGGATATGCAGCCTGCACAGTCCATATTGCTTCTGACTTGCTGAAGTGTAGGTCCTGCAGATCTTTCAAAACTATCTAAGCATTGCGATGGAAATTACTGTGAAACTGCAGTTCATTCTCTTTTTTTTTGTATACCGTCAGTAGGTCACTTGTGTAAAAAGATAAATATTTTCTACTCACTATCTTTGCTTTTCATAACCCCCTATTCATGTGACTTTTAGATTATGATGTTTGACTTCCTGTCAACTTTGGCTCAAGAACTGAGCCATTCTGTTGTTGTCTGAAGGTGTTTTGATGTAGCTGTTGGGTGTTCCACAAAGGGATCTTTTTAAAAATTCTGTTAATAATTAAACAGACACAAGCCTTCCTAACATATCCCATTTAAGCCTCAGTACCCAGGGATGGGATGGTGATGTGTCCCTCTGCTCCTTTTAAAGTAACTAATGCTGTGCAATACTTTGCATATACTATTAGTAATATGCTTGTTGCTCTTCTTTGCATTTTGGCTTGGAAACATTCTTAAATTTGTTTTATGACACATACATAGTAGTGGGTGATATGATGATGAATTATCTTGACCGGTTGCGGCTGTATACATGATAAGCGGTACAGAGTTATTGCAAGTATCGCGATGCAGCTCTTTAATGAACTTTAATTTAACAGACACTTTGTCCAAAGCGATGTCTAATAAAGCAAATAGCACATTACAGAGATACTTGCTGTCAAGGAGTCGACTAGGCAGATGTGTGGCCTGGCTGAGCTTCCAATGAATGGCCAGTTACAAGTGCACTACTTAACACTATTATTATAAAGACGGAACAGATCGGCAAGTGCCTACTACATACTTTCCAAGTTGGTTGGTTTGTAAACGAACGAAAAAACGATCTATTTTGTGCATTGTGATTCTTTTGGTTTATCACCCACCCCTACGAAGACATCAAAGATGATTGTGTGCACCTTCCTTTACGTAGGGCTCGCTAATTTGCTACTGCTTATTTTTGCAATGCCATTTTTTGCAGGTGACGCAATACTAAGGAATCTTGAAATAAAGGAAAATGCATTGGTAAGTTGACATACCAAAATATGCATCACATTCCTCGGCATGGAAGCAAGAACAGTAACTGTTGTTTAGACTCGGTGCTTAATTACCCTCGATTGAACAGTTTGCTGATTTAATCTGTTTAAAAAACATCAGGAGGCTGAACCCCTGCTATTTTCAGTCATA
Source organism: Mormyrops boulengeri (assembly GCA_026781065.1). NCBI lineage: Eukaryota > Metazoa > Chordata > Actinopteri > Osteoglossiformes > Mormyridae > Mormyrops > Mormyrops boulengeri. The sequence continues at coordinate 29,078,676 of JAODLD010000046.1, forward strand.
TTTTAGCCATTCTTATATTGGAGAAATTACAATCTAAAGCCTTGGTATAGCTTAGGCAGGCTTATACATATTCGATCCTTTATTAAATATGGTCAGATTATGGAAGAATAAGTGATTTTATTTAGCACCGTTTCTCTGACCAAGTTTTTAACTAGTTAACTAGGGCAATCAGGTAAAACGAAATGAATAACTTCTGAGAGGGGCTGTGGTGACTGATTTAGAGGACATGGAAACTGGATTCACATTCTAATAATAATAAACAAACAGTGCTGTATATCTTGCAGTGTTTTCATCGTTCTTCCAATTCTCTTTTCAGAGCCAGTTGGATATTCCGTTCAAAGTCCGAGCTGGACACATAGGTAAGGCCTTTCTCTCTGCAGTTGTGTTTTGACCGTGCGTCTGATTGACAGATGGATTTTTATACTTGGGTGGCACCATGCGGATTTATTTTCGAACATCGTTTGTCACCAACTGTGACATAGAGGTGGTACTGCTTATGAGTTTGCTGACAGTGACGTCACAACGTGGTCATTCTTAGTATGAGATGTTCCCGGCTTGTCTGTGACAATTTATTGTCGTTATAATAAATTTGGGCTGCATGTTCTTCCCACATTTTTTGGATTTTGTGTACAGTGGGACTTCTGCATCCATTGTTTCAGTAACCGTGGTTTCAGTTAGCCACAGTTTACAATGGTCTGGAAAAAAAAGGTCCCGAGTATAAGCTTTACAACGGCAAAATCCGCCAGCCCGGTCGCACCCAGAGCATAACTCTTCTCTCTTTTTCCCCATACCCACACTTCATTGCGCCGTCATCTCGATATATGATATTTTTTCATTGCTCTATTGTCTCTTGAGAATTAGGCTCAAACATCAGGATCCTTTCATTCAAGAGAGAGAGTGCAGTACTGTATAGTGATGTGCAATGTAGTTTATTATAACTGCATTTAATGTTGGCAATGTCTTACTGTGTGAAACTTGCATGTACATAAAAATCACGTTATATATGGGGTCTGTCGGAAGGTTCGCTGTTAGGCACAGTTTCTGCGATGGGTCTTGGTACGTCACCCACAGATACGGGGGGACTGCTGTAGGTTCTTCAGTCATCTCCCACACTGTAAAGACAAACAGTTAAATGAACTGCAATCTCCAAATAGTGTGCGAGTATGTGTTGGTGTGTCCTGGCATAGTGTCCAGGGTGTTTTCCTGCCCTCTCCCCTCTATTGTCCAGGAGAGACTCCATCCCCCCACAGTCCCGTAATCTATAAGCAGCAAGACGGTTGATGACTGGATATGATATAGTCAGTCAGTTCCTCCCTTCCATCCATCCATCCGTCCCTTCATTTGTTTTCTGCACCCAGTTCACCTTAGCATGTTTTTGGGCTGTGTGGGAAAACTGGTGTACCTGGAGGAAACCCCATGATAACATGGGGAGAACATGCAAACTCCACACACATGGAATCATGGCAGAGACTTGAACTCTGGTCTCTGGTGTGAGGCGACAGTGCTAACCACTGTGGCATCCCAATGTATTATACTCTCAACTAAACTCACATTTGTGATTCATCCAAAACTTTAGTCAACAATTTGTGAAATTTTACACAAATGCAGTTAAAATTAATTAGAATAGTAATGTTTTGTGAGTCATGGGCCAAGTGTCTGATCACTGCAGCATTTGGTCATGTCCTTGGCAACATCACTGATAGCTGCAAGTGAGTTTTCCCTGCTTTTCCTGTTATGCATCATCAAGGGGTGAAAGTGAAAGACAGAGATGAAATGGACTGGTCTTCACGTCTTCTTAAACCCTTGAACATTCAAGGCGTCCTCTCCGAATTAATCTATTCTATACCACCATGAGTTCTCTTCATCGTATCCTTCATCACTTAAAACCTGTTCACCGTTGTAAATGGATGGATACTGGTTCAGGCTGAAAAAGCAAATGCTGATTGGCGATCCTGTGTCTGCGGTATCACCTTTCTTCATTGTTCCTGATCGGCGAGGTGGACATGCGTGCGTGTGTCTGTGTAATGACCGCTGCCTTTTTCAGCGTGCGGCCTTTTCAATGCGACTGGCTTCTTGATGGCGTGGCGACAGCTGACTGGATGCAAGAGCAGTGAAGAGTAAATATAGGTTAGGCGTTCGGCAAGTGCCATAGCCACAGTCCACTATAGTTGCTGCTAGACGTAGGTGGAGCATTTAAGGAGCCTCTGGGTAGGGAAACCAGCCCAAGGAACCGCCTTATACCCTGCATCCTTACCAGTGCCTTTGGGTTTTATTTGGCCGATTGTGTCGGGGTGGGCGGCCAGCTGCGTTTTCCTCATTTCTGCTTGTCCCCTTAGCCATAAACTGGGGCCAGTGTTCTGTCTGATAGCCTTGGCGGGTCGTTTCGGCTGTGGGCCGCACTGTAATGGAGACTTTACTGAGCCACACTGATTTTCTTAGGGCGCCTGGAGCTGAAAATACCCTGGAAGAATCTGTATACGCAGTCCGTGGAAGCTGCCCTGGATGGAGTCTACCTGCTAATTGTGCCCACTGCCAGTAAGAGTTACTGCCGCTGTTAAGATAAGATAAGATGATCCTTTATTAGTCCCACAAGTGAGAAATTTGCATTGTTACGGCAGAAAGTGGACAGTACAAGAATAGAGCAGCAAAAATTAAAAACAATAGGATAAAAACTATATATCTACAAGTGGAAATGTATAAATATATGTACAACACTGTGGAATTGCATGTCACTGTACCTGGAAAAGCACAGCCATTAATTGGCACAGTCAAATACAACAACATAAGGTACTTTCATATCTCCATGCACCCTCATACTTGATTTCATTTAATATTAATATATATTAGCCATGTACAGGATTTTTGCTGGACATGTCCATGATGCTAATATAGCACCAGAAAGATGTGTAAAGCTTGTGTCACCACAGCATCATTCTGTCTGGTGCATCGCAGCAATACTGTTGCTGACGTTGCTGTTGATTATGCACGATGCAGTCTGGGCCTGATGCCTCCCACTGGTACTGTAAGATCTAAACTCCCCGAATGCTTGTCATCAGCACCTCTTGAAGACAGCTGATTTCTGCTAACAACGCCTTTCGGTGTGCTTCACTGCTGGCGAGACTAGGGGAGGCACGGTCATCAACTGGACTGGTCCTTATCGATCCGGTCTGATCTTTAGGTATAAAATATGACCCAGAGAAGGAGGAGAAGCACTTCCAGGAGTCCCGGCAGAGGGAACTGCAGAGGATCGAGGAGACGAAGCAGAAAGCAGCGGAGCAAGGTGTGCGAACCGTGCCTGTCCTTTTCTGTTCCTCTAATAAAGGCTTTTTGTTCTACCACCTGTCCATGTGCTGTAACAGTAGAACATTTTTAAAGGGCTGAATTATAGTGTAAACTATCTCATGTAATATGAACCTTTGGCACTGAGTGAAGATAATCATAAACAGTATTGATTCAGCAGATTGTAATATTGATATTATTGTCACTGGTGGGATATGTAGACTTAGTCAGCAATAAGCAGGAGCCACACCATGGCATTATGGGTAGAACTACGTATCCTGAGGTCTTACATTGCAGAAAAGTGAAATGTGTATACAAATAAGGAGCAAAGACAAAAACAGGCGTAAGTCAAAAGCCAAGATGATGACATCTGTAATTCAAGTGTGCAGTCCCAAAAAGGCTTTTTAATCATTGATATCAATATAGAATATCATGTAGAATGAAATAAATGCTGTAATAGAATAGGAAAAGTAAATGAGATTTTGGTAAATATTTGATTCGGAAATCATATGTGCGTGTGCTTTTATAACTATGAGTTGTTTCATGATTTTCCTCTTTTGGTTGACAGAGAACCCAAATCAAGAGAAGCAAGACACATTCGTGGAGAAGCTGGTTACTCAGGTGATCAAGAACCTTCAAGTGAAGATCTCCAACATTCACATTCGATATGAGGATGACGTGAGTGTCCTGCCAATAGAAATACTGCTGTGGCGTGTTTCCACAGACGGTTTTATGCTGGGGAAATTAACATTCACTAGTGAAATATTAACCGACGTTTCCATAGGTTCCTAGTTCGATTGTTTCACCAGTAGGCCTGTGTGACCTCTCTGTTGATGGTCAGTATTTATCTGTCCCTCCCAGGTAACAAACCCCACTTCACCTCTCTCTTTTGGAGTGTCACTGCAGAATCTCAGTCTTCAGGTACCCCACGCCCCCACAAATAAAGAAACCTAAATTGTGTTTTGACACCTGACTCACTCCATGATTTTTGGTTATGGTAACACTCTGTCACCTTTCAAACCCAGACTGCGGATGAAAACTGGAAACCATGTCTGCTAGATGAAAAATCCAAGCTGTTCTTCAAGGTAAACTGATCCACTGCTTCACGGACAGAGGAATAAATGGTATTTTGGTGTAAAGAATGTTATTTCCCCAACACTGCACCCAGTCTGCACCTAATGTAAGAAAACTCACACATACACTGATTGAAAATGTGCTGGGATGATTAGTTTCTGTTTTGATGTTCTCCTGCTTCATCCTCAGTATCCCTTACTTTTTGGGGCATTGTTTAACTTGCCTCTTCTCCCAGTTAACTTTCAGCCCATGATTGCTATTTTTTTTTAATTTCTGGTTACAGCTCGTCCGTTTGGACAATCTGTTTGCTTACTGGAATGTGAATTCTGAGATGTACTCCAATCACAATCCAGACGAAGCCTTGGTAAGTCACGTGTCCCGTTGTTCAGTTTGCTGTTATTGTGGATGGGTTTAGCTGCTATGACTGAACACCCAGGTAAGCATAGCAGAGGACGTGCATATTTATGAAGATCACCTCATGGCATATTTGGCATGTTTTCCCTTTAAAAATGGCTGAGTACATTACAAATAATGGGTGACATAGAACATTGCCATAAAATTGTGAGTAGTGTAGAAGGAAAATGGATAATGGATAAATTTATTTTTAGCCAAACCACTGCTTTCTTTCTGATCTGTGTTTGTCAGATGTGCTTGAAGGACAGTGTTGCAGTTCACAATGCAATTCCAGAGGACTATGATTTCAGTAAGTGCTACGCCACATCTTTTATCACTCTTTTTTGCCTTAAAGACCAAAGACAACTTGTTTGTTAGTAAAACTTTCTAAATGAAATGGACTGAGGATTTTATTCAAAAAATGTTTTGGTGTAACAGTTTGTTTACTCTGTTTTCTTTCAATATGCTAGTTTTTCGTCCAATATCAGCCAACGCTAAATTACGCATGAACCCCCGGTCTGACGTGGACTTCTCGTCACCTAAAGTGGACCTGGTGGTGAACCTCCCAGAGGTCGCCATTAAGCTCAACAGGCCACAGGTAAGGGACATGTGACCCATCCTGTTCCCAAATCGCTGGCCCATGTTTTCTCCACCCTCTGTGTGGCTGTGCAATAATAGTTGGATGAGGGTTTTTTGTGCGTTGAGGAGTGGAATGACATAGGTAATGGTTCTGAGGCTCACTGAGGGAATTTTATTGCCTGCAGACAGATAGATGACTGTAGGGCACCTAAGGTTAGACCTGAAAAATTAATGGAGTCTATTTCATAATCTTTACAATCAGATAAAGACAGAGTATCTCGGAATTTCAATCCATTTCTCAGTCACCGGTAATATAATAACAGATGAATAAGTTCACAAAAATCTGTTGTGATTAATGGCCATATTTCTTCTATGCACTCAGTGGCCACTTGATTTAGCTAGTACTGGGTAAGACCAATTTTGCCTCCAGACCTGCGAGTTGGGCCTAGACCTGTGCATTCGGAGGTGCCTTGTTGCTCACCACTGTCATACTGAGCTGTTATTTTTGTATTCGTGGCCTTCCTGTTAGCTTTAATGAGTCTGGCCATTCTCCTCTGACCTTACTCATTAACAAGGGCTTTATCAGGAACAGATCTGCCACTGGCTGGATATTTTTGGTTCGTCACACCATTTGTTCGTAAACTCTGGACACTTTAGTGTGTGAAAATCCCAGGAGGCTGGCTGCTTCTGGCACCAGAACGCTTACATCAGGCGTCGTGGGTGTCCTAATGCTTAATTGAACAGGAAGTGAACCTTTTCTACGTGCTGCATATATTTGGTTGCAACCACATGATTTGCTGTTTGGAGGAGCATTTATAAGAATGTATATCTAATGAACTGGCCACTAAATGTTTATATGTGTTCTGTGAAGCTGTGTGTGTGTGTGCGCGCACGTGTGTGGTCCAGGTATACATTACATTGTGGGGACCAAATGTCCCCACAATGTGATAAAAACCTGTATTTTGATGTTGTGGGGACCATTTTTTCAGTCCCCACAAGGGGAAATTCAGTCTTTTAAAAATCAGTGACTGCGATCAAAAAAACGAATAATGCCAAAAGACAATACAGACGCTCCTCTACTAACGGCCGAGATACATTCCAAATGGCCGTTCGTAACCTGAAATGTTCATAAGTCGTTATTCAACATCATTTTAAGGGTATACGCAAGTACAAAGAACGAGGATGTTGGGAGTACACGCGCTACGCTGCTGTGCGGCGGGAGTAGCGGCCAGAAGTCGTACCGGGGGAATTGACGCACAGAAAAAAAAATATTGGAATTTGCGGACAGGAAACGGGAGCCCAGTGAACACAATTTGCACTTACAGTCCTCTTCGTTTGTATGTCTGAAAGTTTGTAAGTTGAAAGTTTGTAAGTAGAGGAGCATCTGTATTTTGTTATTTACTTATTGTCAAGGTTAGGGCTGGGTAGGGGTTGTCAGTACTGGGATTAGGGTTTTGCCCTCTGTTAGAAATAAATGAAGAGTCCCCACAAAGATGAGTATTGGTCTGTGTGTGTGCGTGTGCACGTGTGTGTCACGTCAAATCTGACTGTCCACTTTCTCTTCTTTCAGTATATCAGTATGCTGGAGCTTCTGGGATCTGTTGATTTGATGTCTAGGAATTTACCATACCGGAAGTATCATCCTTGCATTCCTGTTCACAATAATGCACGCATGTGGTCAGTATTATTAAACTATATTACAGTGTTTTCAGCATGATCAATATCTAGTTGATGCAGCGTTAGTTCCTATATAAGGCATTTCACCATGTTTGACCAATCAGGTGGCAGTATATAATAACCAGCATCCTGGAGGTGAACGTGAAGCCCCGGCTCCACATGTGGTCCTGGAAGCACATCTGCCAACATCGGCAGAAGGTCAAGTCCTACAAGGAGCTGTACAAGAAGAAAATAACGAGCAAGAAGCCCAGCGAAGACCTGCTGAAGAAACTGGAGGTTGGCAATCCATTCTCACACACTTTTAAAATTTGATAGGTATAGAGATAGAGAGAGAAACATTATTAATTCCCAAGGAGATATTCAGGCGCAAATAGCAGCAACGTCAGTTATGAAATCATTAGAAGATGAAGAACAAATGACAAGGTGTCTAAATATGAAGGGAATCTGCTGTGGTATGTTTGCATAAACTGCCTTGTTCTGCATGAAGGTGAGCTTTATGTGTGTGTCTAGGAACCAGAGACAACACTGGATATTTTCAACATCACACTAGCGCGTCAGCAGGCTGAGATGGAGGTATGAGATCACTTTATGTCACTTATTAATGCCTAAACACGGCTAATGAACTGCAAGCCCAAGTCCATTAAGACACTTCAAATATTTATAAACTTTAATAAGTCATAATAAGTAAACTTTCTTGCATCTCCATGTGCGCAAAGTATCGGTGAATGGCTGGCTTATGCGTTAGTGATAATCCTATCAGCGGTGACTCGGTAATTCAGCCTCTGCCTTGTGTCGTGGTTGTCAAGGCTATGAAGGCCGGCCTGCGGATATACCGCCCTGGTGTGAAACCGGAGGAGGAGCAGACCCAGGGCTGGTTCGCCTGGATGTGGAGCTGGACTGGGGACGGTGGCACCCAGAAGGAAAACAAGGCTGGAGGTCAGGCAGAGTTCACTCCAGAAGCCACCCAGAAGGGCTTTAGGTTTACAGTCTACTCTCGCTATCAACCACCCAAAACAGCCCAGTTTGCTGCTTCGGGGCCCCTACTCAAAAAGCACCCCCCTCCCCCCCAAGTAGTAATTGTTTGTGGCCAACTGGGGGCCTCCAAATCTCAGGGCCCCATGCAAATGCATGGTGGTCAACACCACTACTGTCTCTGTGGTACCTATCCTCGGGAGGGCACCCGTATCTGGTCACTTGCTGTTTAAGTTATGTTTCTGTCACTTGCAGGCTCTCCTTGTTTGACGGGCATAAACAGCTTTATACCCATTTCTGAAATTCATATTCTCTGCTTTTTAAGAATCGTATCACAAGATCTTTCCCCCCCAGTTTTTGATAGTCTATCCCAGAGGAGAGTAATATGCTGTTTTGGCAAATATACATGTGAATGGATACGGGCATTTCCTAAGCGGACAGGGGTGTCTCACTTGCAGGAGAGTTGGGGTTTGTTGTGTGCTGATGTTATTCTTTGCTGCACCTCTGCAGGGTTTGATGAACTGATGACCTCCAATGAAAAGGCCAAACTCTACACTGCCATTGGATACAGTGAGACTGCTGTTAATCATAACCTGCCAAAGAATGTGAGTGACCCCTGCTTGACCTGTCAGTCGCAGTAAGTCTGGGTGTTTGTGTGGCATGTACACTGTCCTTCTGCATATTCGCCCCGTTAGGTGTCCCTTTAGGAATTGAGAGCATTCGCTCCAAGGCATGACTCCAAGGTGAATTTAAAGCTGATGTTACATTACAGTATGTATACATTTCTTTTAGTTTGAAGACATGAAGATTAAATTCCAGTTGCAAAGCTTGTTTGTGTCAATCAAGGAGAATGAAGACAAGCCAGAAATTATCAAGCTCGCCGTCATTGATCTGAGCGCTATGCTAACACAGAGGCCGGGAGCACAAGCTATTAAGTATGTATGGGATTTAAGCAGCCACACCTCACAGAAAGTCTCTTTTTAGGATTCTCTCCTTTGTAATATAAGGCTTTGATCTTCCTGTTTAACCTGTGTCTTCATTTCATGTCACCCACCCACCAGTCTGCTTGGTTTGGTGACATCTATTTTCAGTAAATGAAGTAGGATCAAGGAGGGTCTCTAATTCATCCCTTGAGGTTACACACACTCATAGAGTAACGCTTTATTGTTATCTGAACTTAAGGCGGAAGTGAGCAGAGCTGTCACAACTAAAGATCTTAAATCATTCTGAGTGAGTTGGTAACTGACATATATTGGCAATCATGCAGAATCTCAACTCAGCTGACCTCCTTTGAGGTGACCGGGCTGCCTCAGCACAACTGCTCCCCCACCTTGCTCTCCTCACGGAACGTGATGACCGAAAACCAGAACCCTTTGCTGAGTGTGGTGTTCGAGACCAACCCCCTGGATGAGTCGTCAGACCAGCGATTGCACGTTGAGTCTCAACCACTGGAAATCGTCTATGATGCAGTGAGTGACTCACCACTTCATCTGTTTTTATTTTATCATTTACAGTAGCTGGCATAATGGTTAAAGACATTGGTGTGACGGTTTTCTTAAATGGGCTCTGCTCTGCTAACCTTATGTGAGTGAACTGGACTGTAAATATAGAGAGGTATTTCTCAGCTTGGTAAGTTTGCTTAGTACTTAATGTAAATATACTGTCCTTTATTTGTTTTTAATTATCGTTTAGTATTATAATGGTTTTTTTTTCACTAATGACACTACATGTTTTTTTTTTTTAATTCGGAATTCTACAATTTGTTTTATGCTGATGGAAGGCAAATGTTATTTTGTGATGATTAATGAAGCGTGTTATATTTGTAAGATAACTATCAACAGCATGTCGGCGTTTTTCATGCCGCCACAAGACCTGGAGCTGGAGGAGCTGACCTCGGCCACCTTGATGAAGCTGGAGCAGTTCAGAGACCGTACATCCACAGGTGAGCCCCGCAGCAGTGTTACCCGACCACAGACCACCTGCTGCACGCATACAGGCTGCTGTACACAGGTTCAGATCAGGGTCACAAGGATACACTGACTGAGGAAGTGGATAAAAGCCATAGTCTTGTGTCCAACACAGCGAGCTGTGTAATGTAGCTCATGCTCTCTGAAATGCAGCGAGTTACGGGCGATGCCCCCGGTGTGCGTTCGGACATACCGGACTTTAAAAGCATGCCGGGGGGGGGGGGTCAGCTGACCTGTTTATTGATGTGATCCCCCAGGAGGTCTTTGAAGAATTGTGCTGGTTGGAGGTCCACTCATTCATTCCCTGCCAGCATGCGGGCATGTGTTGCTCTCTTGCGTCATGATGATGTCCATGGCTCTGCGCTCCCCCCCATTTTTTTTTTTTTTATCGGCCGCCTCAGTTCTTTGAATTTGCCGTCGCACGTCTCTGTTAATCTCTTTATAAAAAAAACAACAATCCGAGACACGCTGCCCTAATTCATCCTTCTGTCACCACTCCAAAGACATTTGATTAACTCACTGAGTTCTTCATATTCATTTAGGTGTGAGATGATGAAGGTGCTGGCTGCCACACTAAGCCATGGAAAGCTGGCATACATAAGGGACATTTATATTTGCTCAAAATAATGAAAGAAGGGTCAGCCAGGTCTCCAGCAATGGAGATTAAGAACCTTGTCCAAGGTCCCACCGCAGTCACTATCCGGGCGTGCTGACCCCCTGAGCTCACCCCATCCTGTACCTCCAGTGTTATGTGAATACATGAAGAGTACAAGCCCTGTTCACACTGATCATCACACTCTGGCTACATTCTGGTCATTATAGTTGCCATTGGATCGCTGTCATTGTTGTGACCCTCAGGTGCAAATCTGTCCACTACTTACATAAAAGTTTCTTGTTATAAACAATCCTACATGCTATGAATTTTGGGAACTCTGTAATGTAAAGATTAGTGTAATTGCAATTAGATTATGTTGTGTTTCTGTTACTGATGTACTTTGCAGTCATTTGTTTGCTATCACTGCCCTTGTCTCTCATTTCTAGGGCTCATGTACGTCATTGAGACACAGAAGGTGCTGGACCTCAAAATTAATCTCATGGCCTCCTATGTCATCGTCCCTCAAACTGGTTTTTACGATTCCTCGAAGAATGTGGTGGTCTTGGACCTTGGTAATTTCAAGGTAACTGGCTCCCCTTACCCACTTTATGCCTCTTAAAAATGACTGTGAATGACTCATTTAAAGAGGATATGTATGTTTCAATGTGTAGAAACTGCTGCTTTGGAAAGTATTTTCTTTTCTGTTTGAATAAATGTAATGTATCATGCAAGTTCCAGGTCATAACTGTCAATATAACTGGGTGCATGATCGTGAAATGGAATAGGGAATGGTATATGCATTTGGTATATGGGTTATAAAGGGAATAGGGAATGGTATATGCATTTGGTATATGGGTTATAAAGGGAATAGGGAATGGTATATGCATTTGGTAT
>JAODLD010000046.1:29090349-29107827 GCA_026781065.1 Mormyrops boulengeri
GGAATAGGGAATGGTATATGCATTTGGTATATGCGTTATAAAGGGAATAGGGAATGGTATATGCATTTGGTATATGCGTTATAAAGGGAATAGGGAATGGTATATGCATTTGGTATATGCATTATAAAGGGAATAGGGAATGGTATATGCATATATTGTGGTAATTAGCACAAGGAGTTGAATCAGGTGTGTTGAATGAGGGTAAACCAAAAACTGTGCAGGGTTCCGGTGTGTGTGTACATGTTGCGCTGTTTGTGGCTGTACTAATATCTAGGAATGCACAATGATAACAGCATGACATAGCTATCAGCCGATGAAAGCTTAAAAAGCTCATTATCGGTATCAGCAGTTATGAAAATTTCTGCCAATGAGCCTGGCCAATAAGGTGACCTGTTACCTCTGTGCACGAAACGGCACTGAATGTATAAGAGTGCCAACTGCGAGTTTCTACATGTCGGCTACACTGCCGTATTTTGGGGTACAGACCAAAAATGTTCAAAATATTAAAAAAAAAAAAATCCAGAAACTTTTTTCTTTATTAATAGTTATATTTTCTGTACTTGTTTTTAAAATATTCTGTGTTTTACTGTTTCTTTTTCAAGTCATTAAACGAAATCAATCTGTAAGCGTTGACAGAAAGAAAATCTTATGTTGCTTACTGACTATGTACTATGTAGTTTAGTGTACAGATTTATGTCTGCATCTGGGACTGGGACCTTTGGATGCAAATCAATTTTGGCGTATCTCTATGGTTACAGGGGAGAGTCAGGACATTAAGTACAGTACTGTATTATACACACAGTGCTCTACAGAAAATAACAGTTTTATTTTAAAAAAAAAGCGATATACCCACTAACTTCCTACTACATTCTGTTTCTAGTGTCTCTCAGTCGGTGTATATGGACCTTGGAGATAAATGCGATGGGGTGTGACTTGACCAGGCATAACTCCTAAATTCACTGAACTCTTCAGACCCACCCATTCTTTCTCAAGTGTTTGTAAACCTGACTGCATGGTTAGGTGCTTGATTTTATACTCCTGTTGCAAAGGGTCTGAATGAAACACCTGAATTCAGTAATTAAGAGGTGTGTCCCAATACTTTTGCCTATATAGTGTATATCGATATCAGCATCAGCTAAAATGAGATTGAAAATATCAGCATATCATTTACCTGCCAATAACCAAGCTAAGCTAAATGTGTGGCTTAAACAGCAATTCTTTGGTCACACCATCAACAAAGAGGGACTGTAGCTGTCAATCTTTGTACATGGTCCATCGCCTGCCAAAAGATGATGAATCATGATGAATTTGGCTGAAGAACCTAAAGAAACCATTGAAAACACTCTATGTATGTTCAAGTCACTTTGTTGACAAGAAACCAACAGAGGTAAGGTTGTTTCTCACCTCCTGTAACAAAACACATGCTGCCTTGTTGCTTCGGAGATATTGATATATCATACTTCTCACATACCGATTTGTTATTTTGCTATGGCTGTTGTTCGAAGACACCGGTTCTGCTTCAGTGGTGCAACAAAGCGGAAGTCGTGCCCATAGTTCATGCAAGGTATCATGGGAGCTGGGAAAAAGGTGGATAGCTGTAAGTTTGACTTCCTGTTTCTTCTTTTTCAGGTGTCCAGCAAAAGTCGTAAGGAGCTGCCACAGCTGTCCGTGGGCCAAAGTACCTTAGAGGACATCATGTCCCGTGCTTATGACAGCTTTGATGTGAAGCTTACCAGTCTGCAGTTTCTCTACAGCAAGCCAGGTAAGTGTTTGCTACCAGCAGCTGGATTTCTGCTTGCTTCTCTATGAAGTCTTATCTCAAAATTATGCTTTGATATGTAGAAATTCGAAGTGCCCATTTATTGGGGATCAGTACTTCTTCTGGATAGTTGTCTCTTTTTTTTTTTTTTTTTTGCTTCTTTTCGGGGAAATTGAGTTGTTTGTACCAGAAAAGTGTCTACAGGTGTACTGTAGTATTTTGTAGGTCTGTTCCCTCCAGTTGTGCTCTGTTATGATATATTTACTGATTGACATTATTGCTTTATAATACTAAAGATGGGGACTGGAAAAGAGCACGGAACCTAAAGAAGTCAGAGCTCCATATTCTGGAACCTGTGGATCTGACGGTTGTCTTCAGCAGGGCCATGGTGGTGACCGATACCAGAATGCCCAAGTAAGTGTTCATCTCTCAGGGCTACCCATGTGTTTAAGAAAAAAATATTTCTTGTATCTGTTCCTGGTTTTTAAACTGGTCTCCTCCTGGTCACAACGACCATGCTTTTTGTGTTCATTTTCAGGTTTAAGATTTCAGGCGAGTTGCCCCTGCTCTCTCTCTGCATCTCTGATGAGAAAGTGCGAGGGGTCCTTGAGCTCATTGATAGCATCCCACTGCCAGAGAGTCGTCCAGCCCCCCGCACAGCTGGCCAATGTACACCCAAGGTTAGACTTACTTCACCCTCACCCCACCCTTCCCACAGCACCTGCTGGGAGAATTTAACTGTTTTTCTGAGTATTTACATCTGTGACAGAATTCATGCTCAGGGATGCCAGTGTGGTGAATTATGTGCTAGTGTGTACCCTTTCAACCAACCAATGATTGGCCTTGCTGTGAATCTTCTCTCATTAGGGCAATAAGCAAACATATACACCCCAGCTAACCCCAAGGAAGGCTCCAATCGCTGATCTACGATCATCTCTCCATTTTGAATCTGGTGAGGACTTGATCTTGTCCAGAATAAGCATTTTTTGGTGCTCTATGCACGAGTTGCTGTATGATGTGTGTGGCATGTCATCCCCACAGGTTCAGATGAGGATCTCTTTTTCGATGCTCCCAGCTCACCTATCGAGGACCTGCCATTTTTCGATGTTAGCAGTGATTCTCTACCACGCAGCCAGTCTGAAAAACGAAAGTCCCTCGTTCTTAAAGACCCTAAGAAGAACATGACCGATCTTCTGATGACCTTTGAGATCAGTGTGGTGGGTTTATTTCTAGAGTATTTTTTTGCACGCATGGTGGTCTTTACTTTTGTTTTTCTTTATTTTGAACTTAAACATTTAAGCCAGAATCATATTTGTTAGAGTGGGAATAACATTTCAATATTTGTGCTTTTCAAATCTCTTTAAATCTGTCCTGATTTAACAAAATATTCTTCTCAAACTGCTTTAAATCGTCTAAAATTTTATGTAAAGTATATGTAGAGAAGTTGATTATTATACAGGGAACATCCCCTAAAAGTTGGAGTCTAAAATAGCCAGCATGATTTGGTCTTCTCAGCTTTCGGTGCAGCTATGCCGTCTCGCTGGGAATTGCGAGATCACTGTCCTACATCTGGACATCGAGGGACTTGGCACGGAGCTGAAGTTTCGTACCTTTGACATGTCCTCCAACACCTTCCTCCGCGAGATCTGCCTCATGTGCCCTGAGTACATGGGTAAGAGCTCTGGGACGCTTGAGCTCCTGGGTACCCCTATAGGCCGTATTTTTATCAAGTGCTTTATGAACATTATGAAAGCAGTCAAAGCAAATGATGTTGGATGTAAATCATGCAGGAGTGTTGGGGGGGGGGGGCATATTCCTGACTTCTACCAGGTGAAGGATAGGAATGAATAAGGGATTGGAACAGGGGCTCCAAGTGAAAATGCGAGTGTGTCCATGTCTATTTTTAGATACTGAAGACAAGCCGGTTCATCTCATCACCACTTTAGACAACACAGAGGATGACCTGTTAACACTGGACTACATCAAGGTAGTTCATGTTGTTTTCTTGACTGATAGGCTTTTCTGTCTGTAGTGAATCCTCATTAGATTTTTATCTACAGGCAGATAAGACTGCACCAGAATTCAAGTCTCTTTACAACAATACCGAGCAATTTATAAAGGTGAGAATAAAGCTATAGCTTAAAGCAATAAAGCCATTGTTCATGTTCAAGAAACATGGCTAACGCTGGAAAAGCAATGTTTTGTGATCTTTTGTCTTTCCTTGGCTTCCTGTCTCAGGTGAACTTCTCCTCGCTGGACATTCACCTGCACACTGAAGCTCTGCTTAATGCTATGAACTTTGTGAACAGCCTGCTTCCCCCTGAGAAGAAGGAGATGCAAGAAGAACTTCCAACCATTCCAGAGGAAGAGGATGAAGAAGAAGGGAAGAAAGAGACTGCTGTCGCCAGGAAACATTGTATGACTCTTAATTCCGTTACCTCTTTTATGTAGAATTTAGCCAGTGAGATGGTGTGATCTCTTAACTTGAACGATGACATCCTGCTTTGAACTGAGTGGCTCTGAGTGTCCAGCTTAGCAAGTGAGACGGTGTTGAGCCTCACTGAACAATGTTTGCTTCTGATCTTCAAGTACCTGCTTTTAAGTAGCAATACATTTGGGAATGTTTGGTTTGAAAACAGATTTTATAGTCCTTTGTTAAAGTGTGATACCTAAATTTATTATGGATTATTTTTATTAATGATAGCTTCATAAAAATCAAGGCTGATTGATTTATCGTCATTTTCAAGCGCAGAGCAATGTAGTAATATTTGATGCTGCGACGTCTAAAAAGACGTTTGTATTTCGTACATCAATTGTGTATCCATTTCATTTATCCTGTGTGCTTCTATCACAGTTTAGATCTTTTTTTATGTTACTTGCTGTGTTTACTTTATATTGTTTCATTATCTCCACATCAAAGAGTTGGCAGCCATTGATGTCAAGTAGCACTTGGTTTTTCTCCCCATTGAAATGAATGTCTTTGTTGTTCATTCTTTCCAGCTGTTAAGAAGTCTAAATTTGAAGACGTGGTGAATTTGCACATCAGAGCGGACCTGTCCTGCTTGAAGGTGTACATCCGTGGGGAAAAAGGACGCATTTCCGAGATCCGCATTGAAGGTACGGTACGCATTTCCACTCAATAGCTTGAATCCATTGTGCAGACGCTTGGGTTTACATTGTTACTTTAACCTGTCATATATTACTCCAGTTAACCACAGAATTTGCTACAGTAACTAAGGGGTTATAATTATATGGCAGATGTTCTCTTCACAGATATTCGATTCTGCTTATGTAGCTCTATCACTCCCCTTGCTATTCAACAACCCTTGGTTTTAGTACTTCACTGCACTGTGTTTTGTGTGCTGATAGTGACATCTGGTGGCAGCTTTTTGCATGTGTGTGTAATCGCTTGCAATAAGTAACTGTATAATCATATTTTGGCTTTCAAGGTCTTGTGTCTCAGGTGTTGATGAGGAAGAAGGCTGTTGAGGTCCTAGCAAACCTCAAGAACATTGTGATCCTAGACTGTGACCAACAAGCACTATATAAGAAGGTATATTCTGCGATTACTAATTATATATTTTTTCTTGATTGAGTGAATTATGAAAGTGTTGACCAGTTTCATCTACTTAAATAATTTGGGCTACTACAATGTTTGATTGCTGTTTTTTGCTGCTATTGATTTGCCCCTAAAATAAAAACTATACATTATGAACAGCAGGATCACTGATTCTTAGCAGAAGGGCTAACAACAGTTAGGCCCAATGCTCAGTTTAACTAATACAAAACTCACTAATACAAAATGCCTGTGAAGCTTCTCACTGTGAATGATTTCATACCAGGCGGTATCCATTGCTGGAAAGGAGGTGTTTGACCTCCGGTTGGTCAACCACGTGGACGCCACAGAAGGGGATGCCTACATGAACATGAACATTGTGGACACAAGTATCACACTCACTGTAGGGTGCATTCAGCTCATATTCCTCAACAAGTTCCTGTCGACCATTCTGGTGAGACTCTCATCCATCTACACATGTGCACACTAATGTCATACATGTGCAGTCGTGATGATGCTGATTAAATAATAATTTTCATCTTTTTACCCAGGATAGTTCTTTAGAATGTTTTACTTTTTCTTCAATGATCTGTACTGCTGTAACTGCTGTATCTCTATGCAAGTATTATAAACAAAGTGATAAACCTAGTATGTTAGGTCACAATGATGTGCTTAAATTTCTAAATCACTTACTCTGATGATCAGAAGTTCCATCCATCCATCCACTCACCCACCCCATCCATCTACTAACCATTTATCCTGGTCAGGGTTGCAGGGTTGTGGTTGTGGTTGTAGTAGGGCACACCCTGGAGCAGCTGCCAGTCTCTGGCAGAGGAGAAAAATGCACTCATACAGAACTTTTTCGTTAACTTCTGCATCTTCTGCCATAGTCCATTTCTGGCTCTATGCAACTTCTCCTCCCACCCCCAGGCATTTGTCAACAACTTCCAGACGGCCAAGGAGGCATTGGCCGAGGCAACAGTGCATGCGGCGGAAAAGGCTGCAACGGGGGTGATGGAACTGGCGGAGCGCAGCACCCGCATTTCCCTTGACGTTGACATCAAGGCGCCCGTCGTCTTCCTCCCACAGTCGTCCACCTCCCGCAATGTCATCGTTGCAGACTTTGGTCGGATCACTGTCAAGAACCACTTCATCATGGTGTCATCCGTGACCTTCAAGAGAGTTCCTCCAGTCATTGATGTCATGATGGTAGATCTTAGTGACCTCAAGATGTTCAGGTGTGAAATCATTCTGTCTAAGGAAGGCGTCAAATATTGGGGTAGTGTTTGCCTTAGATTCTTTTGGAAATGTGTTGATTCATGTATACCATTCCTCCAGGACCACTTTTGAAGAAGGGAAGTTCCAGACAGAGATCCAACTCTTGAAACCTGTCAACCTAGACTTGTCTGTAGAGCGCAACCTTTCTTCATCCTGGTACCACAGTGTTCCTGACATTGAGATCAAGGCTCACCTAAAGCCAATGAATGTTAGTTGGATCATTTTACTCCCCATATCTTGGCTTGTTCTTTCTCTTCCTTTCCACAAAACTAGTCATACAGGCTTAATCATCTTGTTTTGAAGGGATAAGTAGTCTTAGGGAGTCTAACACAGTCTGTGTTAACTTCATGGGACAGAGCAAACATATATACAGGTAACTCCTGTGTTTGTGTGTGGGTGTGTGTGTTTTACTGTAGTGTATGCGTCAGTGATGAAAGATCTTTGTGTTTTTACCTCTCAGCTGGTCCTGAGTCAGGAAGACATGACGGTGGTGTTGCGGACGCTTAACGAAAATCTGTCGGAGACCTCAGATGCTGTACCCCCTCCTGCTCCTGGGGACAAGTCGGATACAATGTCCAACAAGGACTCCCAGAATGCAGGAGGTACTATCCCATGCAACAGTGACCCCTAGCAAAAACATGCATGGATTCAGATGTGTCAGGGAGACCAAAGGTGACACTTTGTGCTTTCTAGGGAGCACTGTGGTCACTGCGGCAGTGGTGGAGACCCAGAAGGCCGCCAAGCTGAAGAACACTCTGAAGCTTCACTTCAAGTTTGACTACATGACTGTAGTTCTGTACAGCCACAGTGGGAATGAGGTATGTGGAGAGTTGGTAGTTTCACTGAAATGTTATGGCAGTGTATTGCTCCCGAGCATGAAAAAAAATTAATTTCAATTTGAAATTTTCCTAATCATGAGATACATTTCTCAGTATGAGATGTGCAAATACTATGGGTTTTATGGTAATAAATTTATATGCTCAAATCTTTCCAATAAGGCATAATTCCAACTTGAGAACATGGGCGTAAATAACAGGGAGGGATATGGGGGTTGTAACCCTCTAGGGGTGGGTGATCTGACAATTTTATACCGTGATCGATCTTGAAGGCGTCCACTGTCCAATTTTCATGCAAATCGTAGAGATGTTTTATGTCCTCCTACTAATGTTTCCACACTTTATATCAATCTTTGATGGCCAGTAAGAACGTGGATTCATGCTATGTTCACAAAGCAGATATTTCAAGTTATCTGTAAACTTTGCCATGCCATGGTCGGCACTTCTGGAGGTTATACAACAAATTTATTGAACCACCTTATAAGGGAGGATCCAACACAACATTGTTTAATATTTAAAATAAAGCTAAACTCAGGATTTAATGACCATTTTAAAAACAATGTCTTTAATGTGATATTGTGTTGTAAATTGTGCTAATAGTTAAGTTTTAAGGCTTGTTAAAATCTGGATATTTGTGACAGTACATTACAAAATTGGGCAGAAAAATTGCAAATCAGACCACAGGTTATGGATTGCAAGATGGTTCATGATCCCACCCAGTAATCAAACACCCCCATAAAATGGGTAGAGACCTCAACCCCTGGGTTGTCTAATGAAATGTTCTTTCTGCAGGCCCACTTACTGGATCCCCGTGACGAGCGCTTGGAGCTGGCAGAGTTCAGACTGGGCACAATCTCTACAGCTGTTCAGATGTACAACGATAATTCCATGAAGGCCTCTGTCAAACTTGCTAACTGCCTACTGGATGACAAACGAAAAAACATTAAGATGATTACTTCCAGGTAGATGGTGGCTTTTAGACACCGCTAGAAGGGCTTTAGCAACTCGGGATTACTCTAGAGAGCAGTGTTGATTTCTTTCTGTTCTTTTTGAACTAAATTATGAAAATAGAGAATATCCCTTTACCACATGGTTTGTTAATCCTGAGAGTGATTAAGGAATCAAGAGAAACAGATTTCATGGGGTACTTAAATCACTGTTGACCATACTGATAGAGCCTGACTGTTTTGTCCTAAGAAGTACAGAAATGTATCCGGTGTTTGTGGTCCAGGATGGTGGAGATGAGAACAGGTGCTGAGAATAACGTCATGGTGGAGGTGAACTACAGACAGGGCAGAGAGGGCACCACCGTGGACACCATTGTACAGGACATTTACCTCTGTGCCAGCATGGAGTATTTGCTGACTGTGGCTGATATCTTCGTCAAAGCCAGCCAAGAGGGCTTCTCTGGTCCACAGAAGACCACTAAGCAGGTCCCCACGTCGTCCAAGGAGGCAGGTCTGTGCAACAATTCATATAGATCACTGTTTCCCAATCTAGTCCTGGGGGACCCACAGATAGTCCACATTTTTGCTTCCTCCCAGCTCCCTACTGAGCAAAATGCATGGATAGAGTAGGTTGAGTGCCACTTTAGTAACTGCAGGTTAAGATACATTAAGCTCAGAAGATGAATGAGAGTTTCATGTGTTTATATGGAGCGAAATGATGGTTAGATAGCTAGCAAGTATCTTCTGTCTTCTTATTTTTCATAATGTCCATGTTGTGGTGGTAAGCAAGCATTAAAGTCAAATATAAAACTATTAAAGTTAAAAGCATCCACACTGAGAAATAACACCAAAAGAATTTTGTCTGTATTGTCCACTGCTATAGGGATGCGGCCATTGAAACCACTGGAAAATATGCACTTGTCTGCACATGCTTTCTGCTTTGTCATTGAATTTTCACTCATTTGTTGTTATAGTTGAGTCTTTTTCTCTGAGATTATATCTTCTTAAAAGACTTGATATTGTTGTTTGTGGTTACAGTTCTAAGAAATTCTGTAAAATTTTGTGGAAGGTGGAATGACAGATTGACCTTACTTTTTTTTTAAAAAACCCCTTTTTACAGCCCCAACGCAGCCTGTGGCAGCCAAGTCAGAAATGAACATTGTCGTTAAAGACCCCGAGATTGTGTTCGTGGCCGACTTGACCCGTGCCGACGCTCCCGCTTTGGTTATGACCACGCAGTGCGAGGTGCTCATGAAGAGCAGCCCCGACGGACAGAAGATGACGGCAGCCATTCGGGACCTGAAGGTGGTGGCCTGTCCCTTTGTCAGGGAGAACAGGACAAATATCACCACCGTCCTGCAGCCCTGTGAGATGTTCTTCCAGAGCACGCAAACCTCCAACACCCCACAGTCCATGGAGCTATGCATCAGTGCTCTCACCCTGAAGGTAGGCCGCCATGATTTATACTGTCGGGCAGAACTGGTGGTGTAAATACAGCCTGGAGTGTGCTTGAGCAGTGTGATGCTACAAATCGTCTTGACATAAAGTATTTGAGACGTGTGAGTTATTCTGTTGCGAACACAAATTCAACTAGTATCATCTTTGAATTAAGCTTGATCCAGTGAGTGATGTTTTAAGATGTCGCCAAGTACTTTCTGCAAGCATTGAGATTCCAGGGGGCTGTTTTAGCTCGTGAAGCCAGTTTACAGGAGGCTGATGTATAAGCATGATTTTGAATTTTAATTATTTTCTGACAGTGTTGAACAGGCCATGTTTCATTATTCTTGCTGGAGAACATTGGTTTTGGGAAGGAAAGGCTCCTATCTGCCTCTTTGTGGATTATTCCTGTCATGTGACTGTAACCTTTTCCTCCAGGTGTCTCCCATCATCATTAACACGGTGATCACCATCCAGTCGGCGCTGACCCCCACGGCTGAGACCCCACAGGAGCTGGAAAGCCCCATACCCCCCAACTTGTGGGACAAGAAGAGCTGGCGGGAGCTGAAGCTCTGGTTCCTTGAGGAAGACGCTGATGAGGTCACAAAGTCCTCCACCCCGCTGGTGCCCCAGGGAGAGTCCTTGGAGATGAGGATTAGCTCTATCTGCTTGACCCTGGAGGCTGGAGTAGGCCACCGCACTGTGCCCATGCTGCTGGCCAAAGCCTCTTTCCAAGGGGATGTGAAGAACTGGAGTACCTTAATCAATCTTCACAGCAACCTCAACCTGGAGGTGGGGGACATGGGTATAGGGCAAGCACAAATCTCACCATCTCAGATAGGAGGTTGGGATCCAGCCTAGGTGCCACCTCAACCTTA
This sequence comes from Mormyrops boulengeri, assembly GCA_026781065.1. Taxonomy (NCBI): domain Eukaryota; kingdom Metazoa; phylum Chordata; class Actinopteri; order Osteoglossiformes; family Mormyridae; genus Mormyrops; species Mormyrops boulengeri. The sequence continues at coordinate 29,101,041 of JAODLD010000046.1, forward strand.
AGATGAGAACATGTGGTATAAGACAGTCTGTGATGTTATCCAAATGAATATGTACCTTTATATTCCAATATTTTTGTTAGTTTTTTGTTAGGGTTCCCAAAAAACGATTTACTACATAATGCCTGTTTTTTTGCCTAGTGAATTACAAATGTACAGAAGAACATATATGGTGTGTCTGTATAGATGTAGTGATTTTATGTCTGTGAGGGTCACGAAGTCACGGCTGAGTGTGTTGTGTGGCTGCCAGGTGCACTACTACAATGAGGTGATGGGAGTGTGGGAGCCATTGTTGGAGCCCTTGGAAGAGGCCAAAGACGGGTTTAGACCCTGGACCCTTGGGGTCAAGGTAGTCCCCTTAGAGTCTCTTGTTATTAGACGTGGTTCAGTCATGTATCATGCAACACTGACCCGACACTTAACATTTAACCAAAGAATTCAGCAGTGTTTGTCACTGGCTGAAGGAGGGGTCTTTGGGATTTTATTATTTGTCTTCTGTGATTTAATTACACGTAAATAAGTTAAATGTTATTTCTTCTGTAGATGAAAAAAAAGCAAGTGAATTATTATGGCAATTGTGATGAAGTGGACTACAGTGTTCCTGACTACAAAACAGTCATTAACATCAACTCCAAGGATCAGCTGAACATCACGCTGTCCAAGTATGGCCTGGGCATGCTCAGTAACCTCGGCACAGTAAGTCAAAGACTACATTCAATTTAATTTTCCACGTATGTGAATGTAGTTAAACTATTAGAATAGTAAACTGGCTACAGCTTTGTTTAAGGTGTTCTATTACCACATGTCCCTGTGCCACTGGCTGCGATTGGATAAGGCCCATTCAGAGTGTGAGACAGCCAAGCAGTCATGGTTTCAATATTAACCTCATCCTGTGAATTACTGCCCTGTTCTAAAGGCCTTTGCAGAAGCAGCCAGCCAGACAGCGGAGTGCTTCCAGACAGACCAGGCCCCCTTTGTGATAAAGAATCGCTTGGGTCTGGCGGTGTCCGTGGTCCACAGCGAGATGTTCAGTCCCATGGGGGTGGCATCCCTGAAAAGACAGGTGGAGCTTCAGGATGGAGAGAGTCTTAATATGGATTACGTCCACATTACCTCAGACAGCGACCAGTTCTCAGCCATGACATCCTTGAGTGCAAAGAACTACTACATACAGCCAAGTAAGAGGCCACTGTAGTGTTTTAGAGCAGCGGTTCTCACCCGTTTGTGATTCAAGGACCCCCTGTGTCCAGGAAAACAAGTTTGGGCCCTACATAGGCTATGATATTGTTTCTCTTGAATGCACTCTTCAATGATGACAAAAATTGCCAAAGCTTATCAATATAAACATATTTTAATTTGGTTACACTGCCAATGATCCAAACAAAGTTTCACTTTCACTTTCCAGACATGCTCTGTTTGTCCTGCTCGTCAAATATTCTTAAGTCCATTAATGAAATTGATCTGAAAACCAGAAGTTATATATACGTTTTGACCTTAAACATGTCATTAAATTCCTTTCATGATTTTTTACATCCGTCTCTGAGGAGTTGCTGATTGGTGTGTTTGGGTCTCATCCACAGTTCCCATTGGCCACTCAGCCGCCAGCATCATTCCACTAATCAAAGTAGGCCGTGGCATGTACAGCGTAATGCACAAAGACTCGGGGGTGAAGCGTTTCTTCATCTGTCAGATCTGCTCTGTGCAGGGAAGCAAGTATGTCAAGATTCGCTCTCCCTTCCAGGTTAGTAACCACCATGATCTTCCTGGAAATGCAGATTCTTAGCCTGCGCCACAGTGAGAAAAGAAAAAGTGATGCTATGTTGATACTTTCGTTGACAGTCAATAAGCTTGTTGAGTGTTAATTAACTTTTTCAATGAAGCATAATTTGCATTTTCAAGATGCTTTGTTTTCAAGGAATTTGCTGCTTTCTCTTTATTCTAGATCATAAATCATTTCTCGATACCATTCAAAGTTTTCGAGGGGTCCTCTCTCCTGGGAATAGCCCTGCCTACAGAGGAGTTTTGTGTACCTCTGGGCTCCTACCGGTAGGTCTGGAGTATACTTAGCGCACCTTTCTGACGGTTGAGTTTGGTGCTTTTTCTGCCTTTTGTTTCTGCGTGACTTTGTGCATTCGGCCTTTTGACCCCTTCCAGGTCATCGCTGTGTCTGCAGCCCATTACGGAGGGAGAGAACTACAACTGCTCTGAGGGCTTCAATTATGAACAGATCAGCCAGCACATTGGTCAGGGACTGGAGCAGACCTGCCGCCATATTGGGGTCAATGGCCGTGCCATAGTTGTCAACCTTGTCCCAATGAGAGACACGTTAACGATCCAGAGCACTGAGGACGTTTTTGATGAGCCCTACGTTCTTCACCTGTGGCCAACTGTCCTTCTCAGGAACCTACTACCATACCCCATCGCATTCTCCCTACAGGTAGGCTGCAGCTATCTATATCTGATTCTGTATGGTCATGGGATACATTATGTTATTCCATACTCTACAGTTATAAGAAAAATATCAACATTTTTAAATGACTTTGAATCCCTTACCAGTTTTATGCAAATCAATAATTCTTGATCGTAGGTCTTCTGAGATCTCTTTTTTGCAGGGCATGGTTCACATTTGTTTGAGTGTTTTTTTATAAGTCAAAGAAGCTGTAACTGACATCTCCAATCTCATTTAATTGATTGGACTCCAGGATTGCTAACTACTGACTCAGTTTAGCTTTTGTTGAATTCATTAGCCTAGGGATTCAAATGCTTTTCCCAACCTGCACTGTGAATATTTGAATGATGTATTCAATATGAACAAAAACAATGCAATCATTTGTGTATTTGTTGTTCATTATTGTAACTTAGACGAAAGTCAGCTCACATTTTATGAATAATTAATGCAGAGAACCAGGTAATTCCAAAGGGTTAACATACTTTTTCTTGCAACTGTATATGAGCCGGACCTTCTCAACAGATGCTCTTTTGTATGCTAAATGACCAAAAACATCTCGATGGGGAACTTCAGACCACCCTTCATCTTCTTATTTTTGATCTTTTCCTTTACAGGAGAATGGAGACCCCTCTCCCATCACCCTGCAGGAGGGTCACTCTGCTGAGATTCACACGGCCATCATGGACCGCTCTCGGCTGGATTTCCGTCTGCTGCATTACCTGGACCAGGATTGGGAGGGTGTGTACAGCCTTTGCCGTGAAGAGGAGGAGATCAGCTTCATAGTCTTCCACTCCCTTGGCAAGGAAGAGGAGGAGAGCATACGTGCCGAACTCGACATTGCCATCCACGTGAAGTACAACCCTGGCCAGACGGTGGTGGCCTTGCACTCCCCCTACTGGATGGTTAACAAGACGGGTCGACTATTGCAGTACAAGGCTGATGACATCCACCGAAAGCACCCCAAAGAGTATGACAAGCCCCTCCTCTTCTCATTCAAGCCTCGCAACTTCTTGCACAACAACAAGGTAGAAACATAGCTCTCTTCTCTTCTTCAGTGGTCTTTGCAGAGACAAGGCAGACGTGCTTGGGTACATTTGACTACATTGAAGGCTATGCAAGACCAAGATACAATCTCCTTGAATTTCTGCCTGTCCCTTTTTATTAAACTGTTTTCATAATACCTGGCGAATAAGTACACTAACTGATAGGTGCTGTCTTTTAGGTGCGACTGATGGTGTCGGATAGTGAGCTGTCAGATGAGTTCTCTCTGGACACGGTTGGAAGCTACGGTGATGTGAAATGTAAAGGGCGGACCAAGGACTACTTGGTGAGGGTCCCACTAAGTTTCCCCATCGAATATGCAAAGGTGGACATTAATCAGGCGGGTTCCACTTCTGGTTAGGACACTGAGCAGTGTCGTTTATAGGTGGGGGTGAAAATCGACGCCAGCAGTTTCAGCCTGACCCGGATTGTGACCTTCATGCCGTTTTACATGCTGGTGAACAGAACCAAGAATGTGATCATGATCAGTGAGCAGGGCCGAGACGAATGGGTGGAGGCTCGCCCAGAGCAGGTATGACTGGCAAACGCTTGGGAAGAAACTTACTTAGAGTCATATCAGAGAAATAATCAGCTGAAGCTGTTGAATACCATAGCATTAGTATAATTTCAATCAGTCAGGGTCTGCTTCTCTCAGACCTTATTCACTGTCATTGTTTGCCATAAAACATGTAGAAATTATGATGCATGATGGCAGCATACAGATCAAGGCTCCCAATAGCCTTGTTTTCCTTTCATCAGTCTACTGTCCCGTTCTGGCCTGAGAAGGACTCAAAGAAGCTGAAGATTAAGGTGGAAGGCTGCAACTCGGCACCTCACTCCATTAACTTCCACAAAGAGGAGAACTGCTTGCTGCTGCACCTGGACAACACGGTGGGTACCCCTCTCCAGTGTACCACGTCCATGCTTTTACACAGCTTTATAATGGTTTATAATGGTGGTGGGAGACTGGTGTGTGGTGTTGTTGGGTTCGGTGGTTCACTGATTATTCCTCTTATGTTATTGGCTTCCATTTATAAAGTAAGAAGTTTTGAGATTGTATTGAAGTGAACTTACTTTTGAACCACTATTACCAATTGAGTCAAATTATGTGAAAGTTTATGAGTTATATTAATGCAATGGCACTTGGTTACAAAGCTAAAGACTAAAAGCTTGGTAGTCTTCTGTTCTTTTCTTTCAGTTTTTTTAATTGAAAAGAGCATAATGTGTCCTTTGTATACTTCCAGCAGATTGTCATTATAGAATTTAGACTCAGGATGAATTGTGTTTGAAATCTGCTTACCCTGTACTTCGGCTGTTCTGTATCCCAGCTGGGTGGAATCGTCGTTGACGTTAACCCTACTGAACACTCAACGGTGATCCGATTCTCAGAGTACCACGATGGCGCAGCTCCTTTCCTCATTATCAACCACACTAGAAGTGAGACGTTGCAGTTTTTCCAGAGGTACGGTCTTGGCAAAGCAGAAGTAACCGGGGAACTCACTTTAACTTGAGAACCGACGTGCCGTCTTTCAGGAGTAATAGATCTGATGTCCTGTGATCGAGGCAGCTAGTTATCAAATGGTTTGCTATTTGTCTGTGTGTGACGTGTTTTATTTTATTTTGATTTGTTCCTTTTTTGTTTCCCGCGCCTCCCTGTCCTGGGTATGACCTTAAACTGCATCCAGCCCTGCAAGCGGTCCTCCAACTTGCAGGGAAACAATTTTTTGGGGGTTGGTGGCGGGATTGGCACTCCAGCCACCGTAAAACAACTCACAACTGCTCGATATAAACAAGCACGATGCTCTTTTGCTTTCCACGGGAGTAGCTCTGCTGCAGCCACCTGCGATTTTTTCATAAAGAGTTTGACTCAGTTGATCGAATTGAGGATCCCCCCCGAAGTTGCTGGACATCATGGCCAGCCTTTACACTGGTACTATGAGTGCTGTGCAGAGTGGAGGGAGAACCTCTGCGTTCTTCCCAGTTGATTCTGGGGTTCGCCAGGGGTGTGTTCTTGCTCCTACTCTGTTCAATGCTTGATGTTGAACAGGGTCGTGGGGTCCAGCAGCTGTGGGTCGTCCGTTGATGAAGAATGATTTACTGATCTTGACTTTGCCAACAATGCTGTGATCTTAGTGGAGTCAATGGAGGCTCTGATCGGGGCTCTCAAGAATGAGGAGTCTGAGTGTCTGGGATTGCGGGTGTCCTGGATAAACATCAAGATCCAGGCCTTTAATGACTTCTTGGGCACAGCCATCAGTAGTGTGTCTGTCAGCGGAGAGAATGTCGATCTTGTCAAGAGATTTGCCTACCTCAGCAGCGACCTTCATGCCTCTGGTGACTCTTCCTATGAAGTCAGCAGATGGATTGGGAGAGCATGGGGTGTCATGAGGTTGCTGGAAAGGGGTGTGTGGTGTTCCCAATATCTTTGCAAGATGATGAATGTCCAAGTCTTTAGAGTCCTGGTGCTCCCTGTGTTGCTGTATGGATGTGAGGCATGTACTCTATCCAGTGAGCTGAGATGTAGACTGGACTCCTTCGGTACTTTGTCTCTTCGGAGAATCCTTGGGTACCACTAGTTTGACTTTGTGTCGAATGAGCGGTTGCTAGAGGAGTCCCGAATGAGACACATTACCTGCATTGTGAGGGAGCATCAGTTACGGCACTACGGCCATGTGGTGCGTTTTCCTGAGAGATCAGTGGCCTGTACTACGAAGCGGGGTTACTGGCTTATCGGGGTAACTTGTTGGATTTAAGTTACCACAGTTTAAATGGACTTCATATTCGTTCACTTACATTTTGCCCAGATGACCAGAGCCAGTAACCCCGCCTTGTAGTACAGGCCACTGGCTCGCAGGATCATCACTGCTAAGGACCCAAGTGGCTGGACCAGGCCAAGGGGACACCCACATAACACATGGCTGCAGCAGATGGGTGGTCATTTCTGGAGGGTGGGACTTCACTGTGTATCAGCCTGGGGGATTGCCAGCTGGGATCCTGAGGAGTTTCACTGTGTGGTGGGTGCAGCAACGCGCTGCATCAGTGCATGCTCCCCAACCTGACCTGACCTGACACCTCCCTGCCGGGTGGCAGCTCAGAGCGGAAAAATTCGTCAAACTGGGTCGCACATGACCTCTTGGAGATCTGTCTCCTCTCAGGAGAAGAGAGTGGGCCCAGGTAGCAGAGGACAGCAGCATGAGGATGGTCTAGCTCTGACTAATGCCACATGGGCACACACACACACACACACACACACACACACACACACACACACACACACACACACACACACACACACACACA
>JAODLD010000046.1:29109811-29120194 GCA_026781065.1 Mormyrops boulengeri
AGCTTGCTATATTTCTATGGGTGGTAGCTTTTGTGTAGTGAAGCTTAATTTATTGTTGAGTAACTGATAGCTTAGCTTACTACACTTTACAAGTAGCTTGCCCAACACTGGGTGTTGGTGCTGGTAGTTGTGCTTCCAGAGCTTGTAGAAGGCAAAGCATGTGAGCACCTTTCATGGTCACATGTGGTCTGCGGCAGTCGCATCTCCTTCGCACACACGCCAGCTTCCCACCAGGAGAGGCTCTCCTACACCCCACTGAACTTGTAGCCCTTCTGCGTCTCCAGCACACAGAAGGAGAAGGATGAGCTGGGCCCGGGGAAAGCGGTGTACTACTCCTGGGCGGAGCCCACCGGATCACGGATCCTCAAGTGGAAATGCGGGAAGTATTTGGGAGAACTGCGGAGTGAGGAGGTGCGTTCCCATATAAAACAGACTCATCTTTATATGCAGTGTTGGTCATTAGTCGTCGCGAGTGCTTATGACATCACTGTGTTCCCCTTCCAGGATCTGCTTCTGGATGTGAACAATGAGGGGAAGCTATTCCTGCTGTCGTTTTACGAAGGCCTCCAGCGGGTGGCGCTGTTCACAGAGGAGAGGCGGATGTACATGCACGTATGTGAGAGCGAGAAGGCAGAACTGGCGGAGCAGGAAATCATCCTGTCTCTGCAGAACATGGGCATCTCGCTGGTCAACAACACCACCAGCCAGGAGGTGGCCTTCATCGGGATCACCAGGTAGGTTTCAGACTGCCAGTTGAGTACTCTGTGAATGTGACTCTTTATGCTCAACTGGTTGGTTGAAACAAAGTCCTGGTCTGGATTTATACTTTCTGAACCTGAACTTTCCACCTCTATGTCTTACTGCAGGCTTTTAAAATAGAAAATATATGTGCAGAAAGTTCTGTCAGTTTCTCATAAAACTCAGAATTTATCTCCCCATTAAAGAATCAATAAACTGTATTGGCACCATTACACTCAGCAGTGTTTCAGGGCTTTGTTCTGCCATACCACTGATGGCCAGTAAAATCTCTCACCTTTCTCTACAGCTCAGATGTAGTCTGGGAGTTTAAACCGAAGAAGAAGGCGCGGTGGAAGATGCTGAGCGTAAAGGAGGCAGCGCTGCTAGAGAGCTCTTTCAAGGAGTATACAGACAGTGGGACTGTGACAGCCCAGTCTGTGAAACTGGACAGTAACTTCCAGGTCAGAGTTCACCAAAAACCTACCACACTTCTTTCATGTTGCAGCGTTTAGTTTACAGATCATGGTAATTCGTTGCATGTCTGCAAGATCATAAATATGAATAAAACTATCAATAAAGTAGTATATCATACTTTTCCTTGTATTAGGGAAGAAGATGTCCTTTCTTTAATGGTATTTTTGTCTTTTGTCTGGTGGAATTGTACCTGACAGGTGTGTCTAGCTGCAAATGCATCAGAGATGAAAATTCTGCTGCCCAGCGAGTGTCCCCTACGGAGAAACTTCTTGCCTGCGGTAAAAGTGGAGTACAGTGTTTCTGCACGGCAGAAGGCTTACCGCATCCAGATCAACAGGATACAGGTCAGGTGCTGCACAGGGGATTGTCTTCAAGCTCAAACTGCCCTGCTCTCGAACCGCTGTTGTCGGAGTTTCTGCTATTCTGATAAATATAAATGTATGAATGTTATAAGTGTATGGCATTTTTCTATAAACAGAAAAATAACAGCTACATGTGAGTGAATCAAGTCTTCCCTCACAATCCACAGATTCAGAATCAGCTTCCTGGTGCAATCTTCCCTTATGTCTTCTACCCTATAAAACCACCTAAATCTGTCGCCATGGACTCAGGTATGTTCAGAATCATAATGGCTATTTTGGTAACAGTGGCCTGCTTGGATCTAATGCCGAATTGCTTTTTCGTCAGATTCCTCCTGCTCTTCCCTGCAGCTTGTTTTCGAATAAGCCTCCATAAATCACACATCAGTCACTCTCATATGCACACTGTGGCACTCTGTGTTGTCTCTTCATTCTCCAGAACCCAAACCCTTCACTGATGTCAGCATCGTTACCCGGACAGCTGGCCACTCTGACATCTCTCGCATCAAGTGAGTCCCCCTCTCCCCTTCCCTTCCTCCCCCTGTACCTTTTACCATCCAGTTTAACCTCCATGACTACTTGTTCCCTGGTTTATACATGTAAGTCTGTTGAGGAATATTTCATTTTTTGTTTTTTTGGTAGAACCAAAGTGTTAATGGTATTAATACCGACATTTAGATGACAATAATTGAAGTTGTACTAACTGTACTGTTTGTTGTGCTGGTATTTGCATATTTTTCATGTAGTGACCCATTTGCAAGGCATGATTTGTTGGGTTTTCTCGTAAGACATTTGGAAATTCTCCAGCCTCCTACTGGAGGATGGGCCTTACTCAACCAGGGCATCTTAACAATCCAAACCGCAGATCAATCGCGTCTGCATAATTGTGTGTTTGACTAAGGTGTAGTGGTACAATTATTCCTCTGCCACTATGTGTCAAAGCACAAGGTCAAGATGTAGGTGATAGATAAATTATTATCACCATAGATGGATAGTAACGGATAATTCTCAGTATGGAAAACGTGGTAAGGAAGGGCAGGGGAACATATATTAATATGAAATTTTTGTTTTTCTTTTTGTGATCAAATTTTTATTGAACAAACATAAACACAGGACAAAACACAACAAACAGCCCCCATCCCCCTCTCTGTACCCTGAAACAGGAAATGTGAAAATAAACAGACAAATAAACCAAGTCATATAATTTAATATATGGGCTCACGAAATGTCCGCCAGCCAGCCCTTGACTAGCTGCACATCATGAAGCTGACCAAATTAAAGAAGGTACATTTCCAAACAGAGGGATTTGCACGGTCAGGAGATTTCCTGTTTTAATCTTCTTTATTGCAGATATTTTAAAGTTCTGATTCAGGAGATGGACCTGAAGATGGACCTTGGGTTCCTCTATGCCATTCTAGAACTTTTCACACAGGAGAATGCAAGTGCAGTTTCGTCAGAGCAGGAGGTACGAGGTCATATCATGGGTTTCCTGAAATGTATGCTTTCTCCTATAGATGGATCAGTTCTTGACTTTCCACTAGGCTCTTTTTATTAGCTGTGTTCTCTGTCCCATAGGTGGAATTATTTAAGAAGGATATCGAGACCCTGAAAACAGAACTCAATCCAGTCTCTGCAACAGATACCTCCCCCACTAGCCTCTATGAATACTTTCACATCTCTCCTATTAAAGTAAGAGTATTTCTCCTGTTAACAAAAGTTTATTTGATTTGTTTTAACTGAAAGGATGAATGTTTACTGCTGTGTATGACAAGTACAAAATTGCAACCCTAATGTTGAAGACTCGGATATTAGAAGTGGCTGCGTTTTTTTACACTTGAGAAAAGATGCTGAAAGTTGTGTAATACATATGTTTTTAAAATTGATGTCAAATTTAAAGCAGGAATTGACTTCAGTTCTGTGTGATGTTGCATTGTGGGATAGTTGCACCTGAGTTTTTCATTGAGCTCTGGAGGAGATGATGGAAACAAGAAGAAGGAGACTGAGGTCATCCCGGTTCAGTCACTCCACTTGCTGCTGAAGAGCATCGGTGCCACACTGACCGACGTGCAAGATGTCGTCTTCAAGTATGAGCCCAGCATCAGTCATGTGACAGGGTTCCCCGCACGTCATTCTTTATAACATTACACTGCCTTGTGTCCTATTATTCCGTAGCACCGTAGCACTGCAGACATTGAAATAGACACATCTTGTTGATTATGCCCTAATCAACCGCTAAATATGCAGCCACAGACACAGAAATCTAGATGCTGAGATACTTTATCCGGATGCATTTGTTGAACAGGGTTAAGATTCATAATTTCAGTTTCAGAATATGTACAGAATGTATGTTTTTCCCACACTTGCTCTCCTCTTCTAGACTGGCTTTCTTTGAACTCCAATTCCAGTTCCGAACCACACAGCAGCTCCAGTGGGAAGTCATACGGCATTATTCGAAACAGGTAATCTGTACTGCGAGACAGGTAGCCTACACAGGGAACATGAGGCTCATCTATCCCTGCATACTGGCACCAGCAGGCGCTCTCACATGTACCTTTCATGCACAGGCAGCATCACTCCAGCCTACTCTAGGCTGCAGTCTGTGTGTAGCCTATTAGTTACAATGATTATGATACTGATTTATCTGTAGGTGATTTATCTTATTTATCAGTTTCGCTCTTTCTCTCATTAGGCTATCAAGCAAATGTATGTGCTCGTCCTGGGGTTGGATGTGTTGGGCAATCCCTTTGGATTGATCAGGGGACTTTCCGAGGGAGTGGAGGCCTTCTTTTACGAACCATATCAGGTAATACTGAGCTTTTCTAAACACTGTTTTCTTTTATAAGCCATACTTTCTTGAGGTCCTTCACTTTGTGGCCCTGCAGCAAGCGCTGTCTTTCAGAATTGCTGTATGTTTCAGAACTGTGTCATGGTAGACTGAACTTTGTTGAGACTGTTCTCACTGGATTTATTGACCCATTCGGTATCTTGGCTGCCTGTGTGCCACGGTGTTCCACAGGGAGCCATCCAGGGTCCAGAGGAATTTGTAGAAGGCATGGCCCTTGGCGTGAAGGCACTGGTGGGGGGGGCAGTGGGTAAGTCATCCATCAGCTTCTCTTTAATGATAAAGTACAATGTTGTGTAGGGCCCCAAGTCATGTCATTTCAAAATATTTTTTGACTCATCTCTGATTTGTACTACAAGTGGCAGTAACCCAGGAATTAATTTTACTACCAAATATAAAGCAAATTCGATAAACCTAATAAGAATTAGGGTTAGTTAGAAACCTCTAGAGGTGATTTTAACGTTGGTTTGTATAAAATATTGATATTAATGGATTTAATCACCAATACGTAAATGTCCTATCTTGACTCAAGTCCTTTCATCTCCTCTTGGCTATTCCTGTCCCCTTATTCTGCCTACATTGCCTCTCCCAGGTGGCATTGCTGGTGCAGCCTCTAGGATCACAGGCGCCATGGCTAAGGGAGTAGCGGCCATGACCATGGACGAGGAATATCAGCAGAAGCGGCGGGAGGCAATGAACAAGCAGCCCAGCAGCCTGCGGGACGGCCTGGCACGCGGGGGCAAGGGACTGGTGTCGGTGAGTCTAGCTGAGTGTAGCACAGTGTGGCCAGGTTCATGAGTACAGTGTCTGGTTTGTACTCTAGTGAAGGATTAGTGTCAACTGGAGGTGGAGATTTCAGGTCCAGAGAGTACAAATCCAGACCAAGATTTTGTTTCAACCAACTAGTTGAGTATAAAGAATCACAGTCACAGAGTACTCAACTAGTTCTCCACCTTTGCTATCGACTAATGTTTACTGCCTGAAGGGACTTGCTCCTAGAACATTCCGTCTCATGTTATCGCGTTCCGTTTTCTTTTCTGCTAGTAGTATGTGTTAATTGGCATGTTTTCCTTTCTCTTAGGGCTTTGTAAGCGGTATCACAGGGATTGTCACCAAGCCCATTAAAGGTATCACGTGTACACCGGGGTGAATTACTCTGCAAGCAGCTGAGCCGGTTTTGTGGTTCAGAGCTCAGCTGCGTTAGTATGCATGCAGTATTGATGCTGTCCGAATGCCCCAGGTTGGCTGTAATGAGGTACACCGGGCCTGGGTCTGTTCTTCTTGGCAGGTGCACAAAAGGAGGGGGCAGCAGGCTTCTTTAAGGGCATGGGGAAGGGTCTGGTTGGTGCGGTGACTCGACCAACTGGGGGCATCATCGATATGGCCAGCAGTACCTTCCAAGGAATCAAGAGGTATGATCCAAAATGGCTTCTTATATTGTGCCTTCTGATATCAGTCCCAATGTTTCGTTCTTATCTGCTTTTTGAAAAAACTGTTGAAGTGTTCTCACGAAATCTTGCTGTCAGGGCAACGGAGACGTCTCAGGATGTGGAGAGCTTACGTCCACCCCGCTTCTTTCACGAAGACGGAGTCATCCGCCCCTACAGGGAGATGGAGGGCATGGGCAGCCAGATGTTACAGGTGACATCTCCTTTCTGATGCTCTGGTCTCCCCCCACTGCGAATTTCACCCCCATGCCATCTTTTCGCCTCATCTTGCTGCCCATGGTCTTGCGTCTGCTGTTTGGACCCCTTTCTCTGTGCAATTGGGATGCTCTTATTACGGTGTTACCTTTCATAGTCTGTGGTGCCGATATCTGTTTTATGCTAAGGGATTCTCTCATCGTAACCCTAAAAATCTTTAATATTATTATTATTTTTATTATTATTAACAAGGCCAACAGCAATAATACCAATTAGATTTTTAACACAATTAGGTGTACATTGTATTTTTTGCTAGGCTATTTCAGTATAAATTATGTTTTCCGTATTAAATTTAAATACCCGCTCTCGCAATCTGTAATTGACTTCTATTTATGACACCCTGAATAGTTATAATAATTAATTTATACCACGGAACTGTTTCTGGAATGTGATTTGTCAGATAGGTATAGATAAAGTTTGTATAACTGTACATGTAACAACAGCCAGATGAATCACATAAGTAAATTGAGGCGCTGTTATAATCTTAAACTCCAACTAAAGTGGACTAACATTACTTAAAACAACTAACTGGCTTGTGGGCTTAGCAATGGATTTTTTCGAACCAACAACTGGCTGAGAGTTTTCGCAACAAACGATTTTCGAATTAACGGTGGCAGCTTGGATCGTATCTAAGCAAAATATCTCATCATTGCTAGAAAAATGTAGCTCTGCTAATACGTGCGGTTTTGTCTCGTTAAAGTGACAATAATTTCTTTAGGTACTAGTGTCTAAGCCAAGTGGCTAGCAGCCATGGGCTAAGCGGGATGATGTTCTCCAAGCCGTTTAAACTCACTCCACTGTTGCTGGGTGGCTTTGCCTCCGCGACTGTGCGTTTAAAAAACATATTGCATGGCGTGTCGTGCAGTAACCTTATATAATCATTGTCTTTAATGATGAAGGAGCAGCTTATGTTAAAATCCATGTGCTTGGTGATCAGTCCCCACTTTAGTGGCATCATTAGCATACTGTGGAAGTTTCTCAGTTATGTGGTTGTTTTGCCTTATTTATTAAAGGTTCAGCTTTGAAAAACACATGCTTTTAACCAATGTGTTACGATCCAATGTGTTAACCAATGTGTTACGAACCACATTTGGAAAGTGGTTCTTCAGGCTGCAGGAACCCCACCGCCCATGTTCACTGCCCAAGGCAGGACTGAGTGGTGGAGAGCTCAGCTTTTCCTTAACAGAGCAGATTGCACAAGAAACAGCAGCATCTTTTCCCATGGAGCTTAGCATTTAGCATGTCAGTGCCAGCAGTCAGCAGCTGGAATTCAGACAGCTTGTCGGAAACAAATTAGAAAAAATTATAGGTTAACTATAAAATTTTACATTATTTGCTTCATCTTGATGTTGCTGCATGGTTTATCAAATTGGTTTTAAAAAGCTGATTTTAAAGATGTTAAAGATGATAAAATAGTTTGGCTCTGCACAGCATGAGAAAATTTTGAGCCTTGAACATTTACAAAAGAAGCCGTCTACTGTAGCAAAATCACATTTTTTTGAAGGACAGAGTACAAAGCGAAATCTGAAATGAAGTAAAGTGTAACTGGCTGATGAATCAAGTGCAACCTTCAGAGAAGAGCCGGATTTACTGCCTAGCTTGCGTGTCTAACCTCGAGTTGGATCTTCTTTTCTCTTGTCATATCCACAGAAAAGAAGGGACTGCACTGAATGGAATAGGACTGACAGTGATGATGATGATGATGATGATGATGACAGCTAAAATGACATTGCTAAGTGCCAGTCACACATGTCTTCAGTATAGAGTAGCACTCTTTTTAATTCATTTTTTTTTTTTTTTACATTTTAACATGTTATTCTGCTTACTTCTGTATGTCTGTGATGGTTCTCAGTCATCCAGGACATGATAATCTTAAGGGCTTGAATCGAAGGCAACTGGATTTCTTTTTTCAGTTTCTTGAAGACGTTTCAACTCTCATCCTGAAGGTAGCTTCAGATCGAAAAGTCTGATTGGGAGTTCCAGGTATTTATCCTCTAGTGAGGTTCTCACCTTGAAAGTGGTCGTTGACACACCCTGCTGTCCAGCGGGTCGTTAGGGTCACTTGGGGCAAGGTGTGGATCAAGGTGCGAAGCTTTGGTTCCACCTGAGCCAAGGTGTGAACCATTTACAGGTGGTTGCCCTTCACATATAAATAACCTGGGAAGAATCTCAAGACTGTGTTATAGATGGGCTGATAACTGATGTCTTAAGCCTCCAGCTCTGTTCAGTGAGGATTGAGGATAAATACCTGGAACTCCCCATCAGATTGTTAGAACTGAAGAAGCCTTTAGGATGAGAGGTGAAACATCTTCAAGAAATTGAAAAAAGAACTCCAGCTACCTTCGATTCCAGCCCTTAAGACTGCTTACTCCTGCAAATAATACAAAGGGTCCCTTTTAAATTAGCTCTGTTCTTTTAATGGAAGAAAGATGGTTCTTGTAAAACAATTTTCAATTGTGTGAATCTTTATTCCCTGCTTTTATTATTGAATTACCATGTCCTCATTGTTTAAAGAACACCTTTGTATTCTCTTCATGCATGATCACACCTCTCAGGTGATTATGCATGTGATCCCATCCTTGTTTTATTTGGGTCTGCTTTGCCTATGTCGTTTATTCCCTCACACACGTCCACCTCTAAATCACATCATTGATTAATATAATAAAATCATTAAAATCATTTTCTGGCATCGCTTTTCCATTGTTTGTTGTTTTTGCATCTGCTCTCAAATGCCTACCGCAAGCATGTGTCCAATCACAGATATTCTGTGTTATTTGTCATAAGGAGAATTTTTTACGTTAATGATCAATGTTGCCATTCTGGCAGTTTAACATTCCTGTTTTCTCTTTTGTCGGCTAACTTTTCATAAACATGTTGCCAAGGATATTAAGATAGACCCATATCCCCATCTGCCATTTATTTCTGTTATAAAATTTTATTACCCCACATCATTATTTTTCCTGTGTAAGGGATTTTAAAAGTATGCTAATTTGGTAATACACCACCTTTAGACTTATTGAAAAGATATATTAATATTTGTTCAGTATGACTACAGGAATGTCTGAAATATACTCTTTGAACAGCTTTTTCATCTAACATGGCTATTTACATAAAATACTCTACCTTAATGGATGCTTTCTTTGTATTCAGCTATGCCCGACTACTGGGAAATTCTCTAGTGAGTTTCTTCTACAGGAGCTCAAATTAGCCTTTTTGCAAGATATTAAAGGTACAAAGTAATCAGGACTGGAAACTGGTCCCACTGGACATTTGCAGATCAGATTGAATCATCCTGCCATCATCCATTTACAGGATCCTCAACAGCATTTGTGATATGAACAGTTCCTTGCATGTTATGCCTTTGTTTGCTTTATTAGGCTTTCTGGTTGGTAAAGCTAGGGCTATGTCAGCCCTAGGTCAGCTCAGTGCTCTTCTGTGGTGAAGGTCACTCAGAGTTCTACAGTACCCGATGAAATCAGTGTGCCTATGGGTGCTTAGAACATCAATTAGTCCTCTCCTATTAGTACTTGTGCAGGACACCATATTAGATATTAGCCACTTTCTCTGTGATTAACTGAACCAGACTGCACTGGGAGATGTTTGCAAACAAGATTTTCATTCTGGGGTACAAAAGCTTGGTCCTTGAGAAGAAGGGGGGTGATGTTGTGTGGTCTGCTGTAAAACCCTCACACATGCACTAGTAACTGCAGAACTGCAGGCAGTTCTTCTTGAGTAGTCAAGCTGTTCCTGAACTGAGGAAGCAGAGAACACTGCACGTGAACGTCTTCTAACGTGAAGGTGAATTTCTTTTTCCTCTCTCAGAAAATTGAAAATGGACGATTCGCCAAGTACAAATATTTTGCTCATGCCAAGGTGAATGAGTCAGATTTTCTGATGATTACAAAAAGGTAGGAATTTAGAAATATTTTCATTCCTTTATGTGAAATGTGATAGTTCAGCCAAATGATTGGTCAAGTTTTACATTAACTGCACCGATATAATCACTTTATCCATAGAACATTCAGTAACAATATTAATATACTTTAATAAATATATATGATAATAAACACTAGTCATGTAATATAATGTTATTAATGTATATTAAAGATGTTCATGTATGTTAGTATGTTAAGGTAGACTTGACTCATGCTTATGAATGTTCTATGAATGCATTATGAAGGTGCCATTAATGTAGCCGAGGATCGGACCGCCAAGGTCCCCGCCTTTGGCCACTGCCCAACTTACATTGCACCCGACCCCTCTGGCC
>JAODLD010000046.1:29131035-29142630 GCA_026781065.1 Mormyrops boulengeri
TGACTGGTGTGTGAGTGTGAGTGACCGGTGTGTGAGTGACTGGTGTGCATGTGTGAGTGACCGGTGTGTGAGTGTGAATGACTGGTGTGTGAGTGTGAGTGACCGGTGTGTGAGTGACTGGTGTGCATGTGTGAGTGACCGGTGTGTGAGTGTGAATGACTGGTGTGTGAGTGTGAGTGACCGGTGTGTGAGTGACTGGTGTGCATGTGTGAGTGACCGGTGTGTGAGTGTGAGTGACCGGTGTGCATGTGTGAGTGACTGGTGTGTGAGTGTGCTCTGCGATGGGTTACATGAAAACATAAGAAATGTACAAACGAGAGGCGGCCATTCGGCCCATCAAGCTCGTTTGGGGAGAACCTAACTAATCGCTCAGAGTTGTTAAAATCCTATCTAGCTCTGATTTAAAGGAACCCAGGGTTTTAGTTTGCGCTACACTAGCAGGAAGACTATTCCATACTCTCGCTACCTGCTGTGTAAAGAAGCGCTTCCTCAAATTCATTTTAAAATGTTTTCCCACTAATTTCCACTTATGGCCATGAGTTCTTGTATTTTAACTAATATTGAAGTAACTATTTGGTTGAACAGCATCCTGACCTGTTAGAATCTTATATACCTGGATCATGTCCCAGCTTAGTCTCCTTTGCTCGAGGCTGAACAGATTCAGCTCAGATAACCTCTCCTCATAAGACATTCCTCTAAGACCAGGACTCATTCTTGTAGCCCTATGTTGAAGCCTTTCTAAGCCAGCAATTTTTAAGGTAAGGTGACCAAACCTGTACACAATATTCTAGATGGGGTCTTACAAAGGAATTGTATAATCTTAGCATCACCTCCCTTGACTTAAACTCCACACACCTAGAGATGTAACCCAACATCCTATTGGCCTTTTTAATTGCTTCCCCACACTGGCGAGAGTGGGACATGGAAACATCCACATACACTCCAAGGTCTTACTCATAATCAGCTACCTTTATTTCAGTGGAACCCATAAAATAGCTGTACTTTAAATTTTTGCTCCCTTCATGGATTACCTTACATTTGTCAACACCTGCAAGGTATCAGACCAGTCACTAATTAAATCAAGATCCCGCTGTAGCCTCTGTGCCGCTAGATCAGTATCTGCTACACCACCCACCTTGGTGTTGTCTACAAATCTAGCCAGTTTACTGTAATTATTGTTGTCAATATCTTTAATCAGGAATAACAGTGGCCCTAAAATTGAACCCTGCTGTACCCCACTTTGAATGCAGGCCTACTGTCACATTGTGCCTCTAATAACTACCCACTGCTTCCTGTCTGTTAACCAGTTTTCGATCCAAGCTGCTACAGTTCCTAAAATTCCTGCAGTTTTGAGCTTAAGCAGGAGCTGTTTGTGGGAGACAACATCAAAGGCCTTCTGGAAATCTAAGTAGATCACATCGTAGGCCTCTTTGTGATCAATTTCTGTTGTAGCTTCCTCAAAGAACTCAAGTAGATTAGTTAAACAGGACCTACCTCAGCTAAATCCATGTTGGCTATCCCTCAGAATATTATTTGAATCCAGGTAACCATTTTCGCTTGGATTATAGCTTCCATTACTTTTCCAGTTATGCAAGTTAATCTGACTGGCCTATAGTTTGCTGGATTACTTCAATCCCCTTTTTTGAATATGGGCGTTATATTAGCATGCTTCCAATCAGAAGGTACCACACCAGCAGATAACGATTTCTGGAATAGTAAAGTTAAAGGTCGGCAAATAATATCCCTCATCTATTTTAAAACTATAGGTAAGATGCCATCAGGGCCCTGTGATTTATTTATTTTGAGCTTAGCTAGGCTTTGTAGCACTGCAGCTTCAGTTATACATATATTATTATAATATTAGTTATATTAGTACCCCATCCTGGGTTTTTCCCCGATTTGCTGCCATAGCCTCTGGGATATGCTCCAAACCCCCCCCCCCCCCGTGACCCTGAACAGGACAAGCAGTTACAGAAAATGGATGGATGGTTGGAGCCAAATGTATATGTGCAATTTGCTCATTGAAGGTTATAAAACCTGGATGAAATATTCTTCCATCTTTAAATATACTTTAAAAAACCAATTCCGGCAGGCTTAAAACAGACTTTGAAGGGCAGATGTGGAGCATTGGTGGCTGAAATAGTTTAGCAAATATGTCTAATGAGAGAAGGTTAGGAAGATGAGTATGGACTTACAACATTCTGGTCATTTGCATACTTGATGTTAAGGGTGTCCATGGCACGGATCATGGCCTGCATGGAGGTGAAGATGTTCTGGTAAACCAGCTTGGCAAAGCCCATCTTGTCCTCCTCCGAGTAGCCTGAGCCGTGGATGATCTTCATCTGCTTGATGAATGTGCTCTTCCCGCTCTCTCCGGTTCCTGCATGAAGAGGTCGGATGAGTACAGATGCTCCTGAAAGTAGCTGCTTCCTTCATCGGCCCTCGTTCGGTTTGTGTATGTGTATGCTTGTGTGTGCTCTGGAGGCTATCAATTTTACAAACCGCTTTGATTACATCTTCACAAACTGGCACACAAAGCATGCAGCAACAGCACAATAATCCAAAGTGTTAACTGGAGCTGCTGAACCTCACAGCTTACAAATAATAACCTCACTGTTGGCAGGAAAACGATTTTGGTAAGGAATTATAAGTACTTTCTTGCATGACTTCACTTTCAAAAATCTTGGGACATTCTGACATCCTCCTTAATTAAACATATTGTATAATTGCTTAGTAAAGTCTTACCACCATATAATTTGCATCCAATACATAATGTTCTCAAAAGATTCCTATAACATGATTATAATAATTTAAACAGGAAGCTTCAAGTTGCATTAATCTTCTCTCCTTGGACAAGCAATGTTCCTCCCCGTTTTACTCCAGTCAAGATGTTCTAGTGCTCAGAAGTGGAATTTTTAAGAACAATGTAGAGAGAATTTATGAAAGATTAATCTCTTTAGATTCTTCAGAGTTCTGCTTTATTTTAAAAGCTCAGGTGATGTGTGCAGTATTAAACCTCGTGGGTAATATTGTAAGAATTTCTTTGATAAAACAGAGATCTATTTTATACACTGGGATTGTGCTTAAAAGAATTATACTACAGAAATATTTCTGTAATCTTTGACGCTGGAAATGTCTCAATTGCTTATTTATACATCTTCATATGGGGGGGGGGGGTGTTGCTTAGCTGGCTACGCCTCTATATCTGTGATGGGAAGGTTGCCAGTTTGAGCTCAGCCTTGGCAGAACAGTGACACGTCCGTGGGCCCTTGAGCAAGGCCCCTAACCCCCAGGTCCCTGCGTGCTAAAAAGTGGCCAACCCTGTGTGTCTCATGGAGAGCCAGATAGGGTGAAGTGAAAAGAGAATTTCCCCATGGGGATTACTAAAGTACCACCTATTCCAGTCACTTTTCCTAGCTGGAGCCCTGGAGCCGATACCAGACAGCACGCAAGACAAGGCACGGGATTAGACCACTTTGTCTGCGACGCCAGTCCAATCCTGGGCACACACACAAGCAACAATCCACCTAACTTAAAAGTCTTCAGGACTGTGGAAGGAAGCTGCACAAAATGAGAAGAATATGCAAACTACACACCATGCACTGAGCCACCATGCCACCCGAATTACTTATACATGTCCTGCAGGAATAAGATGCTTGCTTACTCCCTTCTAAAGGTTGATGCTGGCTTCCACTAGAGGGCACTCTTCATGTCTCTTTATTATCTAAAGGCATAAGCAAACTAAATCATCTGTCCTGTTACTCTTGTAGGTGGCATAATCCTTCTGGGCTGACTCCATAAAACACAAAACAAGACAATGTTATCTTCTGAGTGGCGGGGGCTATTTACTTTTCCCAGTTTCAACACTTGACTTTTCCAGACTCAGGTTTCTGAATGTTTTAATATGTTTGCCAACAAACATTCCCTCACTGACAGGCAATATGTGATGGTCTTATGTTGCCAATACAAAAACAGTCATGAACATAAAATCACATCCCCATACACCTACCCACAGACACACACGCAAGACATTCAGTGCCAAGAACATAAGTGAAATACATTGTACATTAATATGTGTGAGGTATTTTGGACTGCAAAGAGACAGTGCAGTGCAGTGCAGTGCAGTGCAGTGCAGTGTGTGATGCATCTGTGTTTGGGATTCACATAGAATCTGTAGGTGTGTGAGGTACAATATAGCACTGTAGATACACAAGAAAACAGAAAGCCGTCTCAGTTGCTAGGTAACGACAAATACTAGGAAAAGCACGTCTCCGGTCTCCATGGTTACAAGTCCAACGACCAAACAAAATAAAGCAAAAAAATCAAAGCAACTTCTGAGAAGAGTCAAGTGTTATTAACTCAGTACAATTGGATTAAACTCCCTGGAATGTATCACAATCTCTTCATTCACTTTACTTTCTGTGCATTATAGGATTGAGCAAGAGTGGCCCAGTAGGTAAGCAGACAACTAGTCACGACTTACTATGGATCAGTGCCCCCTGAAAGGTGAATTAAAAACTCTAAATTTAGCAAAAAGTATATAAAAGTAAAAAAATCCCTCAGTACAGAAATTGAAAGCCTGCAAACCTTCTGAATTTTTTATACCAGAGAGGGTTTGTGTCAAGCATTAGGCCGGGAACTGGAGTTTTGATGTCCTCTGTGTAAACAGATTGGACCGCTGTTTTAAATTTTGACTATACTTTAGTGGTTGTAGTGCACTTAAAGTGTCAGAATGTCAATTCAAACAGACTGGAAGCAAGGGAGCTTTTTAAGGGCTGCTGCTGAGTTTATCAGTGGGAGAGATACAACTGTGAATAAAATACCAGCCGTTTGTCATTTCTGGTTAGCTCATTCTGTTAATTCATTTGTATGGATAGCGTGTCCATGTCATTTAATAAAATTTTGGACGTGTTTACTGGACTGAATTATCTTGTGATGCAGTATCTGCATTCATGGTGCACTTTATTTACAATGATAACCTTCATTTAAGTTATTGATTTCCAAGGGTGAATTTTTTGTTGCCCAGCAGCATAAATGCCAACACTGTATCCCCCACCCACAATGGAAATAGGCAAATAAATGCATAAATAAATAAAATGAAAGTGAATAATACAGTGCAAGTGAGGCAAGTGAAGAGCCAAACACAGATCATTATCATGCTAGCTACAGGGGTTGGACAATAAAACCGAAACACTGGCTGAACTGGTGTTCGAGGTTTCACGCTTATATATACGTGGCCTGGTGGGCAATCTTCACTGATGCACATTCCATCAGTAAAAGCAGAGTGTAAAGTTTAAATTAGCAGCACAATAGTACAGCTGTACATGAAATATTGCAATCCACACCATATAATGGGAGACACATCAGAGTTCAAGAGGGCAGATCGTTGGTGTGTGTCTCGCTGATGCATCTGTGAGCAGGACAGCAAGTCTTTGTGGTGTATCGAGAGCCACGGCATCCAGGGCGAAGTCGGCATACGACCACGAAGGACGGACCACGTCCTGCAGGAGTGACTGTAGACGCTAGAGGAAGCTTTCTGATGGGGATGTCCGGGTATTAATCTGGACTGTATCTAAAAAACATAAAACCACTGCTGCTCGACTCAATGCAGAATTAAATGCGCACCTCAACTCTCCTGTTTCTACCAAACTGTTCGTCTGAAGCTCCACAGGGTCAGTATTCATGGTCGGGCTGCAATAGCCAAACCTTTGGTCACTCGTACCAAAGCCAGTCAGTTCCAGTGGTGTCAGCAGCCATATCTTGGACTGTGGACAATGTGAACCAGGTATTGTTCTCCGATGACTCCACCTTCACTGTCTTTCCCACATCCGGGAGAGTTACAGTGTGCAGAAGCCCCAAAGTGGCTTACCACCTGGACTGTTGCAGACCCACGGGGGAGGATCAGTGAGGATTTGGGCTGCAACATCATGGCATTCCCTAGGCCCACTACTTGTTCTAGATGGTCGTGTCACTGCCAAGGAATACCAAGCCATTCTGGAAGACCATGTTCTCCCAGTGGTTCAAACACTGTACCCTGAAAGTGCCATGTATCAGGATGATAATGCACCAATATACACAGCAAGACTGGTGACGGAGTGATTTAATGAACATGATAGTGAAACTGAACATCTCCCAAGGCCTGCACAGTCACCAGATTATTATTGAGCTACTGTGGGTGTTTTGGAGAAGCAAGTCAGGAAACATTTTCCTCCACCAGTATCACATACTGTAGTAACCTGGCCACTGTTATGCAAGAGGAATGGGTCAAAATCCCTCTGGCCACTGTGCAGGACTTGCATCCGTCATTCCTAAGATGAATTGATGTTGCACTGGCTGCAGAAGGAGGCCCTACCCCAGGGGTCACCAACATGGTGCCCGCAAGCACCAAGATGCCCGCAAGGACCACATGAGTCGCCCGCAGACCTGTTCTAAAAATAGCACAACTCACCAGTGAGCAGCGTCTAAAATTTAATTTTATCCTGCTGCTATTCTTCTTTAATCACATTTGCATTTATATAGATTTGAAAATGACAATATCTTAAAAAAAAGCATTTAAAACATGTTTATTATACATGAAGTTTAGATAAGTTTAGGAAGCCGTTTCAAACTGGTAGCCCTTCGTATGGCTCAGTACCCGTGAAGCAGCTCTCAGTTTCAAAAAGGTTGGTGACCCCTGCCCTACACCATGCTAGTAAATTACTGTGGTCTAAAACCAAGTGTTTCAGTTTCATTGTCCCAACTCCTGTAGGAGGAGGTCGGGGCACACAGACCACAATAACCTGTACCTCAAAGCACAGGAAAAGGAAATGGAAAATGTGTATTATATAACTTTATATAACATAATACCCCAGAGTAAATTTCATGCAGTTTTGCAAAGAATATCAGTTTGTTTATTTACAGTTAATCCTCTAATTAAATTTGATAAATTTGACTGATGTATTGACTGTCTGATATCTTGGTCCGATATGTCTGTGTGTGTGTGGGTGGGTTGGCATAGATCACATTTGAGGACCAAATTGTCCCCAAAGTGTAGCAAAAATTTCCCTACTTTTGGGGACGTTTTTTGAGGTCCCCATTTGGATAACCTCAGTTTTATAAAAATCTGTGAAAGCAATCAAAAAAGTAAAAATGCCCAAAGTCTTGTATTTGGGTTGGTTATTTATGGTTAAGGTTAGGGATGGGTAGAGGTTAAGGGGGTCCTGATTGGGATTAGGGTTTTTCCCATAGAAATGAATGGAGGGTCCCCATTTAGATAGGCACACCAACGTGTGTGTGTGTGTGTGAATTAGGTTTACAGGGTTCCCTCAATTCTGGCAGAATATATTTCCATGACTTTTCCAAAACTTTTCCAGTACCATAAGAAAATTTTCCAAAACCCACAATTTGCTTTGATTTGATGATCATGCAGTTTCAGATAGTAATACTACAATTTTCGGTACGATAACAGCCAATCTGCTAACCAAATAAACACAGACGGTGGACAACTTTCGGCAATGTGCAAACAGCGTTCAATTATTAAGAAAATTAATCCCAATATTAAAATAATTATATGTACCTTATGATTGGTAGATGCAAATGGAGTCAAAAACAGTAAACTGTGGTCAATAAAATTCAAATATGTGCAAAATAAATAAATAAATAAATAAAAGAATAAAAACTCGAATAACAAGCAAAAAAGCAGCGATCTCAAATACGCGAAATCTGCACGGTAAAAGTGCCAGAAACGGATGTTTACCAAGGTAGTTAACTATTGACTTCTGCTCGTACATTTCCGGGAAACAAAAATGAACAAAGCTAGTTTCCAAAACTTTTCCAAAACTTTTCCTCTCTATCCAAGAATTCCAAAACTTATCCAGGGCCTGAAAAAATGTTTTCAAAATTCCAAAACTTTTCCAGGTTTTCCATGACCGCGGGTACCCTGGGTTTATATTACATCGTGGGGGCCAATATCCCCCGCAATGTAATAAAAACCTGTAATAGAAGTTTGATTAGAAGTTTCACAAGAATTATCAATGTTAATAGATAAATGGCATTTAATTAATTTATAACAGCACCATGACTAAAAAGGCATCATGTGTTACGATGAACCACAGAGAGCCACGGTGTGTGCAAATTCTCTAAACTTCTTAACCAGTTGTCCATAGCTGGACCTGCAAACAAGCAAAAATCCCCACAATACATTGCTGCAATACAGTTATGTTTTCCCATTCAAATGACAGTCTCACCGCTGACAGAGTGCTGACAAGACTGAGTGCTGAAAGAGAGCCTGTCTGCATGTTTGCCCCATATTCGTACAACTTTCACCTGCAGTCCAAAAGCAAGTAATGAAGTCAATCAGCATCGCCAAGAAGATCTGAGTTCACCATGACCCTATACTGCAAACTGACATGGATGTTAGATTTTTCTACTTAAGATGCCAAGTGAAATGTATGCAGCACACTTTGATGAGAATAAAATGTCTATATATATATATGAC
Source organism: Mormyrops boulengeri (assembly GCA_026781065.1). Lineage (NCBI taxonomy): Eukaryota > Metazoa > Chordata > Actinopteri > Osteoglossiformes > Mormyridae > Mormyrops > Mormyrops boulengeri. The sequence goes on from JAODLD010000046.1 coordinate 29,139,512, forward strand.
ATTATGTGTGTGTATTTATCAATCTAGATTAAAAAGTAATGAAAAGACTGAGATGAGAGTACAGCTAATAGCAAACATCATTCTACTTTATTATTTGTTCATTGCGATCATACATTTCTTTGAAGACAATAGTACAAGGCACATTTTCTGCTGGTGTCACAGAGAATGTGAGGTCAGGCACATCTACGCTCACATACACTATGCAAAACATGTTTGCGAAGCTAGCTTTTTTCATTGTCCCAAACCAAGGGTTGGGCATTTCCCAGCACAGAAAGCAATAATCCCTAGTTAATAACACCTGAAGCTCTGTGTCAACTGCCTTAGTGAGCAAACAATAACTTAGGTTACACCACTGAGCACAGAAATTCAATAAAAACCACTCCACTAAGCCCTCCAAACTAGCCAAACTAGCCTCAAGCCATTTCTGGAATAGACTATGTTCTGCCAGTTGCTGCCCCATGTGGAGTGCCTGGGAATTGCATCTGGTCAACACTCAAAGTATGTTTGGCTACATCAACTAGTTCATGCTTTGATTGGTTTGCCTGATTTGTTTTATGGGATTGCTTCACCTCCAAGACAAATCCTCAGGCATAACAAGTCAACCTGTAGTCAACCTCAGAAATATAAGGCTCACTGCCAAACACATGGTGTGTTTACCATCCTGCTCTGCAAAGTCACCAAAATGATGCCCAGACCCCTGCATACTTTAGCACATGGACCTGAAAAATAACCTTTAGAAAAAGAAATCCTTTTATCCTTTTAGGGTTGGAAAAAAACCACTGCCTAAGAAAAATGGCTCAATCTTGGCATGACCCAATTGGGAGACCCTTCCACAAGATTCTCCGGAATGTTTAAAACACAACCTTGACAGGAAGCTACTGTCCAGTCAAGGAAATTCAGCCATAGAGGATTTCCTACAGCACTGTACTATGATCCTGTGATGTGAGGCCGACAATGCCCCCCCCACCCCGCCGCTCAGTGACCCGTCTCCAAAGTACTCCCACACAGCGGCTCCGTCATAAGGCGCTTCGCCAGAATACTCAGAGTTGTGGCGTATTTTCCAGAAAGGGCAGAAAGTATCTGAGGTTCATTTCCTGCCGTTTGCTTTTATTTACCAAGATGATCGGCACAGTTTGGGTGCTCAAAAGAATGCTGTCATTTCACTATTCAGTTTCATTGTAAGAAGCCTCTGCTGTTCTCACGGTGTTAGAAAGAGGGACATGTAGTGACTCAGGGGGTAGCTGTAATGCTGCACACTTTCAGGGTTGGGGATTTGATTTTGAATCTCTTCCCTGCTCTGGTGAGAAGTTCTCCTCGTGTCCTGCAGGTTTCCTCCAGGTATCAGGCATACTGACAGGACAGGCAAGGCAGGTAACCGCCTGGGGGTCACATAGTACATTGCAACGACAAATCTGCTTTATTTGTGTATTTTGTTTTTCACAGTAAAGTGAAAATAAAGCAATTGTGTTTATTAAATTCTCTTTATTGATATTTTTGATTTAGATTTCACGCTAAAATGTTATAAATTTTACCATGTGGGGTGGGGTGGGATGTGTTGGAGGGCCCCATGGAATTTTTTTGCATAGGGTCCCCAGTCTCCCTAGCATCGCCTCTGCTGGGTTATTACGGTTTATACCTGCACTCCAAAGACATGTAGTTAGGCCAGTTGGTGCCTGCAGCATGCATGTGACCCAGCCACCGTGTTACCCCAGCTATGGGTTATATGGTATGGAATTGCAGGGACACGTCCCCACCGATACTGGGGGAGTACGGTGCGTGTTTAGGGGGGTGGGAGGTTTTGGGCTTATTTGGTCCCTACCGATGTGGAAACTAATCCTACAGCCATGCTGATGAGCACGTTACAGCAATAACAATGAGTTCCAGGTCCTTTGTCTTTAAAGCATTTCAGTTGTTGATGCCATTTTTGTTGGGGCATCCTTTTAGGACAACATTTTTTTTTTATCGTTATATTTGCATATTTGCGTGTTTTTAGAACAAATGCTAACCTGCCAACCTCAGCACCTAAGATTATTTTACATTGTTATGCATCATTAATTACTACTCTTAATTACATAGCTTACCATTGTTTCTGGTATGTTCTAGTAGCTTGGTGTTACAGTACTTTACAGACAACATGCAACATACTATTTAAATAACTAAAACAGAATTTCTGTGTCTCTGTGCTCATCTCCTTGTGTGCTTTGATTCCATTGGAAAAAAAATAGCAAGTGATGACACTTCAGAGATCTGTCACTAAAGGAAACACTGAAGTACCCAATTCAAAATCTCATCAGTATTGCATTGTGTTAAAAAATAACCCAGAGAAACAATATCATTTGCGAAGATCTGCATCCTTTCCAGAGCAGAAATCTCTTATTACAGTAACTGCTTCCTGTTCATGCCCAGTCACGATTCAGTATTAATTCTACTATATTGCCCTTTTGGGGAGGCGGGGGGGAGGTCAGCCTGGTGCTTGTGGAGAACAGCCCCACATATTAAAGGATCTGCTGCATCTGCTGGACACAAATTATGCCTAGACTGGGGGGCAGGTAAATGGATCCTGGCTGCTTGTTGGCCCCCTCTCATCCATCCCCCTCCCCCGCACCCCACTCCTCTCCATCCTAGCTGGAAAGAGAACATTTACCGTGTTTGGGTTTGTGTTTGGGTTTATGAAGCGGTCAACGCCAACCGAAGGAGCGATGAGGGTTGCTGAGAATAAACAGCGTGCAGGGGAGCCGGGTTCGGGGCCGGAGGTGAAAATGTGTCTCAGTGTGACTCTCCAGGAATGGTCACCAGTTCACAAAAAATACTTCCCTATTCCCGAGTGTGAAACTGTCCAGGTGTCACCAAAAAATTAAACAAACTTTCTCACCAATCTAATGTGAAGGAAATGCACACTGAAGCTTCAATCCATTCAAATCCTGGTACTGCGGTCGAGTCCTGTCTTATTCCGACTCTTTGCTGCAAGCTGCTGTTTTCATGACCTAAGCATGAAACCCTGCTGAACGTCAGGAACTTGCGTTTGTTTGGACACAATTATCACCTTTGGCACAGATCACTTATATACAAAGCCGAAGAGTCCTCAAGACATCTGAGGGGGTAAAAAAACACCCTGGAAT
>JAODLD010000046.1:29155217-29169174 GCA_026781065.1 Mormyrops boulengeri
CCTAAATAAACCCCGTTCTCCCCGTAACCTGGGTTCGCTCGCCTCCTTCCCCGCTCGCCGCATCACGCACCGTGACACTGAGCACCGCTTGTGCGCTTTTTGATTTGTGGCTTGGCCACACTGTATCATGCAACAATCCAATAGTTCAAAGCATAGACGTGCATACACAGGTAGGCACAAACTGAGCATGTTTTATTTGAATTTATTTGCTACTAAACCATGTTTGCTTGCTGACCCTGGGATGTTTCATGATCCACTGCACTGTCATCCATACTCTTTTCCTTCATATGTTACTGCAAGTACCATGTCAAATCAAATTCCTTAAGCATGAACTTACATGGTCAATAAACCCCATTCTGATTCGATTCAGATCCGTATAGCTCAAAGGGCATATCAGATTCATGTCCCTTATACTTCACCCCCACCTCAAGTACACCGGAGTTATACAAGAAAATGTTGGAACCCTGATTAAAGGAATCAGCTATTAAAAAATCTGTGAAAGGATAAAATTTGATAAGTCACTATAATTCACTACTGATTACTATTAAGTAAAACGTGATAAATTACAGATAAAACACAGAAACAGAACTCCTCAGGGACAATATATTGTTGTGTTGTGGTTGGTCAAATTCATCTGCATTATCTTAAAACTATCTTCAAAACCCCAAGGCTCCATGTCTTTCATTGCTGATGTTTCTCAAACTACCCTGGTCTGTCCTTCTGATGCCCCACCAGATCTCCTTCCCATCCCTAGGCAGCCAGTTTTTTTGTACTAAGGGTGGGAACAGAGACAAAGTTGAGGAAACAAAGGAAGGCAAATCGGACTGGCCCCATCCTTTAAAAGGAGCATGAGTCGTATTCAAAACCACCAGGGAGGCATTTGCAACCATTTCCAAGTAAAAACAAGGTTAAAACGGTAATAAAAAAAAATTATTTGCACAATTTTAACCCAGGTTTTACTTATCGCTCTAAAACCTCTCACATTAATTTTTTCCCCATGGACATTCAGCATGTGAGTCGGTTACACATTAGGAGAATTTTACCTCATTGTCAGATTCTACGAGAACTTGATCATATTCACTGAGGGCCACCAGGAACATGATGGAGGTGACATTCTCAAAGCAGTGGATCCACTTCCGCCTTTCTGATCGCTGGCCGCCTACGTCCACCATCCTGAAATGAGGAGTGACAAGTCTTACCAGAGCACAGCAAAATGATCCAATCCCTCTAAATACAGAGCATAAATAACACACAGAGTAGTCACACACCTATGAAGACAAGCTTATCAGTTTAGCTCTTGTATAAATAATTGTTCCTGATAACCCAGCACAACAAATGTCATGGTGATGCTTAAGGCACAAACCTGAACCATAATATTTAAATTTGGCCAATTGAATAAGTTGAAAATAAATTAAAATGTTCAAGGAGTTGGGCTACAATAAAGACCAGCTGCACAATGGGTCAGTATTTTTATATTGCAAAGAACATTTTGAATTGCTTGCACTTCTCTCCAAGCACTGAAGAGTCAAAGGACTGCTCTGATTAGGGCATCGTGATAAATCTGTCTACACCAAAGAGCCAGATTCAGAGGTCATCCATTAAACTAACTGCTTTAGTGAGGTGCTGGTGGTAGCCCACCTGAAAATGACACTCTGCAGGTCGAAGGGATACTCAATAATCCCTGTGGTAGGAACTCTGACTCTCAGGACGTCCTGCTGGGTAGGCACGTAGGAAGGATCCAAGATGCGATCCAGGGCATTCAGGTAACTATTCACACAACACAGAAAAGATGATGACATGAAGGAAAAGGGTGTGGCCTACACATAGAACACAGGCTTCAGGGATGGGCCGGGTGACCGAGGGCTGCACATGTGTCAACATGAGTTTACTGAAGCCAAAGATGGGAACGTGCCCAAGATACATGTCAGCTGTGACCACATAAATGGCTTTTCAAGACAGGCCATGGGCTGTGTTGGCTGTCGACAAACAAACTGCTCCCTATTTCACTTTTTGCAACTTTTCCACTGCCACGAAGAACTGAGTCGTTCCCAAACTTAACCGTGAAGAGATGGTTTCCATTGTAAATTATGTGAGCCATACCAAAGCCGTACTCACACTGACATGGCCCTACTTACTACCAGGGCTGAAAGTGTGAACAAACCAAGACGGTGGCATCACCAAAATGTTATTGGTCAAAATGCAGGGAGATACTGGTGATCCGCATCGATATGCATGGATTATCTGAAGGAAAAAGGAGCGTATACTATATTTATTCGTTACTAGTAGTATCACACATTTTGATGTATTGATGAATTGCTGATAACCTGCATCTTGAAAATTTCCAACTTCTGGCTTGAAACCGTACTATAGAACGGGTGAACGGGATGGATCCATAGTGAAAATTTAGGAAAGCAAATGCTAATTCTGCTACCATTTGCTGCCAACATAAGATGGCAATTCTTACAGATCTTAGCATATAATAAATCATGATGTACACCGGATGTAAACAATAAACAAGCTTCTCTTTGGTTTTACATCACTATCACTCTCCAAAACTGGCAATGCCTTTATCGTGTCGACCCTCCTGCAGTGGAAAACGAGGCAAGCTGGAACCGCGCTGTAACTAGTGTCTCTTTGGGGTATGGGCTTGGGTACGGCCTGGTGTCTTTCACTGCCAGTGGAAAAGTGCCATTTGATATAGAGCACCATCAGAGTGGTCAGGGCCACCATGCACCAAAGGTGTTGAGGTAGTAGATCGAGGTACGTACAATTCCATTCCTTGCCATTCCAAGCTGTTGTGAATAAAGTTCCAGTGTCAGCGATTGGGATCCTAATTCCCATTTATCCCATTTGCAAGACTGAGCCATACTGTTTTCTCCAAACTACTAGGATTCTTAAAGCGCAATATGGAAATCAGAGCTTGACACAAAAGACAGAGCAGAACTAGAACTATCAGAAGGTCACCAAATGCAAATCTGTGTCTCAAACAAATCAGGTTAAAGAACATTTTTGCGTGATTTGATTTAAGGTTGATGTGCCAAGGCGGGAGGGGCTAATGCTAGTCAAACAGTGCTCTTTATCGTCAAATCATGATTAAATAGCCCACATTCCACACAATGACAATGACAAACTCCTTAATGTACTGAACATGCAAAATTTCGTGACAAGGGAACTAAGTAGCTTCATCATAAAAAGTTTAGTAAATGACTCATATAGTTTATTCTGAGGAATTAGATTTATGAACTATAAACGATGCAGAATTTACTCACTATTTGGTGGAATCGGACAGCTGGTATTCCCTCCTTCTGTCATAGCATTCCTGAATTCCGGGGTCATTCCATAGGCTCTTAATGGCATCCCCATACAGGCTTTCGATTGTGCCGACTTTTTCCACATCCACCTCACGCACTATGTTTGCATTGCCCTGGAAAAAGGGAGAAAGCTGTCATCAGATGTAGAAAAAAATAAGCAACAATTAGTTTAAAAAGCAGCACCAAGGGATGCACTAGTTATACATGCAATAAAGCATGGAAAATTGGTCTTACCTGGATCATTTAGTTAACTTGGGATTTTAGTCATAGTCAGGCATCTCAAACAATACTCTAACCCAACAGCTGAACTGGTTTTCCTGATATTCACCCAATGCCCCCCTGGCATGACAGGCTGTTTTATATACAGTAAGTCCTCAGATATTCGCGAGGTTAGATTCCAGAACCTGTCATGAATGACCCCAGTCATGCTCCCAAAACACTTTTATTTCATTTAAAAGTTAGCTTAATAATTACCTTTTTAAAAAAACAAATGTTTGATGTATGAATGGAGTACAGTATCGTGTAACGTATATTTGTCACACTATCACATTTAAAGTACAGTATACTAATGTTACTCCTACTAATTCATATAACACGGCATTGGCTGCGTTTTCTTTTATATTCACAGTAAGATAAAATGAGTAAACGAGCCCTTTCGGTGTTTATAGCAAAGGCGTCTCGAAAGGGAAACCCGGAACGCATCTGCTATGTACGTTAACATTGGACCTTTCAAGAAATTAATAATTTTTGTGTGTTGAATTTACGTTAACGTGTACTTACTATTACAAGATAGTAAATTAACTATTTTCTAATTTTTATGTAACCATTAGCGTTCCAAAGGGAATAAACTTTGCGAATGGGATTCGCATCTTGTAAAGGTACAGTACAGTATGTACATAAAAAGGAACGTTTCCATAAGAAAGCCACGTTTTTAAGGAATTTTTTTTAACTGATTTATATTGTATGTCTTTAACTTTACCCAAAACCACAGTAGAATCTTCATTAACAAAATTTTTCTTACCAATTTTACAGTTAAAAGCATGAAAACTTATAAATTACTATGAAGATTAAACAAATGCTTCTGTAGGGTTTTTCGAGGATTTTGCAAACGTGTGAAAAAAATCGCGGATGCAAATAAGTTTGGTTCCAATTAAATCTTCGCGGATCTGTGAATTCGCAAATCACAAAGCGTGAATGCACAAGGGCTGACTGTACTGGAACATTGAAATTTTTTCCATCCAAACCTGGATACTGTCTCCCGCACACATATTTTGATTCGTGTGGCAGTAAGAGATTAAACAATCACCACTACACAATTACAGTAGCATAATGGTAGAATCAGAACAGAGTTCTCTTATGGGAGAAAAATCAGGGATGTGAGAATAGATACTTATGAACTTAAAACGGATCAAGCCCATTGTTAAATTGAATCAGAATCAACATGTACTGCAATATCCAGTTCCGTCCAGCAGAAAGCCCCCAGTGTGTACATAAGCCTACAAAGGCAAAGTTATTCCAGAGAGAAACGCACCAATCCTGCCTCATCACAGCTATCCAAACCAACAGGTCAATCCCAGATATGAGAATGGCAGTGGGTGTCCACAGTTCATACCGCATGTTAGAGGGCTGCACAGGAATGGGAAACGGTAATACAGCAAATGGATATCTGCAGTAATCGGCGGGAATTGGGGAAAAAATAAAAAGATTCCCATGTCAAGACCGGGAATGGAGATGATCTTTGCTGTATTCCTCTGGGAATGGTAATAAAATGTACGGTAACACCACGGTAGTGGTAATGACATTGCTTGTATATGCATTTTCTTGTACCTGCTATATTAATTATAAGCCCTTTTGTTCTGTTAAATGATTTGCTCTCACCCCAACACCAGCTGGTGGCAGTGTCAAGGGAGTAATTTAATAGTTGAGATACAGACAAATATGGCAAACACGGGGGGCTTGTTTAATTTTACACTGTACTGTCAAAGGGGTAGAGACGGTTCAGATGTTCTCAGGGATGGATGGGGATGGGAACAGATATGATGCCCATGCAGCTCTCTCCTGCATATCCATAACTTCCAGATCCTATATCTCCAGTGAAAAACCATAACCATATGCTTAGAACTTGCCACAAGATACCAGTGGGATATCAGATCCTGACTGGGAGACAACATCCAGTATGCTGTTGCCATGGTACCCCTCCTCTGAACACACTTTCTGATGTAGTTTGAGACTCATAACATTGATACAAAAAAAAAACAGCATTCATCTGTTGTTGAAAACTATTGCCTGAAATGACTGAGTTTCGGGTTTTCAGCCAAATTAAACTCCAAGTGAAACTGATGACTAATGACTGCTCCACCAAGACCACCTCCAATCACATCATAAAGTATGCAGACGACAGCAGCATGATGGACCTCATGAGTGGTGGAGATGAGTCTGTATGCAGACAGGGGGCGAGCGATCCGGTGGAGTGGTGCAAGGCGAAGGAAATGATTGTGGACTTTGGAAGAAACCGGGGCCAGCATAACCTTCTATACGTCGACGGCTCTGCCATCAGAAGGGCTTGTAGCGTTAATTTCTGGGTGTGTACCTGACTAAGGATCTCTCCCGAAACCAGCATGCATCACCTCTGACTGAGAAGGCCCAGCAGCGATCTCACTTCTTGCAGCACTTGCGACAGCTCGGCCTGCTTTCTCCCATCCAGACACACCATTGAGAGTGTCCTCACAGAATCACAGCCTGGCATCACCAAGGACCCATCGATGGCGATCCTCCCACAACCTCTGCTCTGCTGATCAGGAAAGAGGATCTGCAGCCTCAAAGTCAGGACACAGGCTTAAAACTGTTTTTTTCCTTAGACTATTCAACTGCTAAATAGTCTGATTTCTTATAACCTAAGTCTGGGTCCGTTAAAAGGACTGATCGTTCTGGACTCATGTCATTGTATATAAATCTATTTATTGCACAATTACACTGCTTCAATGCCAAACTTTTGTACCAATTTGCACAATTTTCCCCATCAATCAGGTGGTTAAATGTGTCCTTCTGTCTCAAAATGTTGTCTATATTTTGTTTAGTCTATTTATATTCTGTTTATTACTTTTCATTTGGACTGTGATAACGATATTTCACTTCGGTGCATGACTTCATGCATCATATATCTGAAGCTGACATGAAAAGATACTTTGAAGTTACGAGTCATTGCAGCACTGCTCCCTCTAATGGACAGAAAAATACTGCATCGTGTTTAATTATGTCACAGAACTGCAACTGGAAAATCCACTCCTGAAAACTTTGGACTGATCATCCACAAGCTCCAAGTGACAAATAAATGCCTATACCAATCATGAACTCTTTCAAACACCACTACACAAAATAAAGCAAAACAATATTCATGGTATGGTACCATAATTAGTGAAAATTTACTTACTCTTTAAATGATGCAGAAGCACAACTCTTAAATACTTCACAGACTATGTGCAGACATTTGGGAAACCCCCCAAAACTAATTTATTGTGCTTAAATTCCCAAAAAAAGAAACTTAATAATTTTGATTTGTTACAATACATTGGTTTGAGCCATAACACAGCATGTTAAAAGCTATGGGCAAAATACTAATGACAGAAGCAAATATATCACCCAAATTAATTTTCATATAGTGACTTTCACAACACGGATCGCTCAAGGCACTTAAACAAGAGCCCGTGGTGATACATAAGCTCATCGATACCTCATGATATACACAAAAGTGAAAATGGCAGAAGACAAGGGGGGAGTGGAACCAAAAACTACATAGTATGGAGAAAAAAATCCTCGGGGGTGCAAGGTCAACTGGCTGCTAAGATTACAGAATGTAATTCATTCCCCTTAGTACCAGCATTGCCTGCTAGGGTGAGCCCATGTTCAGCTCAGATTTCAGAGCGCCCAGACCTAAGTAAAACAGAATCAGTCATTCAGAGAGCAGCGTACCAGGGCACGACATTGGTGAAAAACAATAAGATGCTTTGTAACTATTCACTACTCTGATCGGTGGATGGACGAATGCTACACACAACTGTACTGCTTTGTAAATGACATACAAATTCATGAAAAATGAACTGATTTATTTGCCATTTGCACAAGCAATCGTACATGTACATTGGAATTCTTTAGGTTTTCGCATATCCTGTCTTGCTATCCTTTGAGACATACCCTCCTTATTGTGGTGAAGGCGTCTGACTGTCCCAATCATCCTAGGATCTAAGTTGGTAAGAGCAATTGCCCCTAGGAGGATCTTCCATGCCAAATAGGTCCTAGGTGAGGGGCCAGACTACGGGCGATTCAAACAATCCATATCAAGTACAAAAACAAGGAACTAGAAACCTTGGCCAGAGTAGGGACACCAGGGCCCTGCCCTGGAGCCAAGGAATCAGAAACCTCTCCAAAACAGGAATACCCATGGGGCTGGCCAGGTAAAGCCTGAATGAGCCATACGAGACTGTTCTCCTGTGGGCACACCACCTACAGGAGGAGTCATAAGGGCCCGGTGCCTCATGGACCGGGAGGCAAAGGCAGAGGCCTTGGTGGACCAACCCCGAACTCACACAAACTGGCTTCAGGGATATAGAACGTTACCTCTTTGGTGGGAAAGGAGTCTGAGCTAGTGCAGGAGGTACAGAGATAGCATCTAGGTAACGTTAGGCTCACCTAAATGTACAGCACAAGCTGTGGAATCAAACTCCTGGAGAGGGGCTGGACTTTATTCCATTCATCAGCTGCCCTGAGTGAGAGGCACTGGGTAGTTGTGGGGCCCACAGGTTGCGGGGCCCACTGGTGAACAAAAGGGTTGCCTCCCTTCACCTTTGAGTTAGGAGGACAGGGTCTGACTGTTGTTTGTTGCATAAGCAGAGACATCAGTTCAGAGTATCCAACCTTCTTGGAGACCTTGGGTGGGATGCTGGAAGCCACACCCTCTGTGGACTTCACTGTTCTACCGTGGAACTTTAACACTCACGTCTGGAATGACAGTAAAACCTGGACGGGTGTGATTGAGAGGAACGGCGTCTCCTTCCCGTGCAATGTTCTGCTATTTATGTTTGATGACAATACTGGACTTCTGAGCTAACCACAATTTGTCTATAATGAACACCATGTTCAAGTAAAAGGGTGTCCATAAGTGCACTTGGCACCAGAGCACCTTAGGCTGTTGCTTCATTATTGATTTTGCAGTCGCCTCATCACTTGCAGGAGAACTTGCCCATCATTAAGGCTGAGGTCACTGAAGTAGTCAAAATACTATTCAGTGGTAAGGCTCTGGTGGTGGATAAAATTCATCCTGAGTTCCTAAGGGCTCTTGATGTTGTTGGGCTGCCTTGGTTGACACGCCTCTTCAACATTATGTGGAGGACGGGGGCAGAAGCTCTGCATTGACAAACTGGGGTGGCAGTCCCAATCTTTAAGAAACTTCAGGGGGGTAAAACTCCTAAGCCTTCCTGGAAGGCCTACATTAGGGTACATGAGAAGAGGTTCCATCCATTGGATGAACCTCGGATCCAGGAGGAACAATGCGGATTCCGTCCTGGTCGCAGAATGATGGACCAGCTCATTACCCTCTCAAGAATACTGGAGGGTTCATGGAAGTTTGTCCAACTAGTCTACATGTGCTTTGTGAACTTGGAAAAGGCATACGATTGTGTCCCTGTTGGGGGTCCTAAGGGGTGGCGGCCCACTGCAACAGCTTATTAGGTTCCTGCATACAGTGCTCACAGAAAGTCTTGGGATGCTTGCTTAATTCATCACTTGATTGTTTACAAAAATGTATAACACATTATGAACAACCAGTAGTTTTAACTAAAATTGCAAGTAGTTTGAAATTGAAAACCAAACTGTAGTTCTAACTGAGATAAAAAAAAGTGTAGGGACACAGTTATTCCGAGTTCACTGACATGCAGTCAAATAGGTTGCTTTTTAATTAGCAATACCTTTGCAATAAAACATTTCTGTCTAGTATCTCTTTGGAAGCCAGTGACAATCACTGCAATACATAGTAGAATGGCAAGAACCAAACAGAATCAATCATTCAAAAAGCATACTGTGGAAAAAAAAAAGATATCGGTGCGGAAGATTGTTGATATGTTAAAACTGCACTGGAAAGAAAAGAGGAATTCTGAAACCTACCAAGGTCAGGTCATCTGAAATCTACAAGCTCAACTGATGACAGTACAATTATTCACATGGCTAAGAAAACAAAATAACTACCACACAAGTTCAACTAGAACTTAGAACTGTAGATGCCTACATCTTAATACAGACGTTACAGAACAGATGACAGAAGCAAGTATATCACACAGCTGGGTACCATGGCCGATGAGCATCAGCAACAAGAATCGAAAGGCAGGACTATGGTTTGCAAAAAATAGTATATAGTATTTATTGATGACATGACTGATGGTTCTTTTGTGATGAATTCAGAAACCTACAAAAAAAATTATATGTTTGTATATACCCAAAAATGGTTCTACACTAGAGGGTTGTGAGTAGGGCTGGGTAGCGAAAAAATGTATATCTCTGGAGTGGTCATCGCAGAGCCCTACCTTAAACCCAACAGAACACATTTCGCCTTCTGAAGAGGAAACTCCACAATGAAAGGCCGAAGAACAAGACTGAGCTAAAAGAGAGTCAAACAAGACCGGATGAGCCACAATTCTGAAGCCACCAAGAAAACTGCACTCCATGCCAAAACGAGTTGAGGCTACTATTAGAAATAAGGGATATGAAACAAAATATTAACTATTTTCCTTTTAAAAAGGTTTAACTAGATCTGTCCCAACACTTTTTGTGAGCTCTGTTAGAACTAGATTTGGTTTTCAGTTCATTTACTTGAAATGAATGTTTCAGTTTGAACTACTGATTGATCCTAATGTGCTCTATTTTTTTTTGCAAACAATCAAATGAATGAAGTAACGATTTTTGTTATAAAACCAATAAATTAGCTCTTTTTTTACTGAATTAAGCAAGCTTCCCAAGACTTTCTGGCAGCACTGTAACTCTAAAAGGAGCTTGGTTCGCACTGCCAGCAGTAAGTCAGACTCATTCCCAGTGGGTGTTGGACTCCACCAGGGCTGCCCTTTGTCACTGATTCTGTTCATAACTTTCATGGATAAAATTTCTAGGCGTAGCCAAGGGGCAGACGGGGTACGGTTCAGTGACCTCAGGATCTCATCTTTGCTTTTTACAGATGTGGTCCTTCTGACTACATCAAGCTGTCTCCTCCCAGCATCCACAGGGACAGGCTGCAGTAGAGTGTGAAGTGGCCGAGGTGAGGATCAGCACCTCCAAGTCTGAGGTCAAGGTTCTCGACCGGAAAAGTGTGGATTGCTTCTTCCAGGTTGGGGATGAGTGACTGCCTTTAGTGAAGTAGTTCAAGTATGTCAGGGTCTTGTTCATGAGTGAGGGAAGAAAGGAGCGAGAAATTGACAGGTGAATCAGTGCAGCCTCAGCAGTTACGTGGACGTTACATCCTTCTGTTGTGGTGAAGAGAGCGCCGAGGTGAAACAATCAATTTTCTGGACGATCTACATTCTGGCTCTCACCTATAGTTATGAGCTCTGGGCAATGACAGAAAGAATGACGTCATGAATACAAGTGGCAGAAGAGAGCTTCCTTCACAGGGTATCTGGGGTCAGGGTGAAAAGCCGCTCCTCCTCCACATTGAATGGAGCCGGCTAAGGAGGTTCAGGCATCTGGTTAGGATGCACCCCTGGGGAGGTGCTTCAAGCATGTCCAACTGGAAGGAGACTCAGGACAGACTGCATTGGTTATATCTCTCAAATGGCCTGGGAGCACCTGGATATCTCCCGTGAAGGAGCTGAAGGAGGTGGCTGGGGAGAGGGAGGTCTGGGCATCTCTGCTCAGCCCGGTGGCCCCATGACCCAGACCTGGATAAGTGGCAAACAATGGATGGATGGATGGATGGATGGATGGACACACATACAAACTGGTGAGAGAGAAGCTTGGCGTAGGAGTGCAGAGTCATTCATATGGCCCTGGAGCAAGTGGGGTCAAGGGCCTAATGGGGATGTAACTATCCTGTTGAGCATTTGAACTGGCAACCTTTCTGATCACAGACACTGGGGCAAAACTCAGTCAGTCACATCATCCGCTGAGATGCTGGCCTCGAAGAACCGTTTATGATACCCGAACACTAGAAAAAGTTTGTGCCCAACATGACGAGCTGGAACTGCTGCCTCCAAGCTCCTTAAAACTGATGGCATAAGCTTCCACATTTAGCTACGTCTGCAGAGGGCTGCATCCTGCCCATTTCTCAGCACACCCTGGACACGATTCATCCACATTATGATTAAATTATTTATGGTTAACCAAGGAGAAGAGCTAATGTACCTGGTGGACGGTTTGCTCACACGGAATCAATACCAGAGACGGGTAAATGTAGTATGATGGATTTGCTGAGCTGGCCTTACAAGAAGGGAAGCCAGAGGTACAGAGATAGGGTTTTCTTCCATTCTACAGGGTTCAAAGTAGCGTCGGGTATAAAACGCCAGCAATCACTTTTTGCAGAGCTGACATTAGCATCTGTGTCCTATCTGTAGCGTCATGTTTGCATGCTCTGACTGTAGGGATTATATTAGGGTGACCAGACAGTCCAAGCACTTTGAGCTATTTCACATTAACATTAGTGGCCCACGCGTGATTATCGGAAACTGACCAATCTGCACACAGCAAGAACTCCAGGTTCTTTTAATTGAAGTGGTAGTTTACAAATCCTGTCCTGGCTCAAAGTTTCCTCCCTGACATGGATTATCTGGTCACCCTAGATTATATTAATATTGCAGCACACATTTGTGGCTACTATGCCGATATTACAGAGAAATCTCTCATACAGATTTGCTTTCTCAAATAACACAAAAAGACACAAAATAAGGAATAGTTAGAATCCTCACAAGTACACAATGCAAAATTTCCCATTGGAAAAAATGATCTGCGGAAAACAAAGCAGTACAATCGTTCTGGATCTAGCATCTCCCCACTGAATTGCAGCTGGCGGCTTCACAGCTTATCCGCTATGAGTCACCGATGAGGAAGAAGTTGGTAGGCAGGACCCCGGAGGCCAGGGCCCCTTCCTGAGGTAACCCCCCCAGAACATTACATTCAGCTGACAGTGATGAGTAATATTGCTAAAGGTATATGGAAGCCAACAAAAGCATCAGGAGAACACCCCTCCTCCAACTACAGCCAGCATGCAATCATCCAGATATGGCTGACTGACCAGCACAGCAAGGCTCTGTAGACAAAGAAGTTCACCTGGACTCAATGGAACAGATGTGGACAACTGAGGGCGCTGTGCAGGAAACATTCTGTCTTGCATTGTGCCCGCCCCCCATACCCAGTGGGCTTCCATTTTCTTCAGTTCCTTGTACATGACCCCTGTCTCCAGGCGACGCAATTGATTGAGAACAGAGGCTCCTTCACTGGAAAATGCAGCGCGCCGTACCGGATCTCGCCTCAAACAAGGTCTGACGGTGCTCTGAAGACGTCAGAAGCTTTTAAGGAGGGACCCCAACCAGAAAATAAAACGGGTGCAGCTGGACCTGATCTGCCACAATAAGGGCTAAACCCAAACCTCCTTCCCATCCCACCTGAAGCCTGACATCAGAATTCAGTAGAATCTACTGCCAAAATTTTAAACTAACCCCAGTGTTTCCACTGGTTACGTTTCTCCATCAAAGTCTTCTATCCAACCAATGAACCATCTAATCCAGCGCCCTGGTGACCTGCTCGGGAAGCCCGACTCCCATGCATGCATTATGGAATTCAGCTGGTTAATGACTCTAATAGAGGATATTACACCGTCCTTCAGCAGACCCTCATATAAAGCTCCAATAAAATCAGCTTACTTAGGTATTTTCCAAGGAAAAGAAAAACCGACGAGGCAGGTAAACAGAGCAGGTATTTAGTTAGGTGGGGGGGCGATGAGGCATCCCTCTCCTGGCTCTCTCATACCGCATTTTCACACACTGAAACCCGCTTACATACGGCTATTTTACCGTTTTGGCATTGTGTGGAAATGGGAGCAAAATGATAAAATCCCGCTAATCTATCCCCTGGTGACCTAGGAACATTAGCGGTAACTTTCTGACACGCCCCCAGTGTGAATGTGAGACTGTAACAGATTACTGTGTTTGGTAAGGGAGGGGGGACTCCTCCCCCTTTATTCACTACATTGATATCATTGTCACTTCACCGTTTTGGAAGATGGAGTGGGAATGAAAATTTATCCATCCTGTGGTGATTTTTCCTGCTACATTGTATACATTGTTGAGTGAAGCACTGGAGACAAGTAAACTGCTGAGGACCTAATTTAGCAATTGCTAAAAAAGAAGTCATAATTGTTACTGTAAAATAACTAGCCTAATTAATTCATATAATTAGTATGTGTTTGTTTACCTCCAGACAGGAAATATCCCATCACTAAACAGTAATTATTAAGAAAGAAGTACAACAATGGTCTGTCTATTTCTTTCAGTAGTACCATCAGTCACATAGCCTCCACATCAAACCTCTTGGTCCACAATACTGGGGGGGGGGGGGGGGGGGGGGGGGGGGGGGGGGGGGGGGGGGGGCGGGGGGGGGGGGGGGGGGGGGGGGGG
>JAODLD010000046.1:29181730-29207039 GCA_026781065.1 Mormyrops boulengeri
GCCCTCCTCTCTCCACTCACACTGCTGTTCTCTCCTCTAGATAGTGCTTTCGATTGAAACTGGATCCATATTAAAACAATAAATGTTAACAGGATGAGAAAAACCACCCGGAGACTGGCAAGGAGTCACGCCTGGGAAACACATTGCAATAAAAGGCAGATTTAACAGAAAGGCCAAATCTAGTGCAGGGGACAGGATCTCCTACACCAGTGCTCCTCAAAACCAGCCCTCGGGGACATCAACATGGTCCACGTTTTTGCTCCCTACCAACAGAGGTGGAAATTTCAAGTACAGAAAGTAAAAATCCAGACCATGATTTAGTTTCAACCAACCAGTAGAGTACTCTGTAATTCTGACTCTTTAAACTCAACTGCTTGGTTGAAACTAAATCATGGTCCGGATTTTTACTTTCTGGACCTGAAATTTCCACCTCTGCCTACCAAAATGTGGACTCTCTGGCAGGGAGCAAAAACATGGCTGGCCTGGGGGTCCCTGAGGAGCGGGTTGAGAAGCGGTGTCCTACACCAGTCCACCAGTGCACACACTGCTCACTTCCACATTGAATCAGGAAGCCTTCCACAGGTTCCTGACAGGGACTATGAAGGAACAGACATCTCACACTGTACTCAGGTACTTAAGATCAGGTAATGGGCTCATCATCATATCTCAATCTCTCCCACATCCCTTCTTACAATGTCTCCCGACAAAACTCAGGGCAGCATCCAGACTCCCCTACCATGCTAGTTCAAGGTAAGCGGACTCTTCAGTAACAGCATCCAAAATTGCTATCCCAGCGGCCTGGCTTCCTGCCCCAACAGCAAGGGACATCCATTCGCTTCCTTGCTTGGCCGTGGGATGGGAATATTTTCTGAAAACGCACCTTTTCCCCTTCCTTTTTAAAAGAATGCTTCTGTACAGAGACACCTGACTTCTTGGCTGTAACGGATGACCAGGCCTGTAAATAGCCAAATTATACCATTCCCATTTACACGTTACAAATAAAACATTACTTTTTGGCTCGTCTATTGCCCTACCTACATCTTATCCCCATTACGAAGATTCTGATTAGGCTGTTCACTCTCCTCTTTATATAAAATAAACTAATTTACAAGCACCCTTATTGTGAGGGCCCCGCACAGGACTGATGTTTCACTCTGGGCTGCTTATACGCTGTATCCTTGTATAAGCAGTAGGCGATGACAGACAAGTGAAGGTCCTCTTATTAAAAGAAAAGGTTACGCTGTAGAGAAAACAGTATTCAACCCAACAAGATTAAAACTTCTTTCCCTAAAATAATACAGAATGTTCCATATACCCCTACATTTTATATGACTAAAGGATTAAAATTTGACAGTTTGATTAGTTTAGATCGCCGTACTGAAATGCAAGGGACTGTGTGATTGTATAGCGTGTTTGTGCGTAGCGTGAACAGATACTCCAAATTCATTTGATACGGTGTTACTTTCACCTTTTTTATGACTGTGAAAAAATTCACCTACTCTGTACATAAAATGTCAAAGCATCACGGAGTGAAATTTGTAGCCCAGTTTAAAAACAAATCACCTGATCGCATTCTTCTGGAAAAACAAATCAGCGATAGGAAAATGATGACCAACACGGCCTGAACATTTCATTTTCCCTGTGACTTTAATGTCGGGTTCAGTGTCAAATAAACGTACGGGCAAAACGGGCAGTTTAAATAGCGACTGGGACCACTTTTACTAGTCATATTCATTTTTATAATCTTACGAAAACAAGTCCCCCCCTTTCGTCCGGAATGATATTTATGATTACGTATTTTAAAAAAGAATTCGCCAAGTATCCCGAGCGAAATCATGCGCGTTACTGTAGCGCTGCGAGGGATTCAATGGGAAACGGAACGGCGGTTTCTAGAGGACTAAAAAAGTTAGATACTGGAGATGTTCGAGTGCTAAAACACGTTTTCAGGTAAACACGGGGTTCGCAAATTAAGTAATCACCTAAAATCCAGAGCCCCACGTAGGCATTTAAATCACTTAATTTCTTTTACTCAAATTGCACTCCACAAATGCCCAGACTTTGGCCTTTCAAAACAAGGGCGGAAACCACCTGCTACACTATTATATACTCGTTACACAAACGTTATAGGAGATCTAGTGAAAAGGCGTATTTCTACAGCCTCTATGCACATAAGTAAGTTTTAAGACTCTCGTATTCACACGCGTACAGTGACATGATTTTTCTTTTTTTCCCTCTTCAAACTGCCCGATTTGCATGCGGTGCTGTTTAGTGTAAATAAAGCCGTATCACAGTATCAGTTAAGAGTGGAATGATTTTGCTGTGAAAAGCCGCCCGCTTCCTACCGAGCAGCAGCAGCTTCAGCTCCCGGCGGGCGTCCCTCTCGTCCCGGCGCAGCTGCCTCTCGATCTCGTTGTTGATCCGCCTGGCTTCTTTCGCCTCTTCAGTAAGGCAACACGCCATGATGGACTCCAGGGTCATTCTTGCCCCCCCAAGAGAAAAAAAAACAACCTTTTCTTTAGTGCTTTGTCGCCGATATATTCAGTGCTGGCTGTGATACGAATCAAAAGAAAACATTCAAATCCTCCGCCAGGTTCAAGAAGGCGCACCTCTGTCCAGATACCGGAAAAACATGGACACGTTCACGGTAAAAGGAGAACATGGAGAGAGGAAAAAAGAAAATATGTATTTAAGTTATAGGAGCCCCCCCCTCCCCCCGTTTCGTTTCACTTTCCAGTCGTCTGGAGGCAAACAGTGACTCTAAGAGCCCTGCGTGCTTTGTAAATATCTTAATAGAGGTAATCAGCCTTTCCTTCTGAATTTGAGCAACAGATCCTTTTAAGAAACAGCCGTAGCCTTTCTATGAGGTCTTGCTATGGACTTCCATTCTTGCCATTCCACACACTTTTATTTAGCTTTCTTTCTTTCTTTATATAGATGCAAACTCTTAAATATCTATATTTTTCGTTTCTATATCGGCACGAAAAAACGCAAACAAATGCATAAGCTTTTCCCCCTCTCAGTTGCTAGACTCCCGGGCGTGGTAAGGCAGAATATGGCGGACTTTCACTCCAATCCGCTTGACAGGAATACAGTTATCTCCAGCTGGAAAACCCAAGAAAAAAAATACCACAACCTCAGGCACGTCTCACGGAACAGCAATGACTAATATCCAGGAAATATATGGCGAGCACAGTCACATCTGATGATTTTTTGCATTTGGTGCCTTTTGTTTGGTTTTTAAAAATTCTTCCTTTTCTGTCCCCTCTCCCTCAATTCCATGCATGTAATTTTATTATAGACACCATCCAGTCGTGGCGAAGTGACGTTGGGGAGGGGAGTAGCTGAGAGGAACGGCGAGCACACGCGTACAGAAGTGGGAAACAGTGGATGACAAAACCCTCTTTAGTGCCCAGATGTCTGCTACCGGTTTTACATTTAAAACACGCAAACTCTAGAAAAGAAATGTGACACTTACTGAGGTCTTCCTCGTGTGTAATCATGTCCGTGTTGATGGTGTTTGTCATACATTATTATATCAAAGATCAAGAAACTAAACTTTTAATAGAAGGTTCGTTTATAGGATGTATTACGGGTTGCAAACACTAGGTGGTGTTGTGGTCAAAGTACTGGAAATTTTTTGAAGCTGCTAACTAGTAGTGGCTGATTATTTGGCAAACCTTTTTTTGTCATCCAACCCGATTTTCAAATCAGTACTTCGGACAAAACTTTCAGTGTTGGCCCAGAACCATCAGTAGAAGCAGTAAAGTATGGCCAAAGACAAAATGATACAAAATGATATAAAAAAAACTATTACAAATCAATTGTGCATATTATAGACATGAGTTTAAGTAATATGGGATGCTAAAGATGTGTCCAGTGTGGCTGAACCAAAGCAAAGTCTTTATTTCCATTTCAAAAGTAACATTGTATGATGTGTCAAGCAGTTTCTAGTTAAATGATCGTTACTTTTTGTTCTGTTAGAATGTGATACTTAATTTAAAACATACTTGTATTTATTACACAGCTAAAGCTCCACAACGATTAGAGGTACATTTGAGTCATGAGGATATATTAAGGGGCTCAATAGTGGCCTGTCGAGGACACAAGAAGTATAAATGACAAGTTTTATATTATTCTTTTTTTCCTTAAATTTTCTTTAGTTAGTACAGATTTTATAGCGGCTTAAACAGGAAGATCCAAATGTCATCTTCTTTTACTCATACAGTGACAGTGAAGATATCGTAACTGGCGACCCTGTTGAATTACATTCAGAAAGAAGCAGTGCAGAGAGAAGCAGTGCAGAGCGAAGCAGTGCAGAGAGCCTCCACTGTTTGACAATGTTGCCCGTGTCATATACAGCCTAACTATATCAACTGAAAGATGCAAACGTTATTACATTACTGCTTCCTGGTCTTCAGTGTAGATGAGAATTTTCTGTGAAGGAATAGCTGGTTGTGACGTCATAAATGAGGTGCAAAGTGCCATAGTCAATAAAGATCGATATACGAACCCAGCCATACAACTTGTAATCTGGGACGCAGAAGTTGTTCTGTGGTCACAAGTCATCAAGAAAACCTTTTCCGCCACTGACCGTCTTTGACCCACTTTACGACTGTAAATGATATTACAAGCATCTTGTCACTTCTACTAAATGTATGTTTAAAACAATGACTTATTTCCAACTCCGGAACCACATGAGGACTTACTAAGTTAATTTAAATTTTCTATCTGCAGTTTTATGAATAGACATCCGGATGTTTCCATGTAAATGACTGGATATAAGTGCATAGGCATAGCACTAACTGGGGACATTCAGCACAAAAATCCAACTCCTCAACACTTATGCTACCAGTAATGTGAAGTCAAGAAGATCTTCAGAAGACATTAAAAAAAAAACAAATATAGGATGTGATTTTTTTATTTTTTTTTTGATATCTGTGGATTTATTCATTAAAAATGGTGAATGCGAGACTGAGCTGTATTTGTGCTTGTTCAGATGTGCACATGTTTTTGCATTATAACTAGAGTTCTGAGCTTCCTTGTCCTGCTGCCTCGTTGCATAATTACAATACTTCCCATTCATCCCACAGCCAGCGGCATTCCTGGGAAGGCCGCCTTGCCCGTGTGCACAGTGTTCGCCGAGTTTCGCACACATGCAATAAGGCGGCATGTCATGGGATGAGTAGGGAAGCACACGAAATACGGCTTCACCCAGTTGCATAATGTAAAAGAAGTCTCTGTGAATTTGTTACACACTAGACCTCCCAGAGCTGCTCAAAATCTCCGATGGTTATGAAACATTAGATAAACTGTTGCCCGTCATGTCTTTCTGATATATTGATGAAGGCTGTGTTTGTCATGCAAGTTTATTGCACAATATTTCTATTGAGTCACTCTTCTCGCTGTTGGCACTTAAAGAAGCATAAATGATCTTACGCCGAGATTTATGTAGGAACCCCAGAAGAACTGTGTCGCCTGGATCAAAAAACACAACAAAATGTCCATTGTTTCATTTTGCTTTTATTTTCCCCCATGTTTTGGAAGATCATGGGATATTCTTGCTGTCAGTTTGCCTGCTGTGTTTCATTTGCTCTTTCATGACCTCTTCTTTTTTACCCATAATGCTCAATGCTGCTGGACTTGACAGCTGTTTCAGCTCCCTTTGCCTCCCTTTTCCTGTTCCCACTTCTTCTGTTGACACATAATTTGCTTCAAAATATGTATGACATCTATTTATGATGATTCAATAAGTACCATTCCTTATTAGGAAGGAGATGACCAGAGGCCAAGACTCCAATTCCCCACCAAGTTAACCCTATCGAATAGTTTTCCCTGCTCATATCAGTTCCATTAATCCATGAAGGACATATCTAAAGCAGCAATCACCGAACGAATATGTAACGTGGTCCAGTGCTTTAGCTGGAATGTAAGTACATCAATCTACAGTGTTTTATTCTTTTCTGCAATAACTTTACATGTCTTTAGAATTTTTTACACAGCCATGTAAACAGTGCCAATGCATACAAAGGATAGAAAAATACAACTATCCTGTCATTAGGGTTACTGTATAATATAGAGATAGATGATTTTCTATTACAACACCATCTGCAAAGTCATTGAAGATGGAAATGAACATGGATAAATAGTGGCAGTTTTGCACAACTCCACAAAGATTAAGCAGAGATGGAAGAAGCACAAAGATGTCTGCTATGGCAAAGACATGGAAGAGGAAGCCTTGTTATCGCTGCCATAAAGGAAGGCCGGATTCAGAAGAGGCTCAGACATCATTGTCAGGCCATAATGGATAATGATTCAAGAAACCAAGCAGGCAAGTATGTGATTTACTGATTAAGCCTAAAGATGGAAGAACTCAACTGCCATAACTTGAGTTATTCCAATATGACCCATAGTGTGTGCCATCCATCCATCCATCCATCCATGCATCCATCCATCTTCTGTAGGGACCCTCCTATGCAGGGTCACGGGGTTCTGGAGCCTATCCTGGAAGCTACAGGTGCAAGGCAGGGAACAACCCAGGACCGGATGCCAACCGATCGCAGGAGGTGCCATCCATTATATGTAGAGTATACCGAAGTTTACAGCTATTGAGAATTAGGGACTAAAAGCTGCAGGGTAAATCAAATTATGCAGGAAACACTTAACTGTTCCCTTTTATACACATTTTGGCCCACTGACATAAAACTCCACTTTTATTTAAAAATAAAAAGGGTCTATTATTTTAAGTGTACTATAGATAACTATCCACCCTAGCCCATTATTTTACAACGTGCATTACTTTCAGAATATTTTGGGTGCTGGCGTCGGATACTAAAATTGGAATTGGATGGATGTGTATTTTTTTCGCCTCCTAGTGGATAACTAGCAAATTGCAGCTTCAATTTTAGAAACGAATCCGTTGGTAAAAGCTAAAAACCATAGAATATTTTGGGAAGAGCGCATGCAGAATAATAATAATTATGTCTTTGATATTTAATTCAATTTTCTTCACAGCTGTCAGATTTTTGTTTTAACTATAAAAATTATTTTATCAGAAGGTCACAAGATCTGTCTTCCATGCTTGGAAGATAGATCTTGTGACGTTTGCATAAAATACAGGGTTATGATGCACACTAACCCGTAAAATTATATTTTTAAAATGATCATCTTAGAAACACTTAATTGTAAAATGATTTACTGTTTATTAAAAAAAAAGAAACTGGAAAAAATCCGACAATTTGAAAAGTTCAAAGCAAATTGATAAAGCAATACTGGAGAATAGGTCCTATAAAATGAAGTGATCAAGAACTGTTGTTGGTAATGATTGGAGATAAAATCAAGGGACGAGACACTTTTACTTTATAATGTCATCAAATATGCCAGGAACGTGGCGCATATAGATTAGCCACCGAGTGAAAGGTTTTATGAGTTATAAATAAAACTACACTGCCCTTTGCCCAGGTAAAGAATATGGATTTGCTTCTAGAACAAACACAAATGTTGCAGAACATGTTTGCTACTTGAGAACGTCCTTTTGAAGTATCAGACATTCATACTGAGAAATGGTATTATGTCCCTAGACAAAGAGTGGATAACCTTATAGTTCAAAACCGAGTGTGATACATCATACAATTGGTCTTAATGTGCAGAATATGAAGAAACTTCTTGCACATACCAGTAAATACCAGTAAAGCTCTAAATGCCAGATTCCAGAATGACTTGAGTGTAGAAACAATGGAAGAATTGACAATATGAATCACAAAGTCAGGCTCTTCACTGAACTAGTAATTACATCCTTTAGACATCATGTTTTGCATTGACAACAGTGAGGGGTCTACTCTGGATGACACGCCCGTCACAGGACTCCCACACTAAGGACAATACCGATCTACTATTTGTCCTATATATCAAGTCCCAGGATAACTTGACGGTGGTGCCACAATGAGTAGACTCTATACAGTTATAGCTGGAGCCAGATTCCGAGGCTTTGGGGCAAAAATGCAACCCACTGTGTCATTTAATTTTAGACCCTTATTAATAAAATGAAAATGAGATTCATGAGTGTGTGTCAGCTATTGACTACTTGTAACTTTAGTGACCTATTTAAGGTAATAAAATTATTTAAAAGATTAAGAAAACTGGCATCAGACCCAAGTGTCTTGTCCTAGATCTTTTATATATGTCATTCCTAGTTACGACTCATTTTTACAATAAGAAAACCTACAGGTGGTTTGGCAACAAGTAGAGTAGCTCATGATTCAACAGGGCACTCTATGTGTGGCCGTTAAATGCTGATGTCCTTTAAAATAAACGTATCTGATGAGGAATTAATTTATTTAGATAACTGGATAACTGAAACTTTTGTTAGATTTTAGTAGTGCTGGTCTTGAAGTATTACTCGGTTGCAGTGGTGCTGTCAGTATTAATAGATATAGATGAGAATTATTACTGTGTTATTATGGGTAGCACAGCAGGTCTGTTGGTAGCGCTTGCTTCACACCTCCATGGCTGAGGGTTTGAATTCCTCTCTGCTCTGTGGAATCTGCATGTCTCCATGTGTGACGCGGGCTTCCTCCTGCAATCCAAAGACGTGAAGTTACCTTGGTGTCTCTGATTTGTAATAATGTATGTCTGTGTGCAAGTTCGTGTCCTGTGACGGAATGGCATCCAGTCCAGGGTGTACCCCTAAGCCGTGATAGGCTCCAGGCCCCTGATGTCAAGGTTGATAGAAGATTGTCAGGATCGGTCCTTGTCTTGTCCCGTTCTATCCGTCGTTTCCCTGCTTGGCCAGCAGGTGTTGCGTCCCCCCGCCCAATTTCCTGTCCCTGCTCTTGAGATACTTGATTCATCCCGTCGTACGTGGCAGAAAAAGGGACAGCAGTGCCTTGCGCTGCACTCATGTCGCCGCGAGGGGCGCGCACGTAAACAGAGCACGGTGGTCGGAGCGTGTCGCCGCGCGGGCCGATGGGGGATTTAGGGCGGGCCGACGGTGCCATTTTCAAACGGCAGCGGCATGAAACCAAGGAAACAGCGGCGTTAGTACGACCGAGGCAACAGGCAAGTACTTATATTTCATACGATTTAACGTAGCGTCGTTCACTGATAGCGACTGGTACAGTGAGCCAGAAATGAATCAACACGGGAGACGAATCGGAAATTACACATAATACAAAATGTTAAATGTTCACTGGAGAAGTTAATGGCCACGGATACGGATTCAGTTAGGTTGCTGCTAATCAGTTAATTAGCTCGCTTATTAACTAATTTTATTGCTGATTATGGTGCAACATTTGAGTTATCAGTTGCATATGTCACCCATGCAAATTTCGCAGCTATGGAAAATAACGCTGCCGGTTAACCAACTAGTTAATGTTGCATTTCCTAAATCTAAATATTCTGCTGACAGCTAGCAAACTGGTTTAATGTTCTTTTTTACTATAAAAGTGATAGTTATCTAAAATTAGACACGGGCCGGTCCTGTATAACTGCTTTCTCATGTACACCATAATACTATGTGTGTGTGTTTATATATATATGATTTTATTTTTTCCTGAGTTTGTTACTGGCGTAGCACTTAACCTGAATTAATTTTGGTTTAAAATGAGTTGCCTACCAAAATCGAATTATTGTTACGGTACTGGCGTAAAGTGATTATGATTGCATCTTATTCCAGCACCACCATGTCAGATGCGGTACAGATTCGGCGCAGGGGAGCCCTGGACTTCGAGGCTTGCTATGACTCCGCCTGTGCTTTGCAAGACACCGTCCCGGTTCCAGCTGTCAAGGCTAACCTGCGACAGGGCGTGCTGGACTTCTGCGGCGATCGCCTAAAGTTGATCGACTGGGCGCCCATACTGCAGTCTCTGGCCATCAATAAGCATCTGCACCACGTAGCCATCAAAAGTCGCTATCAGCCCACTTCTGCGGACGCTGGTGAGTGTCTGGAAGTCAGAAGCCACATATCCTGTTCACCGTAGCTGAAAGATAGTAATATGGTGTATATCACCATATACATATTTTTACCCTCAGGGGTTTACAGCTGTGGTCCTGGAGAGCTATCCAATAGGTATTTTCTATCCTACCTGGCTTCTGATGAGCCACGCCTGTTCCTGGTATTTACCTGAGACCTACTGGACAGTAGCTCTCCAGGACTGGAGTTGGAGACCCCTGACGCAGACGAAGCATTTCAGTCCCTGCCTTTTGGTCCCACGCTCACTCCTGGTCACTCAGACAGCCATGCCTGCATCTTTCGAGCAAACGAGGCAGCATTTATGCAGTGTCCGAGTCTGATTTTGCCCTTGGGGAGTCACCGTATTTTGGGCTAAAGAAACAAATTGAGAATGTTTCTAAGATTTTTAGGAGAATTTTTGTATTTGCCATATGCATTGATATGTGTGGGAATTTCTTGTCGTAATCAGGCAAAAGCGTCTTTATTTTATGTACATTTGTGTTGTCATCATGAGAAAATGCTGCGCATTTTAACCTTTAACTGGTGAATTTCTTACCTCAGTTATGTCAGTCCTTATTTTTATATTGCAGTAGACAGATACAGGTCATCCTTCAGGAAGTGGATCCCGGCCTTTCGTTCCAAAGACATGACGTTTAAACTGTGCAAGGCTCTCCGGGATTGCCTTGCCATCTCGCCGAGTCTGCGAACCCTCCAGCTTCAGGGCCTTCCACTGAGGCCCCGAGATCTCATCCTGCTCACAAAGGTATTGCAGTGCAATGATAACCATTTAGCAACAAATAAATACTAGAGGTGCACCAATCCAATATTTGGATCGTTATTGGCACTGATCCATAACCTATTAGACGGATCGGATATTGGCCATATGTGACCGATCCACGTCCGATACTTTCTTTTTTTAAGTTTCTTGCAGCTTGTAAAAATATGGATCCTGTTCCTTGTTAAATCGATTTCTAAATTGCTTAAAGTGTGTACATTAGTGCCCTGTGTTGGACTGGCATTCCATCCAGGGTGTTCCCCTGCCATGTGGTCCCCCACATCCCTGTGTTAGATGAACATTCAGAATTTGTGCGTTTCCTCCTGATGTTGGGTGAATTGGTGACTTTGTGAATAAATGAAGTTTCATGCAAATCGCTCTTACTACATGGATGTGTTTATGATCGTGTGCCCTGTGATGGATGGTGTTCCCTACCTAGTTTTCAGTGCTTCCTGGAATTCATTCCAGGCCTCCCATAAACTTGTGCTGTATAATTTATTTCTGCATTACAGTTATTCACTCTGCAGATATAAATATTCAACGAAATTCATATGCAGTTAGAAAACAAGCCTATTGAAATATTACTAGCTATGCTTGTGTCTTTTATGAAGGCAAATAGTTTCAGGGGGCCTTTACCAGTTTGTCTGTTGTGAAAATCAATCATAATCTTTGATGCTCCATGTTGATTCTTCTTGTCAGGGTATAGCAAAAAGTGCATCTTTGGAAAACCTCTCCCTGGCATACTGTCCCATAGGTGATGAGGGACTGGAAGGTGAGAATATTATCATATTTCCCTGTCTCGTCATGCTTTTCAGAAATGCGACTGTTTTGGTAATCCCCCGGTTCTGTGTTTTACATGTGTGCAGCGATATGCCAAAGTGTGAAGTATTCCACCTCAATCAAGACGGTGGATTTCACAGCCTGCAATCTGACCTGGCGAGGAGCAGAACACATGACCACCATCATTAAGGTGATCTAAGTACAGTATATTCAGCTATACTTGGTATACTCTCCTTATTTTGCAATTCCTGATATCAGACCACATCTTTTGGAATTTTGTGAGCTGTTTTTAAGTCATGTGACAAACTCTTCCGGTAGCACCAGGCCATGAGGAGACATAGTGTGGCTTGGGCAGAGAGTCTGCGCTATAGGAAGCCGGAGCTGGACGGTATGAGTGGGCTCCGCAGGGTCACTCTGAGCTGCAACACCCTGATCGGAGATAGGGGAGCTGCTGTTCTCGCTCAGGAACTGGCAGAAGACTTCTGGGTCAAAGGTCAGACTCAACCTCATATGTGGAAGCCTTAAGCTGAAGTGACTACTGTCATGTCACAGTTGTTTTGTGTATTCCATTTTAATGCTGTTCTTGTATAAAGTAACTTGAACCGTTATTAGACTTTTACTATGGATTCCTTCATCCTAACAAACAGATATTTGTGGATTGACATCTTTGGCATGGTTATGTTCTATTGATGTCTCCACAGCTCTGGACCTTCAGAAATGTGGTCTTTCCAATGTGGGTGCCAAGGCCCTGTTGGGAGCCCTGAAGTCCAACACTACTCTTGCCGTTCTAGATATTCGGAGGAACCCTCTCGTGGGTGAGCTTCTTATTCTTACTGCTGAGTGGCTAGCCGTGTGAAAGCTCTCCTGGGATGGGTAATGAAGAACTCTATGAAAACCCAGACTGATTTGGTACATGCGGCTGGCCACTGATTAACACTATTCACACCCTGACTATGGTCACAAGTTCTCTTTCAATTATTATGCAGTATTTTTTCTTCATTATGTGCCAGGCTGGATGTGTGATCACGTTGTTGATTGAATTTTATTATTATTACTTATTTTGTTTTATCAAAAAAAACTAAAATTGATAATGATGCATTGGATGATTTAAAAATTTTAAACAAATTTCGTATTTTTAAAAATCTTTATTTTATTTATCACAAGAACGAGCAGCATCAGAACAGGTAACTGCCATACGCTCCTTTTATATCTGTATATCCCAGAATATCAGGATGTAAGGAACTAAAATGCAAAAGGCCCCAGTGAGCCCCCAGTGGTGTGAAGTTTCTGTGGTTAAAGTGTTTATGAGCTCTTGCAATATGTATTTATTTTATAATTGATGGAGAAATAGAAAGCCATTTTTTATTATTAATACTATGCATGTTTTAATTTTCACTTTTTGAACTCATTTGTGCTTTTTTCTGTTCTTTTCAAATCTTCAGACTGAAACCACTTTTTTGTCAGTGCCTTTTTCACCATTGATACAATAAAGGAAATCTCCGCAATCTAAGATCAACATTATAATTTTCATTCTTCTGAGTTTTTAACATCTCAGCCATTTCAGCCTTGAGTTGTTGTTAGTAATTTCCTTTTTAAATAGTGAAGTAAGGCATCTTTTGAACCTTTTTTAAATAGAGATGAAAAGATTCTGGGAAGGAGGCAGAGGGCATCTGCAAAGATGAAAGCACAGCGGGGGCTCTCAGGCATTCCCATAATTCCTCAGCCATTGGGAGGGGGGGTCTTTGTGAAGAAGCAGTTTTGTTAAAGTGTTAGATCAGTGTTTCTAATGTGAGGATAAAGGAATAATCAGTGAAGAGGGCTTGTTCTTTTCTTCGTCATTAGATAATGGCCTAATTAAGGCAGTGATCGAAAAGGTTCTCCTGAACACCGAGGGAACTGCGTCTCAGGTTGGTTCAGCAAGGGGAAATAAATCTTTGCTGGGAGATAAATCTTGCAGACGCACACATTCTCATTCACACATGGCCACCATCTGCACACAAGAATGTACTGTAGCCAGCAGACTATGTGTATACTTTTATTAGTGGCAGATTGTTGTTAATAAAAAAATCCTTTGCAAAACTGGGGAGTAAATCACAAATGTGGTAATTCCAGTAGCTGTTGGGTGTTGGCCATGGTTGTTACTCTTGGGTTTGTGCGTTGCAGTGTATACTTAATAACAGACCCTCCTTGGCTCCTTTGTGTATCTCAGTACTCGTGGATCAAGCCTTCGTCTTCCAGGGATGCTCAGAATCCCACAGGTCAGAGACAGATCAGGATGCCAGGAAATGGAGGTCGAGGAAGAGCAAATGTTAAAATAGGTAATTTGCCGTTAAAACAGTTACAACAGACGTTGTCTTTGAACACCAAAATTATCATGCTCTAGCTCCCAAAATTGTTGAAGTACGTATGCACTCCAGTGACACAGCTCAGGAATTTGTTTGTGTTTGCAGTAATTGGCTTGGTTATTTCGGTTTGATGACATGTCTTCTGATGTAAATTTTATGTTACTCTTAACTGGTTTTAAAATTACGTACTGAATGAGCATTTTTCAGTGAATGAATAAATCTACAAAGCTCGATATCCTGAAGTTATTCAGCCTTGCTTGGTGATTCCAAGATGGCTTGGCAGCACTCACTGCTTTGTTAGCCACGTCTTCAAAAGCATCAGGCTCCAGTGACCACGCCTAATCCTGCAATTTGTGGAGCTTCTCCCCATCTGGAACACCTGCCGCTTACCGCTCTCAGTGTGCTTATAGCGCGTTCCATCAGCGAAGGGCTTCTCGGCTGTTTACAAGGGATCACCATAAGGATCTCGCACAGCCTGGGTGCTGGGAAGCGTTCCAGCGACTCACAGGAGTCTCTGTTCCAGGCTCGCTGAGGACATCCGTGAGCGGTGGGAGGAGATCCAGCGCCTCCTTGTCATCACGCGTGGGTTCTGGCGAGCACGTCCCTTGGCGCGCAGCTGCACGGGCCAATCGACAGCGGTGAGAACTAGTCGCTGGTACCGTGTGGCATCTGCAGTGGAGTCGAGCATGAGGTCGAAGTGATGTGTGCTTTCTCTCTCTGCAGGGGGGAGACTCAGGACCTCCCTGCTACAGGGAAACATTCCTGCCAGGTATAAATGTTGCACAGAGTGATATGAAATACCAACATGCTCACTCTGTAATGGTTGATTATGCCTGGGACCAGACGATAAGTCCATGTCAACCACAAATCCACTCCCACCCAAGGTCACTGAACCTTCTGTGTATGTCTCTCCATCCCATTCTTTCACTTCTGTGACCGACCTCTAACACGGACTGGGCATCCTGCATGGCCTTCACCCCTATCTTGCTTGCCTACTGAGCCTCTCTCTCTCTGATTCTTTCTCTAAGGATACCAGCACTGTGAAAGTTACCGTGGAAACAGAGTCTGAAGAGGCAGAATCAGAGGAACCAGAGAGTTTGGTGGAAGCCCCTGCTTTGGGCCCCCAGCCGAAGATCACAGTGCTCCAACATAAACGACTGCAGGTTCATAATGACTGCAACAACTGAGAAGAGTTACCAAGAAATGTTGCGTAGTTCGAATGCATTGCTTAAGAATTAACTGAAGAACCAACTAATGGTGGATTATTTAGGAAAATGATTTCTATCGTATCTTTTTAAGTATATAATATTCTGGCTTTAGAATTTTTCTGAACTTTTTTATATTGAAAGATGCATCTTTATTTTTTTACAAAGAATAGTTTTACATGACCTGTGCTGTGGGTTACATTATCCCCGCTGTAATTATGTCTGGTAATTGCACCTACGTACCCATTGATGGCGAAATTCTAGCCCTTGGTCATGGATAAAATTCCGGTAGTTCATCGTACCATATGCTACTTTTGCATTCTCTGTTTCTTATAGCCTGAATATTAGAATGACAAGATTAAGCATTTTTAATCTTCTGTATAGCTGTTTGCAGGTTTCGTGAGACAGAATTTAAATTTTAAGGTTTTAATTTGACCATTTTAAAAAAAATCATTTTACTATAAGAACAAAAAACAGTTTGCTTGATATCTGCAAATGGTATGTAATATTTGTGTAAATATGACTGTGGCCTGTAATTAAAAAAATTATGTTAAGATATGCGGATCAGAAGCCTAGAGCAGTGTTTCCCACCCTGGTCCTCGGGACCCCCAGACGGTCCCTGTGGACTGTGTTGAGAAAGGTTGGTCTCGACTCCAGTGCTGTTTCCCTTCTCGGCTGCCAGGTGGAGCTGGAGGAGTGTCGGCTTCGATTGGCAGAGGAACGGAAAGCAAGAGTTAAAGCGGATGCCCTCCTCCTTGAGGTATCCCCACTGTGAATGTGTGAGCTGCAGGGTTGTGAGGATGTAAGTGATGCGAGCAGGAGAGCTGGCTATTGTGCGAGTGACCTAAAGTTGTGTATTTTGTATGTTAGGATTTAATGTAGACTATTTTAAACCCTTATAACTTTAACATCATTCAGACTGGCTTTTGCAGACTTTTACAGAAAGTGAATCAGGCCCTGAGCATCTGAGAATGATGCTCAGGGCCTGATTCCGTCTGATGCCGTCTGTCACTGATGTCCCCAGTCTATGTATTTTTTGAAAACCCTTCTTTGACAGTTAACACCCCCTATTATGTTGTATGTGTGACTGCTGCTTGCTTGCATTTCATATTTTGATAATTTTGATCATTTTTTATCTTGCCTGCCAAATCTGCACATCTGTGTTTCTGCACCCAGAAGGCAGTTTGAGGTTGTGTTTCCAGCCTTTCCTTCTTGAAAGCTTGCTGGTTCCGAGCTCCTGGCGGTTCTGTCCAATCAGCGAGCTGGTTGCAGGGGGTTCCCATAATCACTTTTCAGACACAGACACACTCACACACACACATTTATAGTGTAACATAGTGTGAGTTTGTATAAACACGAAGGTAAATTATTCTGCTGTTGATGACTAATAATAATTCTTATTATCTGCTTGAACTCCTTCTGTTCTGCTTATCTGATGGTGATTCTTGTGATTCTGCTGCTCCTGTCTCAGCTGGAACTGGAGAACAAGCGGCTGAGGAGCATTAACCTGTCCCTGTCGGAGGCCATACACTCCCAGCCCACGGCGGCCAGCGCCCTGGAGGACGAAGCGGTGCTGGACAGCATTGAGGCATCCTTCCAGAAGTTCCATGCCTTCCTGGACCTGCTGAAGGACGCTGGGTAGGCTGAACATCCATCAGCAGCCATAGAAAATTGCCTTGAAGGCAAGAAGTGAACAGTTTTAGGGAGATTCTGTCCGCCAGTAGTATCGGTTGCCACACATTTCAGTTTTCTTTATAGAATTATGAAGCTCTCAAAATAAGATTTCAGTTACATGATTTACATGATTGGGCCAATCCTTGTAATTTGTTCAATGGCCTTCAAGATGCAGGCTTGGTGTGAATCACCCTCACAATAAATGTTATGGGAAGGTTGTTGTCTGTTTACAAGTTGATGAATGATCAGGATTTGGATCCATGGGGCCACAGAGACTGCAGAGTGCCCCATTATGCACGATTTGGGTTTCACTGAGGTAGGTGTGCGGTGTCCTTGTTAGAGGTTTATTGGGCGTTGTTCCTGGTATTTCAGCCATGACAGTTAATGACTCACTATAGCACTTAGCCTATGAAAATCACAGCCTTTGACTCAGTTTTTGCAGTTTATAGACCGTCTACTTGGTGTTCCCCGCTCCCCCCAGTGCTGCTGATGTACCCTTTAATCATCTAACCTGCATGTTTTTCGCACTGTCCTGCCCGCCATCCACTGTGCGGGGGACACTAGATGAAGGCGTGCTTTCAGCAAACGCAAACAGAAAAAAGGCCTCTGTTTCCCCCTGACCCACTTCCAGCTATGTACTGAAACGAGTATGTGTCTTGCATGCTAAAGGACAAGCAAGGGCTTCAGAACGAGGACAGATGTTGCATACTAAGCAGCCGACTTCATAACCCTTTTATTTTTTGTGGGGTGAGTGGTGGTAGCTTGCCAGAGTGTCGTTTTTTTGAGCTGGTAGTTTGTAGCAGTAGCTGAACAGTGCTGCCCCGTCACATGGAAGAAGGGCGGAGAACTGAGCATGTGAACAGGACTGAGGTTATGAGGGTCCCCTGTAGCTGGTCTGATTGTTTTTATTTTCAAACTCAACTTGCCCCATATTTCAGTAAGAATTATACGCCCACTTAATTGAACTGTCCTTCCCAGCCGCTTATCCAGTACAGGGTGGCGATAAGCCTGTAGCCTATAGCCTATCCATGAATGGGATTCCAGGTCGTCGCAGGACACGTATTCACACACCAATTCCCCTGTTTGTGGACTATGGGGATGAAAAAGTAGAATCCTGCACAAACACAAGGAGAGCATGTAAAGGCCGGGACACCGGGCCGGGACACCAATTCACTGACCTGCTGTGCCGCCTTACAACCTTTTAACGGTGAAAGATATCCCATGAATTCATATGCTTTCGGCTTGAGGGATTGATATGAAGACCTTTGAGTTTGACAGACTTCCTGTTTGCCTGCCTATTTACTCTGCAGTTTCCCCTGTTGCATTATGTCCCTGGGATATTAGGCTTGTTTTTATTGATGATGTCTGATCATTCATGCTTTGGAGTATTTTACAGCATAATTAAATGAAATAACATAGTAGTTTTAGGCTCTTATATTTCTTCCAAGGCACTTCCCAATTTTTTAAGAGTAAACTATGGTATTTAAAGTATAAATTTTGCTTGTATTCCTGGATGTTTTTCAGGCTTGGACAGCTGGCCTCCATGGCAGGGATTGACCAGGTGGATTTTAGGCTACTGGCCAGGCCCAATCTCACCTCCACAGTGGGGACAGTGGGTGTGCAAAAGGCCCAAGACGCCCTCGGTTTAGTGTCCTCAGTAAGTGCAAGTTTTCTCAGTGGGTATTAGGGCATGAATTAATTCTAACATCCAGAGTATGTGTACATGACACATATTAATGCAAACAATACATTTGCAGTAATTTTAATGACCAGGTAGCTTTTGAAGTTTTATTACTATAGTTAAACAAAATTACAGAAATGACTGGGACAAATGGTAACATGAGCATATCCATTGAAGGAATAAATTATCACTACAAATCTGAGTTCATCATCAGTTAAATAACTTGCATATATATGTGCACCTTATCTAATTTGCATTTTTGCACCTTGTCTATTGCAGTATGCAGTATTTTATTATCTTATTGTGTTTTCTTTTATTTCACTTTATTTTATTCTATTCTGTTATCGTATTGTCTTGTAATTTTATTGTCATAGCAGCCAGGTACATTTAAATTAAACGTACCTGGTTGCTATGACAACTTCATTTCCCTCCAGATTAAGTCGGAGATTAATAAAGTTGCCTGTCTGTCTGTCTGCCCTGTCTGTCCTATCTAATCCATCTGTGCGTCTGATCTGTCTAATTTATCTATGTTAAGGTGATAGATTAGTGCTTTTCAGATGGTAACGCGATTCTCTGTCATGTGCTCTGAATTTCCCTGAGGTCACGTCTTGCAGACACAGGACCGCAGGCTAAACAGTTCACTACCTTATCCTCTGGTCATCTGTGACTTTCTGCCCCGAAGGGATGTTTTCAGCTGCCGAGTCAGTAGATGAGCAATTTGAGTGGTACTGATGCAACATTTATTATTGATGAATCTGGGGCATCACAGAAAGTTAATGTAACATGTATAAATGATTATTTTTGGGTGCGTTAGTAGCTTAACTCAGGTGGCAGCAGCAGTCAGGCTTTGTGAAAAAGCTGTGTAACTTTAGAACTTTATGATTAGACAGGAGAGCTGTCCGCTGCATCAGGACATCAGCCCAGAAGCCCTGTTGTGGGGGACTTTCTGCGGCATGTAGCCCCTGAGGAATCCAGCGACCTGAGGAACACCTGGCACACTTTCATCATCGAGGAGCGAGGAAAACAGAGTGTTCCATCTCCCCTCTGGCCCATAGCCCGGCTGGAGCCACACTCTGGACATGACTCACATGGTAACGGTTTCTGTGGTAACAACTCCGGTGGCAACAGATCCCTTAAGGAAACTTCCAGCCAGTCGAACTCCAGCAAGAGAAGTGAATCTCTGGGTTCTAGGACCTCTGGAGGGAAGCTGTGCAGGGCCCATCTGGCTAGCCCTAATGGGAGGCCGGTGTCTGGGTCCGAGCTCCTAGAGAACATCCACTCTCTTGGAAGCTTGTGAGCAGGGAAAGCAGGAGGGAATTCTGACTCTCCCAAAAAGCCAAGAAAACATGTCTGTGAGGTTTTAATGTCACTTATTTTTTACCATGCATTCGATATACTGGGCCCACTGTATAATACAAATTTTTCCAATTTTTTTATAACAGTGCTTTCAATTTTTTTTTTTTTACCTTTACCGTATCTTTTTATACTTTTTGTTGCTTTTAAATATTTTTGCTTCGCTGTAGTTTAGTGTTGATCACTGTTTGCTGTCTTACATGCAGAGGTACCTGACTAAATGTAACTTCATTAGTGTTGTCCGAACTAGACTGAATGCATGTGCACATTATAATGAATGGCCTCACTGAAACTCAATAGGAAATTGTGCATTTCAAGAAGTCTTTATTACTGTACTTGCGTTAATCTCCACCTGTTTACCCATTGTCAAAACCAGTTATCCAGGTGCCAGTTTAGGTTATGCTAAAGCGAATTTGGAGAAGGCGGAGTCTGAGCCTGTGTCTTCCAAGAAATATTAAACCTGAGTCTGAAGTCAGGTCAGGATAACGGGTTTATTTAATGGTGGGGTTGCATACTCACTCTGACCTTACATATTTCAATAAATGTACTAGCTCTCAAATTAAAAGGAAAATAACTGATCTATGTACTTCAGTTTATTGATTCAGGCTTTTGACTCCATAACTATGATTCATTTGTGACCATGTTTGCTATGTAAATATTTTGCCTTCACATTTATTTGTGAACAATAAATAATTGGAATGCAGTTTATCATTTTAGATTTGTTCTCAGAAACGAATATACACAACACTTATGTAGCATTTGTGAATATTATTTTGATTAAATATTGCATGCCAAATCATTCAACACAATAAACCTGAAAGTATTGCTACATCATTATTAGCCTCATGAGATTCTTAGTCTGCGGATTGAACCGATTGATGTACGACATCTACAATGTCGCAACTCTGATAGTAAATTGCAGAATTCATAGACACGTTTGACCCCGGGAAGACGCCAGCCAATCACAGGGAGGCTCGCCCGGCATTACACCTATGGGGGAGCCAGCAGCCAATGATAGCTCGGGAGACTGAGACCGGAGCCGCAGATACCCTGACGGCGGAAACCTGGGACACTTTCATCGGTGAATCCACGGCTCATTATACTGGAGCCTGTGACACGAATCGGCGATGGAAAAGAAACGAGCGATAAATTTTGGCGCTGGACCTGCAAAACTTCCAGAATCCGTAAGATTTTGTTTTGATAAGGTTGCATGTATTTAGAATTATCCCAGTGTTATTTGCCTAACTATAGTAAACTGCATTTGGCTTGCTGGAACTCTGAGCCGTTTTACCGACGCTCGTTTGTATCATTATGCGTTTAGACGTGCTTTTAATATATGGATTTCTTTAAAATCTTACTCAATTTAGAGCATAGTTTACAGGAGAAAGCTGGAGGCTGTGCTTTTTTTTTTCTTTTTGCTGCACTTGCTTTTCTTTGTACTTAACGATTCTTCGAGTTAGAGAAGTTGCATCAGCCATTCATTGAATAGGACAAGTCTGCGATCTTCACGCCTCAGTAATGGACACCGTTTCGGGCACGCAGTCCAGTGGGCGAGATAATACTTATTTTTTTGTTTATTTTGGGCATTTCTATTTGTTTAAAAGTTTGAGGTAAATCCATGCTTACAAATTGTTTAAATTTAAATGCTCTCCCCAAATTATGGACTAGGTACTTCTGGAGGCACAAAAGGAGCTGCTGAATTACAATGGAATCGGCATGAGTGTGCTGGGTGAGTTAAAATTACTTGTTGCATATCAAAACGAAGACCATCGGTAATACGTACGTATTAACCGATATATCTTTTCAGAAATGAGTCACCGGTCTTCAGACTTTGGAAAAATCATTAACAACACGGAAAGTCTTTTGCGCGAACTAATGTAAGTCCGTCGTATACTAATCTGCCTTTTGCAGTGTTCCTTTGCATGCTTTTGAAACAGAGGGCTGTCTTTGTGGGGTCATGCAATCTGCCTGCTGTGTTTTTCCACTGGCTAAATGGAGGCGGGGGGCTGACCTGCTTAATGAACTGTCAAAATGGTTAGCTGATAGATAACTGCTGATGAGGTGCCTTTTTCCTTAGTCCGTTGTAATAGTGTGGCTGTATAAAATTAACAGAGATCAGGATCCCGTCTTTGTTGCTGCACAGCCAACAAGTAGCAAGTCTATCTGCCTACTGTTTGTCGCCAGCATGCCACATTTAAAGGGCCCTTTCGTTGCTTTTCTCCCGGGCAGGAACATACCGGAGAACTACAAGGTGATCTTTCTGCAGGGTGGGGGCTCTGCCCAGTTTAGTGCCGTGCCCCTCAACCTGATAGGTCTGAAGGAGGATCGCTGCGCTGATTATTTTGTCACAGGCACGTGGTCGGCCAAGGCGGCGAAGGAGGCGGAGAAGTATGGCAGGATTAACATTGTCCACCCTAAGATGGGCAGTTACACAAGTAAGCATGCCCCATCCTCCCACTGGTCAGTGTATGTGGTGCATTATGGGAGTTCTTACAGAGCCTGGTAGCCTTTTTACAGTGTAGGTGAATAACTTAATTTGAAATTATGAAAGATGTTAAATTCTCCTGAAATAAGAATTTATTATAGTTTCTAACTGAAAAAAATAAACAAGCAAACATTACAATCATAATACTGAATTGTTGGCTTCATATAGGAGTCCTCCACTGGATTAACGACATAACTGTGATGTTTTGTGTGTTTTTGGATTCATGATGGCATAACCTTCTTCCCAGAGGTTCCCAGCAGCTGGACACTGAATCCCTCGGCCTCTTATGTGTATTACTGCTCCAACGAAACAGTCCACGGGGTGGAGTACAAATTTGTCCCTGACACTAAAGGGGTCGTGCTTGTCAGTGACATGTCATCCAACTTCCTGTCACGACCTGTCGACGTGTCAAAGGTACCTGCCAAATCAACAGATGGGTCCTGAGCTCAAACGTTAATGTAATGTTAGGGGATTATAAAATATTCACTGTCCAAACACATATTTCTAATTTGCTTTAGTGTATAATTGGGGGTAATCAATACAAGAAGTAGTTCGATTAAAACAAACGTTAATGTACCTGTTTTGTGTAGTACACTTTTGAAACCTTGTTCAGCTTTCCCTTAGTCACCAGTTCCTGGGTCCCTAAAGTAATCAGTTATTGAAAGATGACTGTCACCCTGTCCATTTGAAGAACTTTGCTGTGATTTACTTCGTAGTGTTTCAAAACCACAAAAACACTGTCTCTGTGGAGCTTGAGAGTCCCCTGAGTGGTGGCCTTTAAGTACTCCATGGTTGTCTGGCCTACAGTTTGGCCTGATCTTCGCCGGGGCTCAGAAGAATGTGGGCTGTGCTGGCGTAACCGTCGTCATCGTGAGAAAAGACCTCCTGGGAAAGGCGCTGAAGGAGTGCCCCGTCGTCTTGGACTACGGCGTTCAGGCGGCGAATGCATCTCTGTACAACACACCTCCCTGCTTCAGGTAGAGCTCGGATGCCAGCTTCAGGAGTGCCCTGTTTAGCCCCGGGCCCTTATGTCCCAGGTCGAGACATGCAAGAGATACACATGCCCTAGCTGCCCAATCGGGTTACAGCTTTGTGCCCCGCTCAGACTGTGAAAGTAGTTCCTGTGTCTGTGACTTATGAAGAACTCTTCATCATATGTAAACAACTTAAATTTTCTCAGCTTTGTTTTGTGAGTTCCGTGTACACAGCCCACAGTTAATTTTTTTTCCTAGATTTGGAAGTACACAAAAAAATGAGACTGTTGGTTGAGTGAACAGATGGGCCGTGACTGAAATGCAGTGTGTGTCTCC
Source organism: Mormyrops boulengeri (assembly GCA_026781065.1). Classification (NCBI taxonomy): domain Eukaryota; kingdom Metazoa; phylum Chordata; class Actinopteri; order Osteoglossiformes; family Mormyridae; genus Mormyrops; species Mormyrops boulengeri. The sequence continues at coordinate 29,205,285 of JAODLD010000046.1, forward strand.
ATTTGAACTGGGTACCTGGGCTCACAATTGTCTCTGGTATTCATTTAGCATCTACATCATGGGTCTGGTTCTGGAGTGGATCAAGAACAATGGTGGAACTGCAGCTATGGAAAGGCTCAACAAGGAGAAATCAGGCACGATCTATGACATAATTAATGGATCCAATGGATTCTATGTGTAAGTTTCTGGGGGATGATTCAGTACCTTGGGCTAAAAATGTGCAACTAGCAGAATATCCTCTTAATCTGAATTTATTTTATCTGCTTCTTCACTCAATGACTGACTCAACTGAGACCTCTTATAGGTCGTGAGTTAGCTAATAAAGTCCCTCACCCTCCACTACAGAAATTTGTTGATCATCCAATGCAGTCGTCTCCATTATTTTCATAGTTGTCTTTAGTTCTGGTGCTGCTAACCTTCAATACTGATACGATTAAAGTTTCAGCCGACAATGTCAGCCAAGACTGAAACATCAGAACGATATCGTCACAGCACAAAGATCATCCGGTAGCACTTAGTCAGTCTTGCTGCAATGCATGATATCACGCCGCAGATCTGCACGATTGATATATTAGTACCCAAGTCCAATACAGTGTGGAATCCCATTTGTATGTGCATGTTTTTCAGTGGGAGAAAACAGCACTATGTGAACTACAACTGATATGTTCTTAGCGAGAAACAGAACCTGGATGCAAACACAGCTATCCAAGTGAACGATAATGATGTTTAATTTGCAGCAAAACCTTCTTTTGAACTGGTTCTTTTCAGGGAATTGGTTGAACCGGTTTTCAAATCTAAAAGAATAACTTTTTGTACATATACACATTACAAAGGTCAAAGTCTTAGATTCTTAATTTGTCAGATATATTTTTCGATTTTGTCATATAGAAACACAGCATCCTTTTTAAATTAACTTACATTAGCTTCTAGTACACCGTGTGTAGCCATTTATTTGAAATGCATATAGTTACATTATCGGTCACTGGTATCACTGTTTTTATTATTTAATTCATTTTGTGTGGTGTAAGTTACTAAGTTTTGGAGTTGCCTATTTTTCCTGTTGTATATGTGTATTTTAGAATGCAAGGTTTAGGGAATGCCTGTATTTTATGAATGTTGAACCTTCCCCTGCTATCCTACTTTCTGGAAACTCGCATGCTGGCACTGATACTTTGTGCGTCTACATGCAGCGTGTGAATGTGTGTGTGCGCAACACGCAAGCAGGAGTATTGTTAAAGGGGATTTCTGCCCTGAAAAATTGATTCTGACATTACAGATTACAGATCTATGCATTTGAATTACTACCTTAAGAACTACTAAAATACACATATCCAGTCGCAGTCCCATATCTTGTAAAAAGGTAAACCCAGATTAATAGGATATTCTGCTAGCTGCACATTTAGTCCAACCCCAGGTTAAGGTGGACATTCTGCCTTGCTGTCTGTGATCAGGAAAGCAGTCTGCGGTTTCTTTTCATGCTTGTACTCACCTAGGTGTCCGGTGGATGAGAGTAGCCAGAGCTGCATGAACATCCCGTTCCGTATCGGAAAGAAGGAGGGAGATGAAGCCCTGGAGAAGAAGTTCCTGGATGGGGCCTCCAAGTTGGGAATGATCTCCCTGAAAGGACACAGGTGGGACATGCTCAAGCCTGACCTCACACCGGAGAGTGGGGGGCACTGGCGGCGAGGTGTCACCCCTTGGGGGGGGGCAGAACTGGCAGGAAGGCATCATAACTGAGGGAGGGGGGGCAGTGGC
>JAODLD010000046.1:29207403-29217465 GCA_026781065.1 Mormyrops boulengeri
AGGCGTCACACCTGAGGGAGGGGGGCACTGAGGGCAAGGCGCCACACCTGAGGGAGGGGGGCACTGAGGGCAAGGCGTCACACCTGAGGGAGGGGGGCACTGAGGGCAAGGCGCCACACCTGAGGGAGGGGGGCACTCATCATGAAAGTACCATATACCACAGTGTCAGGTCTGGAACGTATGACTGCATGAGAGAGCAGATTCCACCCACGCCTAGTTCAGCCTGCCCATATTTAATATAAAGCACCGCATAGTGACTCGGTGGGCAGTGTCTCCCACCTACAGGGTTAGGGGTTCGAATCCTGCAGTCCAGAGACGCGCAGTTAGGCTAACTGGAGCCTGTACGTTGCCTGTGGTGTGTGTGCCATCCTATCCACACCGTCCGTCAGCATTGCACCCTGTCTAGGATACACTCCAGGTGACCCTGACCAGGATGGGTGCCTGGGAGATGGATGGGTGGATTAACACACTGCTGAGGTCATCTGTCTAATAATTTACCTGACATTCAGGATATTTGTATGTTTTTTTTCTCACCCTCTTACTTTGAGCACACAGTGCTGACAGAGGGACCGTCCTGCTGTGTGCTGTTTTTTTTGGCCTGTTATCTCAATTACTGCACTGACCTTTGACCTTGCGCCAGAGATTTTTATTTGGGGGTGGGACATCACAGTATGTTACTAGGTAATTCGACATTGACTGCTATTGCAAAAGCCAGCTAGATGTACGGACCAGCAGATAGCCTTATGTAAGGATAGAGGCTGAAGATGTTAAGATGGACCCCCTTGCAAAAAGATCGAATGTCATTTGCTGGTTTACAGTGAATCATTATGCTTGTGCTGGTGAGCACTTGGTGAGACCGTATACAGTACTGTGCAAAAGTCTTAAGCAGTCAGAGAAAATTATGTTTAAATGATCTTCATGTTGGTGTAAAACTATGATTTTATGTCTGAAAATGTATGTCGGCTTAGCCATTTCAAGACCTCACCTCAGATCTTCCCAGTATGTCACCCCTGTATTTTTTGACTTGTCAACCACGTCACCTTGCTAGTGGGTACCTCATTATTTTGATAATTCAGTTTATTAGTTAATTGAGCTGGTGGTGAAACTTAACAAATACATGGAATGGCTGAGGTGCCCCTGAGGAGAGGTTTGGGGACAGAACTGGTGTTCATCTCGCCATCCAGCAAGATATCTAACTTTTTGGGGAACAGAAGAAATTCTTGGAATTTTTTTGTTTTTTTGTGGTTCTGTTCATTTGCATATGTTCTAAACTTCCAATATTAAATTACTTTTTTTTTTTCCTGAGCAAATACACACTTCCCACATAAATGGCATTTTACCTTTTCTTTGACCGCTTATGCACAGTATTGTATAATACAGGCAGTTAATAGCTTTCCCCCCCAGATAGCGGTTGCCATGGCTTTTACATGCTGCTCTTTATCTGTAGGTCCATCGGGGGCATCAGAGCATCACTGTATAACGCAGTGACCCTCGAGGATGTGTCTGCGCTTGCGGCCTACATGAAGCAGTTTCTGAAGGAGCACCAGTAGCAACGGACATGGATCATCAACTGGTTCCTGACCATTATGTTGATAGATTTATGCTGTGTTTTACTAACATCAGGCCTCGGTGTGTGCACAGTGTCAGGTGCACTGTATAATCTGGCAAGCTATGTAATCCCAGACATCTCTGTGGTGTGACCTCCTCAGGATTGGCTCTGAGATCTCCTTGCATGTGCTAGGTGCAGTATCATAGATCACTGTTTTCAAAAATGATTCTATTTGTCGTTTGTCGGGGCCATTTACTGTACAAAGCTTATTCTAAATTCCCATGTTCTTAAGTCTGTCCGGGGCTCTAAAATATAAAACTTCTGCTGTGTTTGTATTTTAAGAAAGTGATCCTGTTATTAATGCTTCACTTCATGAACTTCATACAGTGGTGAGATGAAAATTTTATAAGAAAACTGGATAATTTGCACATTGGGGACTTAGACCCCAGGTTTGATTTTCTTTTCTTTTTTTAAAGCTATGAAGTTTCTTAGGGGCTTCGGAAAGATTTTATTTTTTTGTTAAGCGAAAAATGTAAGATCTATGTACCCATGTGAAAACCACATTGGTAGCCTGTATGTTCTGTGCTTTGTACGTATATATTTAGCTTTTATTTGGTGTACCTCAGATAAGCTTTTAACTGGCTGTTTTGTTAAGATGGCACATCCTCCTGCATTAGCCTGCAAAGCTTAGTGTCTTAGCCTGTGTACTGGCACTGAACTGCTCTTGGTTTCAGTACTTCTTTCCCTTGTGAACATCTCCTGTGACACTAACCCTAATAAATGCATTCTGGCAGTGTGGAGTTGTGGTCTCTCTGTTTGTGCTGTAGCCTTGCGGCATGTCTCACTGAAGCGTAAGACAGGAGAGCTCAGATTTTAAAACCGTCTTATGCGCTGGTGTCAAACTCTGCTTTTGGAAGAACATACTGTACTACACTGCCGGTGTGAAATCCATTGTCTGAGTAGTTATTTACCCATTTGCACTGGTTAAATCTATACCTCCCTCAGAAAATACAGTATTGCTTTAGTATAATTATACAATCCTCTATAACCTTGCTGAGGATAAACAGCTGGAAGGCATATGCATTATAAAATTAAGACTATACAGTCTTATGCACACACATACAAAAAATATTTATGATGGAGTGATTTTAGTTTTTATGTCTTTGATTATTTCGTAGCAGTCAAGGATGATTTCATCCAAAGTTACACTCGATAAAGCAATTTTACATGCACCTTGGGCAGATCTGATGAAATGTGACTTGTGTCAGATAATATTTTGTTTTCGCTTTTGTTTATTATATGCTGTGCAAATACTGATTCACTGGTCTCATTATAAGCATCCACCTCACATCTTCTGTCAATCAGTGGGCTAAATCAATTTCTTTAAAACACCCCACTGTCTGGCAGCCAGCCACCATAAATTTTTAGTTCTGTGAAAAACGAAAGACCCCTGCGTAATGAGGTAATGCTCTGTGGGAATCCTGCAAAGTCCAGAGTAGTGACCCTGAAAATATTTAATTACAAAACATATAGTGCAGATTAACTGTGATTAATCTAAATAATCAGTGTCTGGTGGGGTAATATACATTCACAATTACATCGTTTGTTTTATAGTCTCAGATAATTTATGTGAAAGATTGGCAATAGCCTACACATTTTACTAGCTTTTGTGGTTGTAATTGAGGGTGGCAAATAAAGATTCGGTCATGTGATATTCACCTCTGCAGGCCTAGGGATGTGTTCTTGAGCCAAGCACTTAAACACTTGATTGAATTAATTTCGTAATTTAAGTAATTGACATGTGTCAGGTTGGGTGTTTCGGGGTCTGAAATGCCTGTGCAAATCGCAGCTCAGAGTCACGATGAGCGATATGGGCTGGGGGAACGGTTATCGTAAACGGTACAGCTGCTGATTGCGTTTCAGACACCAGAATTTCTTAAAATGACACCTTGCACGACAGCAATTTGGATTACAGAAGAAGATCCTTTGGAAGGACAGTTTGATGAACGATATCTGAAATGCACAATTTAAAAAGATTTTGCACTGATTGGTGGAAGCTGTATTTTAATAAATGTGTTGAAATATCGAGTATATTGCCAGGTTTACTGAGTGTATATTTACTAATTCTATTGGAAGGTAGTTTGCTAGGTACAGCATGGAGTCACTAGAGGGTGCTGATGTGCGCAACACATGCAACTTGGGAATATCAAGGTAAAATTTCTGCATCTTGCAGTGCGACCTGATTCTCCTGCTACCCACAGGTGTAGCTGCATACAGACTTCTAATAAATGTCAAGTAATTAAGGTGTGAAAGTGGCAGGTGGCAGAAAGGCTCCTCCGAAGCCTAACCCCGTCGTGCAGAGCTCTCCTCCCATGGTGGGTGCTGAAGTCACCTCAGTATGTAAGAATCCCCGATTCTGCCAACAGGTTCCCAGTCTAGACACTCTCTGCTGGCTGATCCACAGAGGGGAACAGTACCTGTCACTTCCATGGGCATGTGAAGCGGGCAGACTCCCGTGTTATGTTTTTGGAAATGCTACGCTAAAACGGGAATGAGCTTTCCCAAGTGGCATCGGCGTCTGGACCATTAGCTGGAACATGAGCGGAAGGCCGGAGGCTGTTCAGTGATGAAACGATTATTACATAACGTCATGGTTTCTGGACAGCCCCCAGATGGCCGGGGGGGGGGGGGGGGCGCATTTACAAGCAGGCATAATGAAGTGGATGAGAAATCCGGCAAGACGCCTTCTTCCCTGGGGCCATCTGTCTGTCATTGGCTGTGCGCTCGTATCACACACACGCACCAGACATCCTTACAAGCAAACACACACATGGAAAGCAGATATACTTACAAGCAATCACACGCACGCAGCAGATATCCTGACACACAAACAGAGGATTACACGCATACACACAAACATGGTGCCTTCACACCTGTCTGACACCACCTGCCCACCAAGCTTGGCAACTTGGGTGGGGTTTGAGGGTTGGGGGGGTTATGTCTTTGTTCCATCCATTCCTCTCTTAACGGATGAATAATTTAGCAGATGCCAGGGGGGTGGCAGCATTCGACAACCCTGCATATCGCCAAGGTGAGTGTCACAGCAGCCCCCCCCCCGTGTACAGGGGACGAGCTGTATCACTTCAGGTCAAGCTGCAAGGCATGATGGGGGTGGGAGGTGACACTAAATCAACATGGTAATTAGAAGGGCCGTTCCCACCCGAGTCCCACTTCGTCTATCCTGGCTTTTTATAGCACCGTGACCAGTGGATGGCTTCCCCCAGGGTGTCATTTATACTGCTTTATCCCTCCCCCCCCACCCGTGACCACTCGCGGGGGGGCGGGGGCGGATGCTGTCTTTGAGCTGGCTGGAGCATAATGGGCTTGGCAGCGCCCGCCCACACGACCCGCTGCGCTGCGTTGCAGGGCCGACCTGAGATCACCGCCGCTGTCTGTGTTCTCCGCGTGCTTGGAAATACAGAGAGCCTGTCTGACCGTGTGAGCCTTATTTACTGTTAATTCGCAAAAGCGGCCCCCTCGGCGCCTGTCGAGATGCATCTCGAGAGAGAGAGGGAGATGGCGGATAAACGGGCCAGACTCCTTTCCCGGGAAAGCTGTTCGAGATTAGTCAGAGGCACGCCGGCGGATGCGGGTCCGAATGTGTGGAGGCAGCTGGGGCTGCTTTCAGTGTTGACGTGGCCCAGCCCCCCCAGCCCAGCTTCTGAGTGAGTGCGGCCAGACGTGACATCAACAGCCAGGTGCTGAAAGACATGGCAGCACCTCCCGTTAACGTCAACAAGCATCATTAGCATTTCCTGAACTTTTTATGAGAGTAAACCAGTTCGCTTCATTGACTGCTTTCTACATTGTGTAATTTGAAGGGCTTTGTATGTACCATCATGTACATTTTCCCATTTCCTTTTACAGAAATCCACACCATGTGCAATCTCAATCAAAGAATGTGGATTTGTGATTGGCTGTCACAGTATCTTTAGTGCCGCTCCCTCCCAGTCTGCCCTCAAGGCCATAAACTGATAACACTACATGTTCTCTCTGTTTCCCTCCCGCACCAGGATTTTCCCTTCAGGTCACTGGAGGCCCTGCTCTCACCACGGTGGCCCCTGTCCAGTGTCTTTGGCCTTTTGTCTCATGTTGAGAGCCGTCTTTCACTCATATCTTGCAGCGTGTTCCATACACCGCCGTTAAATGCAGCCCCCAGGAGGGTCACCCCTGCATCACATGTCGGGCCTCTAGCCATATTGCATGGATGCATTATTAATCTGAACCACGTCGCATGCTGAATGCAGAACGGCCATCATTTCTAACCCTGAGACAGCCCTTTGTACCTGGATGAGCTTCATGACGGTCCCACACCTTTCACAGTGGGCTTCCAAGCAAACTCATCAGCATCTGCCTGTGAGCATTACATAGTAATCCTGCCAGCTAGCGACCCAGCCAGCTAAACACTAACAAGGTGTCTCCTCCAGCTCTTAAGGGACTTGGGGGGTCCTTCGATCTGGAGGTATGTTTCAGTAGCACTGATTTACACTTGGAGCATGGAGTGTACCCGAATAATTACAAGCACATCCTGTGCCCCCAAGTTTAAGCACTACCAGTGAGAGCCCAGCCCATTTCTGGGTCAGGCTTAAATTTTTACCCATAATGTCAAGTCTGATGCAACCGGTCGCCACCAAAGTATCCTGCAGTAACATCTCTAATCTCATTCTTCGCCACTCTCCTCTGCAGGCGGTAATTGGATTTCAGCACCTGTCCCGAGATGGAATTTCGAGAGAATTCCATGTCGTCGTTTTGGGGTTTTCCGTGGGTCACATGGTCCACAGATGGGATGAGCATTTTATTTCATGTCAGTGAGGGATCTGAGTCTCTCTAGGACCTGAATGTTCGGCACAGCTGACGCACATGAGGCTGGATCGTTTGCCACACTTTTAAACCTTGAGTTCATAAGCTTTCTTACCTCTTATTCCGTAGTCTCCTTCTCTCTTTTAACATTCCAGGCCACATTGCTGTACCTGATTGCCAGCCTTATAGCTGCCTGCCCTCCACCCCTCCCTGAATGAAGTGACCCAGAGTCATTCACATGTAACTTCTGGGAAAATTGTGTGTGGACTTTATCACACACTGTGGAGATACATATCAGGGATAGTGGTGGTGGGGGTTTGCTAGGGAAGAAAAAAATACATTTCCCTGCCAGGGGGTGGGTGGAATTTCCCATGGGGGTGTACCTTTACTTTTTAATAATCAATCCAGATACATACACACACACACACACACACACACACACACACACACACACACACACGTATGTATATGTATGTTCTATCTGTCTATCTATCTCCTTTTAAACACGGCTTATTTCTCCATTACTATAGACACAGGGGATGGTTTCTGTTTGGGTTCCATCTGTTGAAAGGCCGTTATGATAACGTCATGACAATTTTATCAGCAGATTTGAGGCCTTGTGTAAGACCCCCCCACATAGTGTGGCCCAGGGCCGAGGCCCCCACTCCCAGTGGCTGGCGGACTGGTAGCTGCTGCAGAGTGTGGCCCAGGGCCGAGGCCCCCACGCCCAGTGGCTGGCGGACTGGTAGCTGCTGCAGAGTGTGGCTTAGGGCATTCGCTGGGTTCGCATGGGGTCTCCTTTCAGGCCGACGGCACGTCTTTTTGCAGACAGCCGCGGTTCTGCTCAAGAGGCAATCAGGCGGCACAGACTTTGATTCTGATCCCCGGCCAAGAGCGAACACAGCGAGCGATTCAGACTTTCTGTCCCCTCACACATTCCTGATTACACCCCCCCACACATTACCATCCACCCCCTCTTTCATAACCCATGACTGGTTGAAAATACCCTGAAAAGATGGACTGATTTGGGACAAGGAAAAAGAGGGAGGTTCCAACAGGGGTAGGATCTTCCTGGCCGGCCAAGCTGGGCTTTCTGAAGGAATCCCACATTGGCTCCTGTCAGGCTCTCAGGCCACACCCACACACAACATGATTGGCCAGTTCATCCATCCAACTTCCATAACTGTCTATCCAGTGCAGGGTCACGGCAAGTTTGGAGCCTATCCCAGGAAGCACAGGACACACACAGTTTAAAGACACCAATTCACCTACTTTTTTTCTAATCCAGGTGGAAACCAGAGCACCTGGAGAAAACCTGCACACACATGGCAAGATCATGTAGACTTGCACACAGACCCTGAACAGGGAATCGAACCCGCAATCCTGGAGGCATAAGGCTACAGTGTTCCTACTGAGGCACTGCGAACAGTCTGATCTGTCGATTGCTCTTGCAAAAAAACATTTGGAATTCACGGTGCTCCATCACAAGCCTGACACACGGTTGCGTTGAGCCGTGTTTCCGAGGTCCCCGGCTTTTAATAATTCCCCGAGGAGAAAGCGGCTGCTCCGAGGCTGCCTGAACAAGCACAGGCCCCACAGCCCTCATCATCTTTTTTCTCCCTTCTCCTCGCTAGCTTTCTAAGCGAGGGCCTGCTCAGAGCAGACATAATCCCCTCTCTGTAGAAGACATGAAAGACCTCGAACAAATCAAGTTTTCTCTCCGTGGAGAATTCGCCTAATCCCATGCTTAGTGCTTTAACAAGGAGTTCTACCTCTTCGCCAAGCCCCATTAGTGAGACTAATTCTGCACTTGAGTTACAAGCAAATTACCGCCTCCTAATTGCAATGTTCTCTGTCACAAGGAAAAAAAAAGCCTCGTGTGAAATGTGACTGGGGTAATCCTGGCCCCAGTAGGTGTCATGGCACCATATAAGGTACACAAAAGACCCTGGGAAGTCTGCTCCACCTGGCATGTAAGCTCACACATGCACACACCACCCTGGAATGAAGAACGTTCCCCAGTGATCATCCTTTTTTAAATCTTTTTATTTAAGAAGTATTTCTCAGTCAGGTTAAAGAGTTTCCCTCCTGATACAGGGATCCCCATCCCCAATGAATTTGTCCTTTTGTCTACGGCGGGTGCCGGAATTAATTGTTGTCACATCCAAGCATTAATGCAGAAATGCTGTATTTATTGTATCAAAGTCATAACTCAAGGGCAGCAGAGTGAATGAGGGAGAAGATCAACCTTCTGCCTCCGATGAGAGACGCGCTACAGTCGCCAAATGGGACAATAAGAGCGACAAGAAAGGAATCTTTCATTTCCAAGAGAACAGATGAGCTTTTTTTCTCTCCCCCACTTGAAGTGAATTTCTGTGAATGCAGCGAAAACTTGACAATTCAGACATTTTCAGTTCTTTTCAAAGAATTTCCTCTTAGGAAACAATTACAGAAAGGTCTGGCCGGATTAAATAGTCCCAGCATGCAATCGCACTGTAGCACAGAAGTGGGGAAAATGTGAAATCACACAACGGTGTTATTCTTTTTTTCCATCAGCACATACTTTTTCAGCTTTACAGACTTTGGTTTGTGAATTGTAATGCCCTTGACTTAAAAAATGCACGTACAAAAAAATGTATGCTTGTTTTTCAAATTCAACACCAGAGGGCAGTGTAGATCTTTCTTAAGCCTGGCCTTTAAAACCATGCAAGCAAAGCAGGTGCTCAGCCACTAACGCTGTAATGCCACAGTGCTATATGTTATACATAATTTCTTGGCACGTAAACACGCATACACACAGACATACACTTTCCTAATCACATGCATTATAGAAATACAATGATATAACAATCTGTACTGCTAATTAGCTTCTAAAAATTGTATAGTTTCAAATTGAGGTACTCACATGTGACACTGTTAAAATGTATCTATTTACCTTTAATAAATTTGTTTTATGCTTTTGATTTCTCATGTAATTCAACAGCAACTGCAACGCGCATTTCACAGGACACACTGTCCTCCATCAGATATGCACGGAATCTGAATGAGCTCAGCGTGGTGTATAAATTAATAATTCGACCAAGTACAAAGATGGCTGGCTGACGAGGGTAAGAGTTCACCTGCAAGAGTTTACCCTCCGATTCCTCATGTCTAATTCAAACAGAGACACAACTTTTTAAAAGCAAACCTCCCTGAATAATTCATGGGAGCTTCCCGGCTTGCTGGGGGAGGGGGGGGGGTTTGTTGCAGTTATCAGGCTTGTCAGAGTAGTTCTGTGACGTCGCGTCGCACCTGACAGAGCTCAGGACTAAGCTGCAGAGTGCAAAAGTGCTTGAAATTGATTTTAAGTTCTCCAGAAAAAAAACATCAGTAGGTAAACAGGGAGTAGATGGCCCTTGTGAGCCATGTTGATAAATGTCTGCTATGTCCAAAACCGCTCCTCAGGATCAGTGTACTGCAAATGGGGCTGGCGGGGTATGGGGTGCCGCTGTAGAGGGCGCTGTACGATATTTGGAGAAATCCCTGAGGATGGAAATGGAAAGGATCCTCAATCACCATTTGACAGGATCTGTTCCTTCAAGCGAGACACGGACATGAATGGCTCCTGCGCCCCGCCACCTGAGAAAGGCCAGGGGCAACCTCAGCAGTCTGCG
>JAODLD010000046.1:29249406-29263959 GCA_026781065.1 Mormyrops boulengeri
GTAATTGAGTGTCATTTGAAAACATTTTATTTAAAAAGCTGCTATAGATTGGCTGGAATGAATTTGCTTTCTCCAGCCGTTTCGTATGGCTGCACCGAGCGCCTCTCTCGCTGAAAGCTGTTGTAAATCTGCCAAGTGGATAATCACGTTAGAGTCAGCTAACACAGGCTGTCGCCCTGCTCCAAAGCAGCTGTCTAATTACAATTTTGTTATTAATAATTACATAGTAGAGAAATCATTCCTAATTAGCTTGTCCTAAATGATAGTTTAAACATTCAACGCTGCATTACAAACAGCAGCATAATTAAAGCACTTCACTGCTAAAGTATTTATTCAAACCCCGGCTTTATTTAGACCCCCATCGCTCGCTCGCTTGTTTGGTGAATCATCAGTCTGTTTAAATGCTCTGCATCGACAGCATCTGCCCACCAATGGCTTGCTAGGAGACAATTACAGCTGACCAATCAGAGGCCAAACCGAGTGGGGCGTCGGCCTGAGAGCTCTCCAGGAGACCTGTTGGCATTTGCTGGGCGGCCAAGCTGGGCCTGTTCTGCCATGCATGAAAGGGGGGGGGATTAGGGTATCCACTACAACACGGCGACTGGCAGCAGTAGTTTAATACCTGGAATTTCCATCACAAACTGCACCAGGTTTTACCTGCATCTCCTGGTCAGTCCTGCAGTCAGAGGGCAGAGCTTTATGCTGATGGGACGCCATGGGACACTACATTCAGGCCCACGCCTCCCTGTGCCTGTCATCACACATGGAGAGGGGAGCTCATCACATTGTGATTTGCCCCGCCAGGTGAGGGGATGAGGGCGCATTTCATAAAGCAGTGGATGTGAGCAGCCAGGGCCATCTGGGATGTGTGCCCCGATGAGATTATCTTCATTAAAGCAACAGCGCCCCCTATGTGGAGATGGTTGTTGTTCCCAAGTCTGACGCTATCTATGGTCCTCCTCTGCGGCCAGGTGAAGGCCGACACCAAGAACTCAGCTGGCTCCCAGTGTTTCTTCCTCAAAAAGGTCAATTTTTTAAGCCCAAATGTCAATAAATACGAGAAATAAAAACTGCCCCGCAAAATGACTTTTTAAACACTCAGTATGTTGCGCAGCCTGCTGGAGGCACACTTAGCATTTTAATAAATAAACAGGGCAAACGGGGGGCTGCGCAGTGCATCACAGAGTGGACACGCAAGGGAATGTCACAGAAAGGACACAGATCTGGGGGGGGGGGGGATTCACGCACCTGATGTAATCAATCAGCCTGAATCACTTGCTGCAACCTACACATAACAGAATGATGATATTTTTTAAAAGCGAGAGCTTATTGTAAAGCGTGGAGGGTGATGTCTCCCCCACACACAGAGCCCGCTGATCTGTAGTACACTCATGCGTGACCCGACCTCCTCTCTAATGGCTCTGAACCGCTGTTGTCTGCTATCCTCGGCGCCTCCTGCCAAATGGCCTTGGCCGGGTCCGTCCTGCATCACCCTGCCAGCGCGCCCTGGAAGAGCCATCAGTCTGTAAGGCTATACGCTCCATCTCTAACCCCTGTGCGCGATTAGCAGCGCGCTCGTACCCTGATGCTTTTAATGATTTATTCCACGGACCTCAGCTGCAGCTTACATCCCCGGCAGAGTAATGAAGTGACCGGTGCTCACGCGGCGTGAAGGGCTGGGCGCCATGGCAGTGCACGGGGCTCGCCTCCGCCGCGGCCACCCTCCTGTTAGTGCACCGCATCCCCATCGCTGCGAACTTGGGCCAAACACACCTATTTATATTCATGTCAAAAGCCAAGCAGTCAGCTTCTGTTTTAGGTAATGCATCCAAAACTGCAAGCATGTCATTCCTGGGATAAGCATTTTTAAAACAATCCCCTATTTTTCACATAGTCAGACATCTATGAATAAGGATAAAGGGCATTGGGGTGGTACAGTGGATCAGTCAGTAGGGCCCCCCAGGGCTGGGCGTGTAAGGCCTGTGCTCACCGTGCGGTTTGCTTCTCAGTGCCCTATGACAGACTGTACCCCAACCTCGGGGCTGCCTGGGATAGGATCCAGCCCTCGCCAGCCCCTGTGACTTTGACCAGTATAAGCATTAAGATGATTAAAGGATGCTTGGATAGATGGATGGATGGATGGATGGATGGATGGATGCATGATGGATGAATGGATGCTTGGATGGATGGATGCTTGGATGGCTGCATGGATAAATGACCAACAGACTTTAAATGGAACAATTAAGGTTTACTCTCATAATGCTATTTGTGTTGATGATCGATGCGAGAGAGACTAGTCAAGTGCTTTACTTGTGCCATCAGCTCTTTTGTGTGGGTTTTATTGGGATGTAAAGTCTATAAGGGCTTCAGAGCATTAGGGCAGGACTCACATGAGCAGTGCATATTTGTCCAATCACTGACTCATGGGAAAGATCAATTAGGGCACCTGATGTCAGCAGGATCTGCTATGCATGCTGTTGTTCAGGCCCCTGTTTGGTTGTGACTCTTCTGGAGTGATCCTGGACAATTCAAGGACCAGAGACAGGCTTCAGAACCACGGACAGCTCACAGGGGCTGAGCCAGCTTCAGAACCATGGACAGTTCAGTCCCTGCGCTGACTCGTTAATGATCTGGAAAGGGAACATTACATCCTTCCGTCGGCCTAGCGAAGGCAGTTAAGCCTGGTTGTCACAGGGGAGGAGCACGCCAAGGCACTAACTGGTGAGCACTGACATGCAGCCGCTTTCATTTACTATTCCTAATTCCCTATATCGGCCTTTTAACCTGGGGAATCCGGTTTATGCTGGCTTTTATTCCTGCCGAGAGCCTTTAACTATTTCTGTTTAAAAACAGCACACGCACACTGGGCTGTCACGCCAGTCCACATGTTACATCTGATGAAAGGCGGTGGAAGTTCACAGCACAACCAGATCTTCTAAGTCCACGGCGCCTCACGACTGCCCTACAGGCTCGGCGCCCCTGCTCCCGTGTAATAAGCAGCTTAATAACCTTACCGTTTGAATCATAAAGCATGGTTTTTGAAGGGCCTTGGGATTCACCCCGGAACACAAAGGCAGGGACTGAGTTTGTAAACATTCAACATACACACGGCAAAAATATCAAATCATTTCAGGGTCTCTAAGTTTCGTCTCCATTGTATGAAACCCTGAACTTTAGCTTCTCATCTGTAACCCTCCCTCGCGCACGCACACCTCCGTGGGGCTTTGGATCTCCATTTCAGGGAGTCATTATCGGCAAGCGGCCGTGTAGGAAAGTCACGCCCGTGCTGTGATCTTTAGCGCCCAAGCTGCGGCTGGCGTGTCGGTGACGTGTGCTTGGCGTGTATTAAGCAGCTGTGCTCTCGCAGGGATCATGCCTGCAAATCCATTCAGGCACTCAAGTGTTTCTTCCCGTGTTGCTGTGGAAGTAAAAATCTAGTAAAACATCAAGTGAAAATATATAAATATAAGAAAACAATATCTGTTTGTTTTCTCATTTTCTGATCTGGGATGAACGAGCAAGTGTGAACTCACAGTGACACTGTGATTTAACAAGGTAACGTTTACAAACACTGAAGCTTAAATAGCCAATATACAATTAACGCTAGTGTGGTGTATAAAATGTTAGACAGCTCAATTCATATTGAACATGTAAGTGATAAGGCATTGTTACAGTCACCTACAGCACCTGCACAGTGAGCTACAGAGTCACCTACAATGTCCAGAGTCACCTACAGCGCCTACAGAGTCACCTACAGCACCTGCACAGTCACCTACAGAGTCACCTACAGCGCCTACAGAGTCACTTACAGAGCCTACAGAGTCACCTTAAGCACCTGCACAGTCACCTACAGAGTCACTTACAGAGCCTACACAGTCACCTACAGAGCCTACACAGTGACCTACAGCACCTGCACAGTGAGCTACAGAGTCACCTACAGTGCTTTCAAGAGTCACCTACAGCACCTACACAGTCATCTACAGCACAGAGTCACCTACAGTGCCTACAGAATCACCTACAGCGCCTACACAGTCACCTACAGTGCCTACACAGTCACCTACAGCACCTGCACAGTGACCTACAGAGTCACCTACAGCGCGTTTAAGTCACCTACAGCGCCTACACTGTCACCTACAGTGTCGACAGAGTCACCTACAGGACCTAGAGAGTCCCCTACAGCACCTACACAGTTACCTACACACCCACACACACACACACACACACACACAGGTTTGTAATTATATCTTTGTGGGGACTGTCCATTGATTTCTATGTGGAAAACCCCCTAATCCTAACATGACACCCTTAACCCCCACCCAGCCCTAACCTTAACCATAACCTTAACCCCCACCCAGCCCTAACCTTAACCATAAGTAACCAAACAAAATACGAGACTTTTGGCTGTTTTAGTTTTTTGATTCCATTCCATTGATTTTTGTGGGGACCTGAAAAATGGTACCCACAACGTCAGAATAACCATTTAGTCCCCACAATGTAATATAAACATAATACACACACACACACACACACATACACATACAAAGTTCTGGATTATTCTAAGCTAGCAGCTACTGGGTCTTTAGGTCATAATGCTTCTCCACTTAGCGGCATGGATGTTTAGAACTGATACTGTAGATGTCTGTTGACATTTGCCCTGTAGAAAAAGCACTCACTATTCTCTTGTCTGTAAGAGGATTTTGCTCATATTGCTCCTCTTTTGGCCTCGTGTGTTTAATGATTACAAAACCCCTTAAAGTGAGAACATACCAGCCAAGCTCTATTAGGTTTAATTACATCTCAATAAACCATTTGATTGAACCTGCAATAAAATCTTTGTAAATTGGATTTGAAAATGTTTAACACAATAATCGGGTTTATCATCCTTTACAGTAATGCTGATGAAGATGACTGAACATGTTTCCAGGTGGACAAAACCTGCCTTTTGGAATCTTAGGCCTGCTGTCATCTTGGAAAAAACACGGTTAACACAAACATTCCTGATACGATTTGCAGGATGTATCAGAAACGTGAGCCAGCCAATCATACCCTGTGGTATTCCGTAATAAAACTCGGATGGAGTTTTCTGAAATGGTTGCATCCGCTCCCCACCAAAAAGAGAGCGAGCAGGAGCCGGAATAAAAAACGACCTTAAAGGGAAGCATTTTGATATCTAAATGTCACCTAATGGAGGTGTGACTCTCTCTGTTGTGTCGCCATGGCGACGGCGGCAGCGGCGGCATAGGATAACTGCTTGCGGTGATTGCATCCTTTTTCCTCTCCGTCATTTTTACCAGTGCCTTTTTCCGCCCTCCTTCACAGAGCCCACATTAAGAGTCAGGACTAAGCGCACAATGCCTGGGGTGGTATCACGCCACATCACACCTCCCAGATTCCCTCCCGGGTTTGCCAGCGCACGCTGAACTGCTGTCTTAATCATCACCCCCTCATCAGAAACATTCCTGCTTTTTCTCTTTTGGAGGTAACACTCCCCTCTTTTTTTGCTTCCTGACTATAGCAAGCAGAAGATCTGGCACAGGTGAACAGGACTAAATAAAGACTAGAATCTTCAGGCTCCCCGACATCCGGGAGATCATTGGCCTCCCGTATTAGTTTTGTCATATATTGAGATATTGAACCTCTTCAAGAGTAATAAATACTAACTACAGTCCCTGTGTGCTTACATATAATTTGCTCTACAATGGTTTTAAACAATGCATCCAATTTTATGAATATATGAATGAAAGGTTTGCCATTTTTTAAATAAAATAAACTTTTATCTTGTTTTTTAGCAACTATTCTTTTAATATGAGTAACAATATGGCTTCTGTGTTGCTGCCCACAATCGAATAAACTCTTGCATACACTGACAAGGGAACAGGCCAATGCCCATCACTCCCCGGAGACAGAGGGGCACACAGGCAGTTCCTGATCTGGCCAGCAGAGGGAGCAGCCAAGACTGAGCCCCTACTGCTTACTCACTGGTGGATGAGTCCAAAAAAGAGAGAGAATTATACAAGTAAATATTCATGTCTGTTTTGGATCATAAGGCACCTAACAAACAAATCGGTCAGGGAAAAGAAATGAACCAATCAAAACAACAAGGCAAAAAGTATGACCTTCTAGTTGCTAAATAGTATGTTCACTAATGCTTTTACTGCTTCTAAGATTCTGAATACTAATATTGCACTAATGATTTCTGGTTCAGACAATTACCACTACATTTGACACTGTGGCTACTACAGATGCCTCTATTAACTAATAGAATTACTATCCCTAGCATCATCACACACACACGCACACACACACACACTTATGTTCATATCTTTGTGGGGACTCTCCTTCCATTTCTGTGGGAAAATCCCTAATCCCAACAATGACGACCTTAACCTCTACCCAGCCCTAACTGTATGTTATTATTGTTATTATAGATGTTGTTATTGTTGCTGCAGTTGTATTTTAAAATAATACTTTAGCTTTTAGAGAGAACCAGCTGCCGTTTTCTCATTCATGCAGCTTTATAATTATCAGTAGCAGCTAACGATAAGCAGATTTGACGGTATAACAGCAGGCTCCCGTAAGGACGAACAGGCAGCTTTCAGGTCCTGGGTCCGTTTCCTGAGCCGCAGATATATCAGCTTAATACCAGCAGCACTCACGCTGTTAATCCTGCCACTGATGACTGATAAGGGAGCCAAACTAACAGGCAGACACCCCCCCCCCATCACAACACCCCCCCACTGCCACTAGCACCACTTCACACAAAAGTGTGGGTGTCAACACCACCGGCAAGGCTGAGGAAGGGGGCCCAAACTTTGAAAATGAAGTAAGAACAGGAAGAGAGCAATTAAGAGCAAATTTAATTTTCACCGAAAGCAAAATGAAATGTCAGAGGAAAACTCATGGGGATCCTCTCAGCCTGAATTACACGAGCAGAATTCAGGAAAGACACAATGAAATTACTGCCATTTTATTGTGTTAATTATCTCTGGGACACAGCCTTATTAATCTGAGCTCATAAATGTAAATGAGCAGGCTCTCCCAGGATGGTCTGCTTGGTGTACGCACTGCTGCACGAGTGTGTGTGTATGTGTGTGTGTGTGTGTGTGTGTGTGAGAGAGAGAGAGAGAGCTGATGTTAGAGTGTGTGTGCATGTGCATACGTTGGTACATATGAGTGTGCCTGTCTTGCTAAATGAAAATCTGGATTTTTATACTTTTATTGATTTAACCATTCCTCACTGCCCTGCAGGGGCATAAAACTGCCCCCCAGTCAGGATTCATGACGCCCAACAGGTGGATGGGCAGCAACAGACAGGTGGACGGCTGATTTATTGCACTATTGACCGATTGGTTAGTTCATTATTTAATTGAGCCGTATGTAAAATGTAAGCCATGTCCCTTTAATCACAGGACGGTCTCCCTATCCATTCCATCGTGGTCAATTTTTTAATTAAAAAACATTATTTGTGTATTGGTGACTCTCATAGTATCCCAAATGTGTTTCTGTGCTGTGAAAGCAGTATGGAATGGCTCGCTCTGTGATGGACTGGCATCCCATCCAGGGTGTTCTCCTCCTCGTGATGGTCCCCCTGATCTTGGGAGAAGGCCCACATTCACTGCAAACTCACATCAGTGAAGCGGAAATGGAAGATGGATGCGGAGATGACTGGGTAACTGCACAGCATCTGCAGAAGTCATTCAGTATCACATTAAAGCAAAAATATTACAGTTTTAAATAACTAAAGCTGTTAACATTATAATACATTTTGGGCTGCTTCGATCTCACCAAAGCCTAGTTCACCTAGAGCTGAAAAATAAAATGTAGATCAGTAGCGCTGCACCACTACAGCCAGTGAATTAGGTGCTCATATAGCCTCCAATTAGCTACTTCAGGTGGGCTTGGTGGCGAAATCAGAATAAGTACGGGTAGCTGGTTAAGAGGTGCTGCTGTAGAGTAATTACTCTGTCTTTAAAAGGAGCTCACATAAATTCTGTACTTTTTATACGTGTGAGCCAGGAAAATGTTCTGAGAAAAAAAAAAACCAGAGGCAGAAATTCGATTGTTCATCCAGCAGGTTAAAGGTGCTTTAAAACTTATTTGCATTACAAAAAATAATTTATCGAAAGCACCATCCCAGTAAACTTCTTTCTTTTAATTTAATTTCATTTCGGAATGTATTTTATCACCTGTCAGCGACACCCTACAGAATGTCCTCTTAAATTGGATCTGTAAGCCCTTCATAAAGTTTAATAAATCTTCAGCCATTCACCCCAGAGAAATAATATTAAAAAAAAGAAAAGCAGTGGGGGGGTAGAACCTTCCACGCGACTCTGGGGGGATTAAATCACCATAATCAGCTTGTAATGAAGGCGCCACTCGCCGTTATTTCACACTCATAATCTGTCTGTCTTTGTGAGGATGGGGGGAGGGGACAGGAGGGGAAAAAAAGGGGGATCTTGTCGTTTGCTCATCTGCCACTTTAATTGGAAGATGTCTTCATTTTCCTGGGGGCCCCGGCGGGATAATAGCCCGACCCCGTGTTTAAACACCGGGGCCCCGTCTTTGGTATTTCTCATTTAGCCGGGTGCCGTGTTCTAAGCGGGCGTGAATGCCACCTCGCCCTGATTGGCAGCCCCGCGCCGGCGCCACCATTTGCATGGCATTTGCTCGCCAGCGGACGTCCCCCGGACGGGTAAACAGGACCGGCTCAGGTCCCACTCCTCTTCCACCCGCCGCTGGTGCTCCTCATAATCAATGGCATTTACCTCGGTGCCGGGGCCCGGAGAGGGGCCACGGGGACGCCTGGTGAGATTCTGTGGGGAGGAGGGGGACGGTTCTGACACTTATCAGCTGGAGGGTGGTACCACCTGCTTGGTGATCATAGGGTGCGTACTGACTGGAGACATTAGCATGGATAGACAGCACTGGACATCCTGTGAAGCTCGAAGCCCAGATTCAGATGCTCTGTCACTTAGGTTGTGATAGAGACAAGGGGAGATTCACCCTGGGGGGGTCACAGGGACACGGAAACTCACGGAAAAGATAAACCAGTCCCCTGAGGAGTCAGTGACCCAAGAGAATGTCTCTCCTATAGCATTTAAAGTATAAGGGTGAATTGTGCTTAAATCCAGACCCAGATGGAGCAGCGAGCGGTGAGTGCAGCCGATGTGCTCATTTCAACACAGGAAGCTGTCACTGCTAGTATTAGAGTATCAAGCGCATTCTCACCTCTTTATATCCGTGAATCGGATGCGTACCACACCACGATTTCACAATCAAAAACTCATCAGCGATACCCAAACGCTCTGGGGTTCATTTCCGCGCGATCGAAGGTTACAATTACCGAGATTAGTGTCGTTAAAAACGCAGACCCCATTACTTTGGAGAGGGGCGTGCACCTTCGAGGGTCATCAAACGTTATGACTCATAAACAATTTCTTGAGTGTTAGGTCATAAAAATGAAGAGATTTAAAGTCAAGTGATGCCCAGATTGGACAGACATCAGCTGGAGCCAAAGATAACGGCGTAGGAGAGAGTTTGAGGTTGGTAAGGACACAATTATTAATTTGAATGTCTATTTATTATGGGAGATGAATGAATCTTAATTAAATATCGGGGGGGGGGGGCATGTCCCCCCTGTCCCCCCAAGTTTCTATTCCCTTGGTCCCAAATACAAATGACTTCCTAGGACTCAAACTGTGAAATGATCCAAAAGACAAACGTGGATCATTGCTGCACAGTATTAGCATAAATAGCATTTTTTTTGTCTAATCTGACAGATGGTTAAAATAAAAAACATTTTCGTATGGATGTTTCTCATCATGGTGCGGTGCCATCCTGCATTTTTCACCCTTCTTGCTGACCGGGGTTCCAAGCCTGCATTTCACCATAGGACGGCCATGGCAGCCCCGCTTACTGCCCACCAGCTAAAACCGGTTTCCGGCACTTGCCGAGTCCCGCTTGGCCCAGCCGACCCGTGTGGCCGCAGTTACGGGGTGTGAGTACGGCCGGCTCTGCCTGCAGCCCGAGTGCAGGTCAGGGCTGCCAGAATCAGTACCACCTCATCAGGGGCAGACGTATATGTCGAGGAAAGACATTTGAAAGTGAAAGAACAACAAGAAACCAGAACCAAAGAACTTTCCAGACTTTTCCAGACATTAACAATCTTCAGGACATCTACACACTGGACAGCGCAGCTATCAAATGTTAACTCTCTCTCTCTCTATATATATATATATTTATATATATACTGAGACACCCACATATATACATAAAATTGATGACTGTATGAGAGATTGCTGCAGCCCACTGAGGCAGATCTAAATGCTGCCTGTGAAATTTGATCGAGCAGAAGTATATGTGATTGTGCCAGTAATCTGATTTTATTATGCTGGGGCTTCCCGGAGGTAAACCCTTGGTGAGGGAAAGAGGACACCTTTTTATTAAAGGGACACAGCGGCTCGTGTTTGTGTGTTGTTATTTCCATCTTTGCTTGATTCTATTATTGCCCCGTATTTCCATGCGTTTTCTCTGCTCTCGTCAAACTGATGTCTAAAGATTTCGTCACCTTATTGCTTTTCCAGCGTGCTCTCCTGTAGCGGGAGCTTAGGGTCTCCTGTTTAATATAGCGTGGGCTTACACGGTGGCAAGTGGGGTGACGGCACATTCTTAACTCCCCACCCCCCACCCCCTGCTCGCTCCCCGGACTGCAGGAATAACCGTTGATATCCAGCGACATACAGCTGAGGTGCCCTGGTCTCTGGTAAATGACCTCTCGACCCCATCAGTATCTTTCCAGGCTGCGTGATCTTCTTGGAAATATTTAGGATTTGACACATCCACTCAATATTGCTGTTAAAATAAAATAATTTTGAAGTCAAAAGATCACAGTACTGACGGTACCAAGCCATTATAGATCATAATCATTAATTAAAGCATAGTTTAAATCCTTCTTCCATGTTCTATAACTGCTTATCCATGGAAGGTTCACAGTGAACTGGGAGCCAATCACAGGAAGCACAGGTTACAAGGCAGGGGACACTCTGGGTGGGACGCCAGTCCATCAGAGACTCACACATGCTGTCACACAATATAGGCGATTTAGTGAAGCCACGCTGAATGCATGTTCCTGAAGGAGAAAATCAAAGTACATGGAGGAATTCGCTGCAAAAGATCTACCAACATATCTCCCAGATCTACCAATAGTTATTTCTGAATGTGAGAGACATAATGTCGTCCTTGTAAATGTTTAATTAATGTTCTATTCATGTTGACACGTTGACGCAGGTTTTACTGTAGTTGCATATAACACCAACGAAAAGGTCTGTCTTGAAACTATTAATTCTAGAAGGTTGATGACATGGTTAATTTAATTTTTTTAAAAGCTTATTGTATTTAAGGGGGATTATTCGTACGACACAGAATGAAAGCCCTAGCTTAATCCACGTTACAACTCGCCAGTGACGAAGACAGAGCAAAAAGATCCACTGATAATTTCACATCCTGCCTACATTCCTGCTCTTTGGGCACACAGAGTAAGTCAGGCTCCTTTTCCTAAATGCCAGACGGGTGCTTTAATCCACTCCGTCGTGTCAAACACTTTTGAAATTCCCTTTTCAATTTCCAGGTCCGCTTTACGAGGGGTTAGCGCTAAAGGGAAGCATGTCAGCCCGCTAGCCAGTCAAAGCAGAACACCGCTCTCCCCAGAAGAAAATTTTCACAAGATACAGTTCCTGCCTTTCATGCGGCCTCATTAAACCCAGATTGAAACAGATGTATTATCTTATAAACTGCTTCTTCTGCCCAGCGAAGGATGTCATTTTTTTTTTCATCTACAGATATTTCATAGGTTTAAATGAAAAAAGCACCCACATCCACATCTCCCCCAACCCCCCAACCCCAACACCCCGGTCCTCTGATCTTCTAGGCTCGACTCCTGCCTGTCAGTTCACAAGACAGAATGTAGAGGGGGAGTTACACACCCGAGTATCGGGCGTGCGCACGTGTGTGTGTACGTGTGTGATTCTTCTCTCCGCCTCTCCGCTGTTTAGCGTTTCTCATTCAAAGCCACCGCAAACCATGGCTGTTGCTTGGCACACCAGGGAAGCTCGCTAAAAATGGCCCCTGAAATCTGCGGCCGCCGAAGCCTGGCCGGGTCAGTGCCTCCCGCAGCAGCACGGCTGGCAGGCTGTGCTCATGACGGCCCATTAGTGCAAAAGCAGTCGGCTGAACCTACACATTCCAACTGTGATCCCTAAACACTAAATCCCCAGGGTGGCCAGATAACCCACATCAAAGGATGGAGCCACACAGAAAAAATATAGGTTCCGCATGGCTAAAATGTCCCGCAATGGACGATTGGGGCCTCATCGTGCTGCCATCACTTCCGTTTACTCGCTCACTACCATCGTGGTCTCTCATTAGGCCAGAGACTTCACCGTGATTCAACAAATGTGACTGTCCCCACATCGCCTCCCACTTACCCCTGATTCTCCTGTCTCCCGCTAAAACCGCACGGTTCGAATTCACCCCAAAGCAGTGTCGTATGCACCCCTAAGCCTAACCCTAAGCCTAACCCATGCCTGTTATTTCATTTCTCCATGTTAAAAAGCCTGGTGAGGGTTAACGCCGGGAACTCGAACCGCGGTTCCGGTTTAGCGCCGCCCCGAGCGCCACTGAATTTCCCGTGACTTTATTACAGCTGGTGGGGGCTCGAGCACTGCGTGATTAGCGGTGCTCCACCTGCAGGGCTTGGCTGGCGCTGCGCTTCACGTTTTATTGCACCCTTTCCCTCGTATTTGTAGCTTCCATTATATCTCAATGAGGTCTGTCTACAGTGCTGGCTTCACACTCATTTTCCCCCTCACTGCGTTCCCGGAATAGGGTCTGGACTGTTTATGAACCAGACATATTGACCTCATTTACAACTCACAGTTTAAATCCATAATTTTTCCACCCACAATCCTCTTTGACATTCCGGCGGCGCGAGAGACTCACTGAGACTGAACTAAAAGTCTTACACTTCATTGAACACCATTATGGGGCTTTATGCTCATAAAGTCGCTTCCGCGCGCGGCTCCTGGCCACGGTCCGCTTTGTTCAGGGCGCGGGGCACCGCTGATTAACTGGGAGAATCCAATAAATCAGCCTGTCAGCCGGCGGCCTCTCCTCAATCTGTCTACAAATCGACATTTGGATTGGTGCCGCAAACCCCCCCCACATCCACAGCCCTCCCCGCCCTCTTGTTCCTCGGTGGTCGTCGTGCACCTCTTGCCCCTGCGAAAGTAAACTGGAAAGTGTAGGTGGGAGGAGGGATCCGTGATTGGCTGCCCCCCCTCCCCCACCAGCGATTCTGGGTAGGGCGGGCTTCTAAGTGGGGATGGCTAGCACCAATCAGCATTGGATCCTCCTGATGACCACACCCAGCGCAGCCAGCACTCCAGCGTTGTGTCCCTCTTAGGCACCCATGCTGAAAAGGAAAGCTGAGAGAACAGGCGGTGCCTGGTTAAAGCAACGTTACAAAAACATCATGGAAACATTACATTGATATTACGCTGTAACGTATACCAGTAAATGTCACAACTGGATGGTGAGGTTCTTCTGTAATAATTACACACACCACCATGTTAATCTTTGCTTGTGGTCACGCATATATAAAAGTACCTTTAATGTTTAATGACGCGAGGAGGCTCCAGATCAATACGAAATAATACTGGAACTAATATGGTGCATTCTACAGAAATGAGTCAAACCAATTTTATGGAGGGTGTGTGAGGTTATAGATGTTGATGACTGGGGTGGTACCTACCCCCTGTCCACATGTGGTGGGGGCAGGACGCCTCGCCCTTCCCCGGGTCCTCCGGCCTTTCACTCCCTTTCTCTCAGTTATTCCTCCCGCCCTCCCCTACCCCACTCTACACCTCTAAAATTATTGTTATTTTTCTGAAAATTGTCGCAGCATGCAATATAAGTTTAAATGGGTTTCCCTTCCTTGCCGAATGAAATGTCTTATGCTTCCACCTAATAAAAAAGGCAGAACTTCAAAAAAAAATGAAATCCCAGCTTTTTCACTTTGCTGTCATCTTAAAGGCAATATTTTTGAGGTACCGCGCCTTTAATTGCACCCGTGCCATGGGGCCGCAGTACCAGCAGCACTTATCTGTGTGTCACTCTCAATGCGTACTGATTGGAGTGGATGGAGCTGCTGTGATCTGCTTCTTATCGATTATCAATCAGGATTTTTGATTGCATCCTGAAAGCCATTCTTTAAAAAGACCTTAATGGGGCCGGCTGTTATTTATTGGTCTTTGCTGATGATGGCTACCCACATTTAAACGCGTAATCCATTTAGGGCATTTCGTAGCGGATGATGTTACCAGAGGGGCGGAGTTGCGGTGGGGTGGAATTTGATGATGCTGCATGGGGGGGGGGGACTTTAAGCTAAAGAGGGCAATGGAAAGCTGTAATGCTGTTTGTTTGCTACGTCTTTAGCCACAGGGGCGTGTTGGGGGGGGGGGGGGGCCGGTTATTTTAAATGCCAACCCCACCATTTAC
>JAODLD010000046.1:29349890-29368558 GCA_026781065.1 Mormyrops boulengeri
GCCCTGCCGGGCGCGCCGCCGCGCCGGCGCCGGCCGCCCCCGCGGCGCGCGCCCGGCCGGGGGGGGCCGCCCCCCCCCCCCCCCCCCCCCCCCCCCCCCGCGGCCCCGCCCACAGGGCCAAGGAAAGTTGCAACCTCTGACTTTCCCCGTAAATGGACACTGTCATCCATTAATGCTGATAATTAGTTTATCCTAATAAGTCAGTCAATCGCTATTCCCCCCTCAGGAAGAGTGCTTCTGCGGTGCGAGTGCACTGCGCTCCCCGGATTCCCAGTATGCTCTCTGGCTTCGCTTTCATCTCTCATTCATCTCCCATCTCTGTCGTTACTCACTATAAAATCTCATATTATAAACTGTAAAATGACCAGAGAAACAAGTGACTCACTCATGAAAGAAAATTAGAAACAGAGGGGAGGAAGAAATCGTTATTGGCTTGAGAAAATACCGCTAGGAGTATGAGCGTTATTTTAACCTTTACGATAAATTCATGGTGCGAGAACATCTTTATTTATGAATATTGCTGGTGGTGCTGGGCGGCTCGTATCGATCTGTTATTGACAGGTGGTCTGTGGGGGGTGCACTGTAGAGGGAGAGGGGTGGGACGGCATCCAGGACTGGCCGGGCCTCGCGCTCTCAGGTGAATCTCATGTCCTGGCCCACGATTTCCCTGATCCAGGGCATGAACTTGGCCACGTTGGCGTAAAAGCCCATGGTGCCGTTCTGGCAGACCCTGGATGTGCCGTAGCTGACGATCCCGATCTGCGGAAGGGCAGGGTAGATGGGCTGCGGTTTGAGCCGGCTCCCTCCTGTCTAAGGTGAGTCCCGATCAGGCAATGAGGCGACCACGTCATACCTGAATCCAGCGCCTGCTCCTCTTAATGACAAATGGACCGCCGGAATCAGCTGGCAGGAAAGATCAGGAATGATGGTCACTACAAGAATCCTTCAAATGATGGATAACGCCGCATGTTCATTTGATGGTCTGCAGTTAAGGGGAGTGTTACGTGCTGATGTTCCCACATCTCATAAGCCTAACGAAGACTGTACTCCTGTATCAGACAAACTCCTTTTATCATAAGTATATGTAGTTTTTTAATGTTTTTTTTTTCTGAAACTGCACCCTAAACAGTGTTACTTATTTATCTTTATTATAAAATGATTTTAAAAATCTTTCTTGCATCGCAACCTTTCATGATGTGACTATTGCATGTGTGCCCATTGCGATGTCACAATATACATGACACCCCCCTCCCCCTGCCCCACCACCACCAGGGCAAACTCAGTCAGACATCACTGACTTTGTGTCCCGTCTAGTTCAGCCTAGGGGAAAGACGTGAGGTGAGGGCATGAGACCTTTGCAGGCGTCCACACCATCGTCTCCTCTGGCACAGAACTTCTCTTCAGTTAGTGGCACCTTGATGGCTTCTGACTCTTTCCTGCACAGCCGCCGTTGCTGTTTGGGAAATCGCAAACTTTTATGAGAAGCTATTCACATGTTTTTTTTTTTTAAATCATTTTTAATTATCCCTGATAATGTTTTCTTGTCCATCCTCCCTGGCTTTGCACACTATTCTGTCCCAGCTTCAGGCCCAGATGAGCAGCATTCCCTCATGGTGACATGTGATTGTACATACAGGTGGTCAGTCACCTTGATTGTCGAATGCCCTCCTCATACAGATACATACTTTCCCCCAATTCAGTCCCTGAATCAATAGTCATTACCCTGGCCTCACCTTTATCAAAATATTTCCATGTTTCAAGTCGGTTTCCAGAGTGTGTCTTTTACCACTGAACCCCCATCCGGTCACGACACCACTCATGGTGCGCTGATCCTCGCCGCCGTGCCCGGTGAGAATGAGATCTACGAGACGCGGCGGGAGTGAAGGCAGGCTTAGGCTGGTGCTGTGCGGCTGGCCAACCACATTGAGGTCACCCTCCCCGGGCTTTGCTGAAGCTTGCAGCCCATTGAAGCTAACAGGCAGCACTGGGCTTGGCCTGGGCCGCCTTCTTACCTTGATAAAGACAGCGTGAAGTCC
This sequence comes from Mormyrops boulengeri, assembly GCA_026781065.1. Lineage (NCBI taxonomy): Eukaryota > Metazoa > Chordata > Actinopteri > Osteoglossiformes > Mormyridae > Mormyrops > Mormyrops boulengeri. The sequence continues at coordinate 29,351,927 of JAODLD010000046.1, forward strand.
AGTTTTGGGAGGGAAGAGACAGGATGTGAGAGAGAGCAGCCGTGCAGGGGAGACACACAGGCCTGAGAGAGACACAGGTGCACAGTAATTATATGACACGTTAATTAATCTGTGTGATTCCTCACATTGATATGTTTGTGTCACTATGTAAGAATATGTATATTTAATTATAGCTGTTTAAGTGTAAATACAAGTGTAATTGTGTGTGTTTATGTCTTGCCTTATCTTGCTGCTGAAGTCCAGCTTTTCCTCCAGTCTGAGTAAAGCAATATCATTGCGAAATTGCGTTTCACTGAAATCCTGATGTATGAAATATTTTTCGACTTTCATGATCCCCACCGGCGACTTGTCCCTTGTCCTGTGTCTCACACCTGCAACACGGTGAACGGCGATTGCTCTTTAGAGACTCTTTATGTTTGCGACTTGACTTGTTTATACAGTAGCAAGACCGCGCCATAGCCTGCGAGCTATACTCAGCTGACCTGTGAGCACAGAGAAATTTCCGGGGTGTTCTCCGCCGTATAGCACGTGTGCGGCTGTCAGCACCCACTGTCTGGAGATGATGCTCCCGCCCGCAATGAAAAAACCCTGATGGAACGAAACAGGCCTATTAAACCCTGCCAGCATGGTCATTCTCTGAAACACCCACATGTGAAGTTGACAGCATCCTGGATTATTGCACTTTCCCTGTGCAAATGGGACTGGATGCAGTTCTTTAATGATAAGGGCATGCAAGGCCAATCACAGAAAAGAATAAGAGCACTTTCCATAACAAGGCCTTCAATTAAAATTCATCACAGACAGACAGCATCAATGGTGCTAGACAGTTATAATCAATAGTTTAAATGTTCTAATTAGATCAAACTAATATTCTGCAAGAAAAAGTTTAATTAGGATCTATAATTGGTTGCAATAATAACTGCCCTCTCCACAGGGGTTTTTAGAAAGGGGAATATCTTGCACAGGATTACAGGCACTTGAAATCACAAGTCAGCGAGATGTTTTTGGTAAGAAACTGTTCGGGAGCAATAATTCTGTCGAGGTGTTTGCTTGATGACTTTGCTGCCATTCAACCGTAAAAGCAGTGACTCTTGTCAGAGTGCATCTCTCCGAATAAATTAGCATTGAACTGTGAGCTGCTCACAGCGAAGGGTTCTAGAAAATTCCCGCTGTAAGGCTGACAGATGGAAAACAGCGACTGGGAGCTTTGGGGGTGAGGAGGCCGGGTGAAGCTGCGGTTATAGGACACGCCTGAGCGGGATCGTACCGCTGAAGCACAGCCAACGCCCTTCGATTTGTGTCTGGAATCGAGTGCATAGTCAATGATGTAACTCGACAAGCTTGTACCACGAAAGCCCCCCCCCCCAGACTTCCTTATTGACGACACACATCACTGATTGTAGCTGAGTCTCTTCTTCGACTGGGCAAGGTGGTTTGTCACCGAAACTGGCCGGTTCCTGTAAGCGTGGCGCTGAGTTCTGTATTTATATTATAGAGCACCGCGGCCTGCCAGGGCCACTGATGGTCTGCTGATTCCCTCCCTCTGAAGATCCTCTCGAACCCGCTCTCTCTGTGGCTCCTCACTCCGCAGGCATCATCTGGCACTGCAAGTGCAATACAGAGTTCTAAGTTGTATGGGCTTGGTTTCCATTCTTAGTGAATTCCCATCTCACTGGTTAATGATACAATATCTGTTTTCCATTAGATTCAATATCCATATTGTGTGATCTGTTAAACGTGTGATTATTCAGACATCAGTTACAAATGAATTAGCAGCTGGAAATTTGCAATACATTAAAATTGACATTTGCCTCTGCCCGTACCATTTACTGTCTGCACAGATGTTTTTTACTTTAACCGTTCCTTCTTCTGTACGCTAGCTCTGCTGTGTGACACGTGTAACCTTTGTCCTCGATCTGGCTCAAGCCGTCGTAGTCTGGGAGGTAGAAAGCTCTGGGTTCTGCCCTCTGAGATGCTATCATATCCAGGCTGTCTCTTTCTGTGGTTCCGCCAATGCCGATCACGAAGATCTCTGTAAACGCATGACTGAACATCATTTGGGGCGGTCGCTCTTGCAATTTCACTGTCGAGGTACCTATCCCTTCTGCTGTGGAATTCAGAAGCCGTCATCATCATCATCACCAGCAGAACCTGGTGAGCAAGCCCCCCCCCCAGCAGCTGCATCGGGTCTTGTTGTAGAAGTTAGAGGGTGCTGCACTCACCCAAGTTGGCGTCCGGCTTGGGAACAGTGTTGGTCATTTTATGAATAACACTGGATGGGCTTGGGCCCATATTGTGTCGTCCTGAAAGTCAGAGATGAGATTTACTCATAGAGAACTCACTAATATAATACTGATACCCACTGCCACAAACATTTAACTGTATTAGCATGTGATTCCCAGGGCTGCGTTTCCAAAGGAGCATCTTAAAGAGGTCCTGAGTGTAGCTGTGGCCTTTCATTCAGGTTCCGGAATATCGATAGAACAATGGAACATCTTTCACAAGTATCTTATTCTCGGTTGATTCGGTTATGTCAGTATAATTTTATAATTTCTGTTGTTACTTTTTTGTTACGTGACTCAGAATCGCTGATAAAAACACGGCGATTATGAACTGTAGTGTGAGACCATGTCATACTATGCAGCATCACGGTTAAACCTTTTTACAGATGTCAGTTCAGATGGCTGAATTGAGCATGATGTCGGGCCTTTCTGAATTAATCAAGCTGAATTTTTCTGGTAGAATATCCAGAAATGGGTAAATCCAACAGACCATTATTATCATCACTGCTATCGCGTGTCTTTGACTTTGTATTTGGATCTGCAGTTGGGATGGATGAATATATGAGTTATTGTATTTTGGGGTCTGGAGTTTGTCAGTACCGTCTGTGATGAGGATGAGGATGTTCTTGGCTGGTGGCTCTCGGGTGCTGGTGTTCAGGTTACTCTCTATGAGGCTCAGCACCAGCTGCAGGGCTGCTCCCGTATTGACGGCCGAGCCGTCGAGGAGCTCTGGGACACGGGTGGGATTTGACTGTCACAGGCCAAGCAGCCCAAAGACGCTGGATATTCTGAACTGTCACCGGCAGTTTGAACAATTAATGAGGTTCTGAGAGAGATTCATTAAAAAAATTCTGACCCACCTCATGTTATTGCATGGATGTGTGATGCAAAAATACTTTTTTATCCAAATATACGTGTCTTTGTCAGACACAGCTGTTGGTTGTTCACATTATATTTTTAGACACTTTTGCCCAAAACAATGTAAAAAGGAGGCGGATAATACCCAACAAGCATACAGCTTTCAAAGAGTCAACTTAGATATAAGTGTTGCCAGGCTGGGCTTCCAATTATTAATCAATACCTGAAAAATATATATTTATTCCTATACGTGACTTGCATTCCTCTCATGGTATTACGTACAAATGGATGCTGCACATTGATACTTACTGTTCTGATAATGCTGCCACACTGAAGTATTCTATTATTTCTCATATAATGAAAAAAGCATAATATTGCCCCCAGTATTTCGCATATTGTACAAGCGAATAGCTTAAGCACTGCGTTATATTGCAGGAAAGGTTTCCTGAAAGTCTGTAAGGAGTTGGGGCAATCAAATGCCACCCTCAGGGCTGGTGATTTGATTTGTGTGAATGATGCATGTCAGAGTAATTAAGACCTTTAAATGCAGTCTGGCACAGTGTCAGGCCCACGCTTACTTTCATAGTCACGGTGATCGACTTCGTCATACTTCACCCTCCTGGCCGACCCGCCGAAGATGATCAGTTCCGCCTTCCTTTTTCTGGAGAAGTCCATGACCTACCACAGAGAACCCAGGGCTACAAGCTGTCCCTCCATTTCTGCTCCACCTCCCCCTGCACACCCCACCCCTCTGGGCACGCTCGTCCGTCCGCACCGCAGCCCACTGCTCTCTCGTGTCTCTGATCCCACTATGAACATCGACAGCCTTCTTGAGGCCAATGCGTGGTTTGAAGAGAGCGTCTCGTGTGATGGGTCCCACCTTATGCCATAGTGAGTTACACGGAAAGGGAGGAATGTGCTTCCTCGGAACATTCTGGCAGCAAGCGCTGGTGGAAACGGTCACAAAACCGTCAGAAGATGCGGGCAGAAGATGGGCTGTCTGCTCAGATGCTGTTAACACCAACCACTCACCTGGCTGCTGTGCCGGGACATAAAATCCAAAGCCGTTTCCATGTTTTCAGCCCCAACGCTCCTGGAAGCCTTTATAATGAAGTAAAGGTGCAGGTCTGCAAAGCACAGATACCCTCAGTATCGGCATGACTCACAGCGGGGTCTCAGGGTAAATATGCAGCGCCCTGTCATCGCTAATTTACTGTAGCGTGAAAATGACACATGGTCCTGTATAGGAAAAGCAAGTTGGATTCTATAGAAACTCAAATGCTATGAAATGTTCTGTTCTACCAGTGTTGACATAAAATAAAATTTGAGCCTTTTTTCTTTGTTAAAAAAGAGTCCCTCTTGACCCCCAATCCCCCCCTATCCCCCATCACATCACCTACCTTGCTCTGGGTTCAGCAGCACCTGTTCAGACAGGGAGAAGTACTCCGCGATTACACGCGGGTCGTCGTAGGCATGCGGTCCTGTGAAGTCATTTTGGCAGAAAATCTGCATGAACTGATAGCAAACAACTTCTCAGTTACCCACTCGGCCGTCCACCTGATCCACTGTAAACTGCGCAGGATAAGTAAGTTATAAATATAAACAGTAGCAAACAGCCATCATTTGCACCGGGCCTGCTGCTGTGTATCGGATTCTGCCGAAACCGGGTCGGGTATCGGCTGGGCACCTTCACACACTGGCTGCATCCCAGACCAGCTCCCATCTTGCAGGCACGTCCTGAGTTTGGGCCCCCGCATGAGCAGGCCCTTGTAGCAGGTGTACCGAACCTGTCTGTGCCTTCCGAAGTGATCCCCCACCCGCTGCCCCCCCGCGGGTACGCCGGGGTTCTCGCACGCCGAGCCTGTGGGTGCAGAGAATTTACGCGCAGAGGCGAGTGCGTCACTTCACACGGTACGCCAGGGCGATAGACAGAATGCGCGATGCTCTATTTACAACGGCGCTTAAAAAAGACTGCCATAAATTATGGCTTACACATTTTTTCCTCCTAAATGCCTGCCCGCCCCCCCCCCACACTCCTGGCGTGCATAATAATCCCAACACCCTTATCTCAATTACTAAGCAACGGAACTATTTTGAGATATGGCTAAAGCATAAATGACCAGAAAAGGACTTTATTGTAAAGTGAAGGGCAAATGCTTTAAATGCTAACATTTCTCAAAAAGCAGAACATTACTGTAAGTCTATAATGAGAGAAATGCCTAATATCTGACTTCTAAGGCATTTTGTTTGGCTTCCCGATTAATTCTGCCTTAAACACTGACGGATTTTGATTGTGTTTAATGCTTGTTCCTCATGCTTATTGAAAGGACAGGCCTGATTTCTTGGATGCATTTGTACATGAAACACAAGTGGTCCTGGGCGATTGTTTCCTTACCACCAGAATCGCAGACAGCAGGGGGCGCACTCCACTTCCCAGTGGAGAGGCAGGTTATGTTGCGGGGTCCATAGAGAAGGTAACCTGGCTGGCAGTGGAATTGTACAACGTCTCCGACGTGGTAGCGGGTCTGGCGTGGGGTCAGCCAGCCGTTCTCAAGGGTGATGGGCCCACTGCAGTAATAAGCTTGAACAACGAGACAGGGGAGAAGACAGGGGGCACTAGAGAGGCATAATTCTTCCTCTGCGGGATGATGTCGTTCATACCAGTTTTGCATCCGACTAAATGCAAAGCAGAGATGCCTCTGTTTTTACAGTATTATTGATAAATGCAACACTAGTGCCATAGAAAGATGGAGGCGTATGCAGTGAGACAGTGAGAGCCTAGCCTGCGGCTGCACTCACAGACGCAGGCCGCAGGCTGTCTGACCGCGCTCCAGCTGCCGTCCGGCCCGCAGACCCTCCAGGACACCGGGGTCGCCCTGGTCCCCGGGGGACAGCTGTACCTCAGCACACTGCCCACCGAGCATTTGTCAGGAAACAGCACCACCCCCCTGGGGATCTGCATGTTTTTAGGGCACTCGGTATCTGAGGCAGACAGGAACGGATGAGCTGGGACAGATTTTCTTTAAAAGGCTGAATTTTAAAGGACGTTGAGGCGGTAGGTGTACCTAGAAACAAACAAAGTCTGCTCGGATAGCGCAGGTTTGATTTTAAAAGGATAACCAGGATTACCTTGGACTACCTTGCACATTTACATGCCAACAATGTGCCTTTGTATATGCAGCAAAAATTCACCAATAAACCTATACTGAAGGTAAATACACTCTAAAAACATTTCATTAAATATTTGTGCTAATGACTTTTAATTGTGATTGTTAGTCCCCCAGCTTTATGGGATGTTGAAGGGAGAGATCGCATTACCGTAATACTATGCCTTAATTCAGAAACACGCCTCGAATCTCGGAACCTGGACATGAATGATGTTTGGGAATGGAGAGCTGACACTCGCGCTAAACCGCTAGCTGGTCTTGAGGAAGATCACTGATAAGACACTCACAAAACCGCCATGATTATTTGTTTGCACATAACAGGCCGGTCAACAAAAAAACAATGCTTCAAAATGACGATTCTGAGCTACAGACTAGCAGTGTGACATCGTAGTTAAGCTACCATCTGCTGAGAAATGCAGAAAATGGCAGACAAGGCTGAAAAGGCCACGGGACGCTTTGCATCCTTACCCGTGCTGACCAGCGCTAACATGAGCGCTAACACCAGGATGATGAGCTCAACGACGGCCATGTCAGCTTCGGGCCAGGCCACAGCTGTTTGCTGCGTGGACTTTGCTCAGGCTGGCGATTAATGAAAAGCCAGAGCGTATGTTTTTAGAACTCTCTTGAGGGTGTGTTGCAAAACAGCTCTAGGAAATGTCCAGCAGCATTAAGAGGCACCTTCATTTAAGGTGCTTTGGATGAACGGCTCCACAAACCTCATTAATAGCACATGTGAGAACAAGCCTGCGCTTAGCAGGGCCACCTTAAGGCCTTCCTTGGTATTGCCCCTGGGCATAGCTGAATAAGCACATAGCATCTCATAATCATGGTCCTAATGAGGTTTCAATAGGTTTAGTCTAATGGGTTTTGGGTATCCGCAGAATCGGCTGGTCAGGGCCTGGATAGGACAGCATTGTGATATATGAGCATATCTGCCATCTTAACGTAGTGATAATAATATATGCTGTAATATATGCGCAATGTCAATTTAACATAGCTGGAAATACATTTATTTATTTCATAATTGCTTTTATCCAAACTGACATGCATTTGAGAATGCTGGGTCAGACAGTCACTGGAGCAATTGGCAATTAAGGGTCTTGCTTGAGAGCCCAACGGTGAAATCACTCTGCCGACCACGAGGTTTGAACTGGAAACCTTCTGATGGCAGCGTCCTAACACTCTAAGCCTCACAGTTCCCCTCAGCTAGCTGGAAATGTATTATGTATATTTCTAAATATTTGGCCATATTAGTCTGTAGACATATATTAATGCTATTGTTATTGCAATGAACTGTGTTTCATAACTGGACTTGGAGTTTCTTATAATATAAAGACTGGGAAGTGACATTTTGGCTCATAAAGACCCCAATGATTGGCGGCAAAAAGACAAACGCAGACAATAGCAGCAAGTTGAAGGGCAGCCATGAAGAAGGGCAGGCAGACGGCATCCCGTGTTTGATCTGTCACTCAGCTCTCCGGGTCCCACATTCCCCTGAACGTAATCCACTTTGATGATAAACTATATTAACTCCCGTGGCGTAAGTGAAAAAGCACCTGTCGCAGCCTCCCCCCCCTCCCCCCACCCCCCGCAGGGGGCGGTCCTGTGGCTGTCATCGCCTTCATGTAATCTGCAGTCCGCACACACACACATACACTCACGAGCACAGACGTGCGCGTACACATGCGCGCATGCGCGCCAACGAATATGCTGGGCTTTAATGAACATGTCAGGGGCTGGAGGTCAGCCATGGAAGAGTCTGGGACGTCTTGGCGAGGAGGGGGGTGGGGGAGAGCTCGCCCGTCCGCTGAGGAAAAGGGCGACCATGACACTTGATGTGTTTGCCCAGGGCCTGTTACTGTCGGACCCTCCGTGTTTACACTGACGTGCTCCGACAGTCCCCTCAAACATGCCGGGGCCCTACCGCCGGGCCCTTCCTGTTCAGAGTGCCGTCCGCGGCAATGCCGGCCCCAAATGTCAGCTCTTTGATTGGCTGCCGTGTTTGTTTTTCCCCCAGTTCGGGCAGAGCTGACGGGAAAGACTGTTTACTTAAAAGGAACGACAAAAAAGACCTTGATTTATTATTAGTTGAACTTGTAAAAGACATCAGACAGCTGACAGTAGTCAGAGGTGCTGTTATGCTGCAGTTTTCACACCTTAATGAATGTATGCATTAATACTTTGTTTTTCATTCAAGGATATTATCAGGAATGTGTTAAATAATCTGCATTGCAAGGACATAATGTTTAGGACGTGGTATTTCTCAGTAAAATATTTGCAATTTATTGCCTTTGATTTGCTGTCCTCTTGTTCAGCTGCCAAACCACCCACTGTAAAGATTGTCTATTGTTTTCTTTTCTTTTCTTTTTTTTAACAGAGCATAGATGTTTGTTCCATGAACACAAAATCCTGCTCTGTCTGGCAACTTTTTTCATGACCTACAAATACTCGGTAAAAATGTTTCTCACGATATAACTGTGAAACATATTTCGCAGGGATTAATCACTTGCAAAAATTGAAGTGTTCTGAATTTTCTGCCCGGCGGAAAATGCTTCTTCAGTGGGCGTTGTTTGTTTTCAACTGCTTTCCCGCTGTCTTGTTTGCGAGCACTGTGGCCTCACTCCTCCTGACTTGCTCACCTGATTCCCCTCGCTGGCTCTCAGGTCGCATGATCTCTCCACGCTTTTGTGATTTTCTGGGTATTAAGGTTTCTTCTCGCAGTCCAAAGATCTGCACTTTAGGCTGACTGATGCCTAAATGCTTGTGGAAGTTTAGCTTACACAAAAATGTTCTGAGGGCAGAATGAATGATAATTGGTTCAGAGATCGTAGAGGACGTGGGCCCAAGTGACTAGAGGAGGCAGGGCCAAGACATCCGATTGGTTGGTCCCACCTTTTCTAGTTGCTTGGACCCACCTCCACTACAAAATCTGATTGGTTATCTTTCTGAACCAATCACTTTTCATTCTGCCCTCAGAACATTTTTGTGCAAGTAAAACTCCAATGAGTTGTCTAAACATACCTTAGCCTCTCAGTGTGCCCCCTGTGGTGGATCATCACTGTGCCTTGTGTCCTGTCCTACCTGGCACAGCTTCTGTGTTCTTAGGTCATTTTCATTTATCATACCGTGTTAAACAACTCACGCCGAATTAAAATGAGAAACGGCTAACTCCCTCTCCTCCCCCCAACCCCCCCTCCCCCTCCAGGCCCAACAACAGTTAGCGATGAGTCCGCTGTAACTGTGAAATCCTTTAGCGGTTCAGCTGAGCTCCGTAACTGTGAACAGCTGATTTGGTGTGAAGTGCCCTGGAGACAGAAGATGTGTGTCCTAATCATTATGCTGGATGGGTGTCATTGGCTGCTGAAAGGTGAATGGCGTCAAAAATGGCCGCTGTGCTTCTTTTCCTGCCCTCCTGCATTTCTGACTGGTTTATCGGTGAAGGTCGCCCCTTGGTCTAGCACTAAGGCACATTAACAGTTGAAGAGGTTCACTTTGTGTAGCAGTTCTTGTTGGAACAGTCCTACACACCCAGACACATTGACAATATGAGCTTATGAGCTCATGAAGGTGGCGAGTTGAAAAGGAACTGACCCACCTTCAGTCACTGGTACTGGACATATTGCATTGTAAGTGACGCTTCCACAATTACTGTGACTAAGCCTGAGTTTCCTCTCAGCCAATCAAACTCTGCTTTGAGATGCATTGCAACCCTATTTTGTTGCAAAACACAACAGAAATGGAGGGAACAGTGTGGAAAGAACCTCTCATTCTGGAAGGTGGTCAAGTTCAACAAACCTTCCAGAATGTTCTCCTTTTAACAACTTTGTATTTTGTGAGAATTTGAGAATCTGCCAAGCAGCAGAGACATCTGCTAATAATGAATCAGATAATAGGCAGTTAGCGTCACCAGTCAGTGACCGAAAGGATGCATACTGAGCAGGAGTGAAGGTGTCCAGCGATCAGGGTACAGAGATCGCTGGCTGCCAAAAGACTCGACTTAATAATCACCTGCCATCAAAAAGCACAGCTACTGGCATGTTAAAAGCAAAACAGGCAAGGAATCCTTTACCTGCAGCACGGTACCCCCCCCCACACACACACACACACACACCTTCAATGTCACGTTCCCTGTTATCATTCACTTCCTGATAATGAACAGACGCTGCAATGGACTGTCAACCCGTCCAGGATGACTCGTTTTGTAATAGCTAATTGCTGGTGCTGTGTCAATGCATGATTGAGTTTGTGTTGTGCATATTTTGTACAATGTAATAAAACAAAACAAACATTATTATTATTATTTGATTACTATCCCTTTAGTTGTTTTTGCTTTGTTGTTGCAGTTTTATGTTGTTACATTGTTACATTGTTACATGTTTATATTTAAGTGTTAGTATAAGCCCATTGGCCAAGCGGGAATTGACAGACATGGGTGGCGTGGGGTGTACATGCTGAAATGAATGTTGGGGGAATGGAATCCAGCTAAGGACAAGCTATTATGCTACATGCTAGTGCTTAGCAGAGAGAGATGCTTGGGGATAGTGACTATCTTTACCGCTCTGTGAACAGGGAGCCCCAGGACAGGTGCCCAGCTTGGGGGGGAGGGCTCCTCCGGTGTCAGTCGCTTTGACACGCTCGATAATGGGCCCGCGGGGCGTCGCGTTTCACACCGCGGCCGGCTTTACACCCTGCACCTCCCCGCCGAGTGCGGCCACTCGCACTCCACCCCCCCTTTACCCCCGCCCCACTGCCGAAGCGTAAAAAAACACACACAACAGCTGGAACCCTCGTGATGGGGGCCTGAAACGCGCAGCCCGCGAGGCGCCCTGTAAGCTGAGACCGAGAACACGGAGAGAGAGGCGGCAATAACGGAGATTTTTCCCCTTGTCAGGTCCAAATAAACAGCTCTGGACGGGGCACTGTGCTGCCAGCATGTCAGCACATTCTGTTCAGTCTGGTGCTGATTGGATATGTCAGCTGCCCATTAGACCACACTAAAATAGAATTGCTGGGAGCCAGAGCCATGAAGCATGATATTAGATAAAGTGATGAAATTTCACTCGATTAAAGAGCCAGGTCAAGGACAGTTACCTCAGGAAATTCCTTCTTTTTTTTTACTGGAGTGTTCTCCTATGATGATGACTCACAGTGACCAGGCTCAAAACACACACCTGTACACACATACATGCATGTACATGTACACACACGCGCGCTGCAGTAATTTCTGGTTAATAGAAAATAAATCCATCAAACGTTGTTTGTAGTTTTTGCTCCCTTTCTTGCTCAGCATTTATGCTTTTAGTACGAACACTAAATTAGCAAAGATGAATAGCTATTTTTTATCTTTTTGTTTTTGATGGGAGATTTTAAATATACCCACTAAAGATGCGACGTGCCATTATTTATCCAAGTTATCATATCCGATTCAATGTTAATATGGTATAAGTGAAATGCAGCTTTGTAAGTGATCTTTGAGAAATGTCTCATTTATGCCAGCAAGAAGTCGGTCGCAGCGAGGCTTTTCTGTCCGTTGCCACCAGGGGGCAGGGTGGAGTTTTGTGAGGATGACCCCCTGTTCAGCGAGCACTGTAAGCACCAGGGGTGGAGCCAAGGTAATGCACCAGTAAATGTTCACCTGGAACTGGTGGGTACATTTGGGAGGCGGTTTTGCCCCCGATGGTCTTCTGAGCCGCACGCAGATCGTCATGGAGACGGCCGAGGGCTGCCTCAGCGAGGGGGGGGTGGGGGGTGGGCATGAACCAGACTCACCTTCACCACTACAGCAGCCAAACCACAGTTCCACCGGTGATAGATCACAAATGTATCTCTCCAAGGCCACCCTTCCACAAAACCAGTGCATGTTACGATATATTATTTATATTGAATATTTTTGCATGTATTAGCATGTCATTAGCTTAATGAGCGCAGTAGTGGACGTCGCTGATGCTGGATTTGGCTGCGTTTTGAGCCAAAACAGACGGACGGATGAAGATGTGCTGAAGATCCTGGGTGGCCCCGCGGCTGCAGAACTAATGGCGCAGACCTCTGGCTGCAAGCGCCAGGCTCTCCGTGGTGGAAGCAGCACGCTTCAGCTGAGCACTTTCATAAAAAAGTTATGTATAGAGGCGGGCGCCAAATCAATAACATAGCCATTGTTTTTAAGGTCTGATGATTTTTTTCCATTTTGAAAACCCACCGTCGCCTATATGTGTGGCTATACAAGATCCAGCTCAGAGCTAATTACCTGGATAATGTCCTTGAAGGCCTCTTATTGTATTTTACACAGAGAAGTTCATATTTCCAACGGTGTTCATAGACAGATTTATTTCTGTTTTGACCCACTTAGATGCCATTAACCTGGGTTGGCTACAGGAAGGTAAATTCAATAAATAAAAAAAGGGAGACAGGATGCCAGGGTAAACAATGCTTAGCGCCTGCCTCCCAGGCCTGGGGATTAATAATGAACAGATTTATGCCCAGCAAAGAGGCGCCGTGTGAGAGGAATTCAATGCCTATTTAAATAAGCCGGCTTTGGGTTATGTCAGCTCCATCCTTGGCAAGTGCCGCAGCTGTCAGTGAGCAAAACTGACACGAACAATTAAGAAGACATGCCCCCCCCCCCCACTTTGGTGCGGCCGGATCATCCTTATAGGCATTCCGTGTCATGTGTCGCGTCAAGTCCTAATCCTTATTTAGGCATCCATAGGACTGGCGGTTGGCACGCTGGCACTGCATGTCTTAATTCCTCGAGTAAAGCACCCATCGAAGCAGTGCCTATAGACCCGAAACGCTACCCTCCCTCGGTCCAACAGGGAGCAGTGACCACCCGGAGTCAATCTGAAGCCTGAGGTAAGACGTTTGACACCAGTCCCCGCCCGCCCCCACCCCTGATGGAATTTAAACTGAAAATAATCAATGGCTGTGTCAAACTGAGGGAATCCAAAGGCAGCCACAAGGCCTTGGCAGACTGGGCTGTGTCATAAGGGCTGAGTCGCCTTTGGTTACCCCCGTCTGCAGTTGGCGTACTTACAGGAAGTGCTCTATCGCTAACTGTCACTTACACTCTGATAAAACGTCCAGGAGTTTTTCTGGGGGGGGGGGGCGCAGTATTTCAACACTGTTTTGTGCATTACCACTGATCTGCCCTTCTGCATTTTTTTTTCCCTGTCTGAAATGTTATCGGAGGGTCAGAAACCCAATATGTCCCCGGAGGGAGAATCTGGCGATGGGGGTGTTGGACATCACAGGACCATGCTGATGCCCGTGTCAGGTGACTGAAGCAGCCTATCATGCCAGAGCAGGCATCATGTCACTCTATTTGTTTATTGGACGCTTTTTCTTGCTTACTTGCTGGCATTAAGTGTCTCTGTCAAGAACGTAACAAGAAGGTGCAGAAGCCTGCAGCTGCTGGGGGGGTTTAGCCCTCGTCTCTCCTGCTCACATTTTTTGGGGAGACGCCGTACAGCAGGTGGGCACTGGTCCTGGGGCTGGGGGTGTGTGTGTTGAGAGCGGGGGGCGAGGTCATTTTTTGTTCAAAGTGATTACTCTTAACCCAGTGACCCGTGGTGAGAAGGATAGGGGTGTCAACATAAAAACCCGCTTCTAAATCAACTGCCCGCCCCCTTCTGTGTGTGCGTGTGTTTGTGAGGAAATATGGTGGTCGAATCCCAAAAAATACAGACGGAGCAGAATCCGGCCGTGAGTTTCCGGTGGAGAATCTCGCTGAGTAAGACAAGCGTGAGCTCCGAGATGCACAGGTCTTTAACTGGGGGGGGAGGGGGGTGGACAGCATTATTCACGGGCGCTGGGCGTGAAGTGCATTTTGGAAGCTCTGTCAAAACATTAAAAGAAGGTGATGCATTGGGAAAAGGTTTAAAGCACCAAATGCGGTGGCTGTATGCAAGTGGACAAGCCTGCGATGGAAAACTGCAACCGGAGCGTGTTTATGCAAATCGCATGCCTGGCGACCCTGATATCATCGCCATTTATTAACCTAACGACTTAATGATATAAATGATTACAGCAGGAAGACGAAAACACAAAAGCATAACCCTAATGAGGAGTATGTCACACCGGCTACCAGCAGCAGAGTTCTGCTTTAAAAGATATCGCCCTCCTCCCCTTCTGAACAACGATTTTAATCTTAATAGGTGCTAATATCGTAATGAGTTGCGGTAATTGTAACATAAATTAATTTTCACACTTCTGCCTGGAGATGCTGGGACATGTAAATTACACACTTCTGGCCTGAGATTACGGTGCATGTAAATGAAGATGGGGCATAATGCGGCGTGCTTCACAACGAACAGGCCACTGGCACAGTGCACATGTGCGGATGCCGCCATGTTTCTGCTGTTAACTCATGCTGCGAGTCAGTGAGCTGGGCTCAGGCGGCCTGAAAAGGAGAAACACTGCTGCATGACCTCCTCACCGCTGCCCTCGCATGGACGAGTGCGTCATATAAAAAAAAAAAGAAAATCTATATAATACATATTCCCATTTAAATAATGCCTCCTAAGCCTCTATTTACTCTGTTATTTACTCTATTTATTCTTTTTAAGCTATATAAGGTCAAAGGTACCACTATTTGATTAAGAAATTGATTTTGTGCTGCTTTCCATAACGTTAGTTACACAAAACAAAACAAATGGTGAGCGTTCACATTTTCATGTGTCAGCTGTTTGTAATAATCCCATGGCGGATTATGTCCAACGCAATCACAGATAGAAGCTTCTGGATCAAGCCAAGAGCCACTTAAAGAGTCCCAGGTACATGTTCACGTACCTGGGCCAATACGACTGACAGAAGGAACCCTGGATCCTATGTAAAATTCATAGACTCAAACACTTCTTGGACAGGGCTGTTTTCCTGCTGAAGGATTCCAGTTGGATTTCAGTATTTGCACCTTAATTTCAGTGTCCACAACTCTCCAACACAGCACAGCTAGGATAGCTAACCAGGAACAGAGCTAAGTGTCACACAGTGTCACACTGGGGCCTTACACACACGCACACCTCAGGAACCGTGGCTATTTTTTGTCATTTCAGGAAGATCTAGGAACACTGGCACATCTGAAATACCTGGAAGGTCTATTGAAGTCGTCAGTGCAGAAGCTGTACTCTTACTGACAGAAAATGTTGGCTGAGGGTGGCAGGTGTAATTGGAAGTGGGGCGCTTTGCTTGGGGGGGGGTTGTTTTTTCCATCATGAATTTTCTGTCGGTTCCTGAGCTTGTGGCTCTCTAAGCCCCATTCCCGGGGCCTTGTGTAATCCTCCTGGCTCTGGGTAATCAGAGCTGATAACGTGACTCTGGCATGGCGGGGGCCTCGACTCGCGTCGAGTGAGGATGGGCTTGCCCGACAACTGCGTCTACACACCGGTGGGGGGGGGGGCAACTTGATGGGTCAGTGGTAATCTTTTGTTGGTAAATACTCACCAGTGGAATAAAGAGGTTTGTTTTCATAGTGTGCTGGAGGCCATTCTCTCCTGTACAGAGCCAGCCTGCAGGGCACCCATTTTTGCTTTTGGCCTGACCCAGATGCTCCGGAAGGTTCCGTAGATTCGCCATGTGAGGGGTACATGCTTACTAGGCAGTACTGGGTCTTATTTCTTATCCACTTTTCCACTTCATGGCCCTGTAATGGTAAACGTGAAGTTCATTGTCCTATTGTTCTCGCACCCCCCCCCCCCCCCACCCCGTCCTCACCACCCCATACAGCACACAGGATTAAATTAATACTTTGCCATTAAACGTGCCTTTTTATGACCTCGAATGCACTCAGAAATCACTTCAATAGCCTTCTAATTATAGGTGCCACTTAGCCAATTAGCACCTATATATCTTGTATCTAAATAGAAGCTTCTCTGCTAATCCCTCTTCCTGCTCCTTCCAGTTGGGCACAATGTGCTGTTAATTCAGGACCAGACACTACATTTTTTTCCCCTTCTCCCTGAATTTACTTTTATAAAAGAAGCAGGATGCAATTATGATTCTTTTCTGGGGAGACATGAGCTCATTAAGAAAGCCATCCCCGGAAGAGCGGACTAATGGCATTCGTGGAAGCTGTTAATAAGTGAACTGTCTCGGAATACTTCTACGGATACAGACCTATCGGCTCACGGTGTCAGATGGAAGAAAAGCTGTGCCCCAGCTGCCTTTGTACAACCAAAAAGCCAAATGCCGCATTATTTTTAATGTTCCCCCCCTGCACTGGGGGGGGGGGGGGGGGGGGGGCGGGCAAACTTGGCCCGGTGCAGTGCCACGGGCAAGGAACCCCGGGGACACGGGCCATAGCCCCGGTTTAGCAGATCAGCGGCCGGCAGTAC
>JAODLD010000046.1:29371149-29382220 GCA_026781065.1 Mormyrops boulengeri
ACTGGAGGATTTCCGGGCCGGGTCCCGCCCCTGGAGACGAGTCATGCCAGGCCTGAGTCAGACACTGAGGCTGCGACCTCACCTAGCCCACCCCCTTGATTATGTTACCTCATGCACTTTCCTGCAATACCATAAATTATATCCCACATAGCATAGCCCGCTGTAGCTATATCTGCTGTTGCTGTTTTTGATGCAAAATTTTTTACAGATGGTAGTGCATTTTACTCAGGGATAAACCCTCATATGGGTAATGCTTCCTAAGTGAGGTAAGACATTATTAGCATAGTTTGCACTGTGTTATTAACGCTTGTTTTTAACACTTCTCCTTTTTTGATGGAGGTTGTTTTTCCTGTCCAAAGAGGAGGTCTATTCTTGGAGGGAAAAAAAAAACATGGCGGAAGCAGTGTGTCTGGTTCCTGGCTGTGGAGTCTATGAGATGCATGGCATTAAATCAGGAAGATTGATACCACTGCAGCGGCCATCAGCGAACGCTGCGATCAGCATGACCTAAAATTCATTGCGCCTTAACACCTGTTTCCATAGCTACAACGTATCTCAGACCTCCGAGGGGTGGGTCAACCTTCGTCAGCCCCGTCGTTTAGGGAAATAAATCGGGGAGGCTGGCGACAGGGCCTGGAACCTTCCATTTCCATTAGACCTCGTTCCGGCTTTGCTGCTGGTGCCTCATAAACACAATCTAACCTGCTGTCTTTCTGGTACGCCCCCTCCCCCCACCACAACCCCCCTGCAGTCCGACCTGACCTGTCGCTCCATCAATCAGGGCTATTGTGCTTGTGTGTGTGTGTGTGTGTATGTATGTATGTGTGGATTAGGTTTATATTACATTGTGGGGACCAAATGTTCCCGAAAATGTGATAAAAACCTGTTATTTTGACATTGTGGAGACCATTTATCAGATCCCCACAAAGATCTGTGAATGCAATCAAAAAACTAAAAATGCCAGCAGTCTCATATTGTGTTTGGTTACTTATGGTTAAGGTTAGTGCTGGGTCGGGTTAAGGGTGTCATGTTGGGATTAGAATTTTCCCCATAGAAATGAATGGAGAGTCCCCACAAAGATATAATTACAAACCTGTGTGTGTGTGTGTGTGTGTTTGTGTGAGTGTGTGTAACAGAGAAGCCTTGAGCACATGGTAAAGGGGTGGGGGTGGTGTGGGCTTCCCTCCCCAGCCGTATCCCAGTGTCCAGAGCAAAGGTCAAACGTGCGAGACACGCCCACCTGCCAGAAATCAGTCACACTCCTCACCACTGCCAAAACATGGCGGCACGGAGAACAAACAGAGCAGGCAAAAAACAAGAGAATCTGTTTTTATGTTGCATTTTTTTAAGGTTGTTCCCAAAAAATGAATTTTTAAAATTATGGGAAAAGGAAGGCTGTCGTGCCTTGTCTTTGTAACACGCTGGATTTTCCAAAGAAGCTGAATAATAGAATTTAAAATTTGATAAATAACAAACTAATTACAAATGGTGTCACAACACAGATACTCTGAGAGATTTGGACAGTATGTCATGGGGTAGGAAAAATGACTCTTAATGAATGTCACCCCATCCATCTATCCATCCATCCATGTTCTGTACCCGCTTGTCCTATTCAGGATCATGGGTAATGAGACTAACCTCCATGTACTGAATATGTAAGCACTGCATTGCAGAAGTCTTCAGACCCCTTAATGGTGTTTCAAATTAGTCTTAAAGTCTTGTTACTTATACCTCACAAATCCTTTTTTTGTATTTATTACCTCTGACACAAAGAAAGAAAACCTTAAATAATAAATAGTTGACTTGAACATAAAACTGTAGCATCATAATTGGTCCACTTTTCAAACCCTTTGCTGGGGAAAATCTATAGAAATTTAAGTGCTGAAAATGCACACAATTTACAGAAGGGCCTATCTATTAAATAGCCATTCAGGGGGGTGTTGGATGGTTTTGGAGGGAAAATGAACGCCTCCGTTAGCTTTTAATGAGGAAGCCAAGTGAGAGAAAATGTGGCAGAAGGTCTTGCAGATAGATATGACCAAACTGGAACCAGTTAGTGAATATAATGGGTGTTACTGACCCCAAACTGCTTCACCTCATCAACACCATCCTGCTGAAGGTTGTTGGCAGCAGCAGACTCAAGGGAGTGGACCTCTTGTTAGGACCAAGTATAAAAAAGGAAAAGCTGTGCAAAGTAAAGACAAATACTGGAGGAAAGCCCCTTTCAGCTTAAATCTGAAACACTTACGCGTAAATTCCCCTTTCAGCGGCACCGTGATCCAGAACACAAAGCCACGGATGCGGGAGTTTAAAGGACAGGGGCTTAAGCATAAGAAGCAGAATGTCCCGATGGGAAACTGTCAAAGTCTGGCTTCAGCTGAGCTAAGTCTATGGAAGATCCGGAAGCATCTTAAGAGAGCGCAAGCAAACCGGTCAATAAAAACAGGCAAGCGCTGATCCCAGCCGCTGATCTTCAGCTGCAGTCTTTTCCCAGGGTCTTATCATCAAGCAGTCAGGGCCCAAGTACTTAAAAATGTTACATTTAAAATGCACAATGTGTTATTGCCCAAACTAGGACACTGTAATCATAATGATAATGGTATTAATTTTCTGTAGCACGCATTATGATCCCTATCCTGCTCTTAACCTCGCCCCTTGCAAATCCATTTGCCTCACCTGCTTACAGAATTTTCCGCATAGTTTAGTGGGGACTGTATTTTTGTGGCTATTCTGGGGATAATATCTTCAGCGACATCTCTCTCTGACATCCATCGGTCACTTCTATGTAGTCGAGTTGAGGAATTTGGAGCTGGCAACCTCCCCCCCCCCCCATCTGTTTCCGGGGGGAGGAAGAGGTCCGTTCCACACCGGCCACACCTCGTAGCACCGTTGCACTCAATCCTATGCTTCTTTGCATGTGGTTCCAGTCCATTTGTTCCCTCATAAACTGCTCCGCACTGCCTTATCTCAGTCCATGACAGCATCCCATTTGTTTTGTTTAGCGAACCTTCTGTATCACAGATGTTGACTGTTTTTCCCTTTTTACATGAAGCCTCATTCATGTTAGTGGGAGAGAAATGACATTTTTAAAGGTAAGGAAGAAAAATGCCATTGTCGTGTGTTCCCACTATTACCTCAGATGTATTTTATACTGCTAGTAATCTCTTGGCTGACAAGCCAAGAAATGACATAATTAATTATTGAAAACGTGTTAAATTAAACACTAGATTTTTTTTTAGAAAAAACAAAACAAAACAATTAAATTTCCAGGAAACTCAGTGCCTGCGGTTAAATGACAAAATTATTATCATTTCAGTTTAAGCATGTAGCTACGTTTGTTAGTGCTTAGATCACGACTGGCTGCTAATGTGTATATGGAAGCAGCGTGATGTACGGCAACCATTTCTCTCCTGAACTCTCTCTCTGTTGCCATGGCAACGATTAAACATCCAGACCAGGAGTTTAGACAAGACATTCTGCTTAATGCCTGCCCCACTGGCACCGAATGACACGAGATCTTTAATGACTGTAGGGAGTCGGGTCTTGGTTTAACATCTCATCCCATGGGGTGATATTGCCTCTGGCAAATCATAAGGACCGCTGATATCTTTTTTGAGTCAGGAAGGAGATTGCCCCCTGTTGGTCAATCTTAGCATATATTCCAGGAGGACCTCCACCTGAGTGGTAACTTGTCCAACCCCACAAGACGTTACCCTTTCGGTGAATGATGATGGTTATTATGCCCCAAAAAAGAAAATCTATCAAGATCACCCAGCAACCTTTGCGGCCTAGTGGAGGGTGTTAACTCCACAGAGTAGTATCTTTGGTCCAAAACACAGGCTGCTTCCAGTCAGATTAGACATTTACGATGTTTGATCGCACCCATGCCCTTGTCTAAATTCAGCCTTTAATTTCATCCTGGGCAACGTCAGCAGGACTGAGAAGGTGCCGTCGGCCGGCAGGAACGAGCTGGCCTGGAGACAGCTGCACTTAAAACGCACACGGCTTGTTTTTCTGCTCTCCGGCATATCGACCAGCTTAATTGTCCCCGGCTTGATGGCTCAGGATACAAACACGAACAATGCTGACAGCGGCGAAGAAATGGACCTGAGTGAGAAGATAATTAAGTGCTCGAGGAGTCAATCGGCAGGCTGGGGTGACTCCCTGGAGCACGCCAGCTATAATTAGAGGACATGAAGGTGTGTGAGGAGTTAGTCACATTGCATTAGCATGCTCGACCAGCAAGCACGCCGGGCGAGTGAGCAAGAGAGGGGGGTTGGGGGTGAGGGAGGGAGGGCTGCTGGGAAATGTCAGCATAGCATTCCGGTAATTATCTGACCTATTTCACATCTGCGTGACGCCTTCCGTTGACATTATGGGTCTTCTTTTGGCCGCAGCTGTCCGCTGTGACCTGCCGCCACCAGCTGAAGTCTGACATGTCCGAAATGGGAGACAGAATCAGACCGAAATGCTCACCTCTCCCCGTGTCCTTATCCATGTAATCATGTGTATGTGTGTTTTTAAAGGTATATGCCCGATTTTGTGTCATATCTCGCAGTGTGCATTGTGTTATAATACATAATTACAATGTCTATGAGTCCGATGTATTGGAAAAAAAAGAGAATTTGAATGAAATTTTGGATTCAGGACTATTGATCGGTCGGTTAGCATCAAGCTGTGATAAACTACAATTTCAACACGTAGGGATCGTTTGTGTGCATTTTTGCAAATGGGAAACAAGTCGAAAGTGAACCATTATCTTTTGTCAAGGGTTTTTAGCCCGCAGAATAAATTCTCGCAATCAAAACTGATTATCTTACATGGTGAAACAAGGGGGTGTTTTTTTAAAGTACGATTTCACCAGAAAATGAGCAGATGTGGTCGACTAGGTAAGCAGCGTGTCACTCTCTCCAGGTGTCCCAGCGTGACTAACTGTGGGGGGGGGCATATCACATGCAGTGAGCCCACGTGTGAAATGACAATGATCAAGCAAGCTTCTTTCCACAAAGCTCACCCTTTATCACGGGCCACGATGCCCTGAGTGCCGTTGGCGTCGCCACCCGCCTGTCGCAGCAAAGTGTCGCAGCTGCAGAATGAATAAAATAACAGGAACTTGAGAATTCTTCCTGGTGCTGCGTCCACAAATTTACTTGAGAAGAAAAAGTAAGAATGCTAGGAGCGCTTACTGCTAAAGGACTTAACTAGAAGGAGGTCATGTGGTAAATGATAACAAAACCATTTTGGAGCCCCGTCCAATGGCAGGCCTGTTTCCTTGTCCTGGTCCTACAAGATATACTATAACAGGTGAAAAGACAGACATCCAGGCCCTCGTCCCAACACATCCACAGCTGTGCTGCCATTTAAGATGCTATAGTTTCTGTCCTTTGGTCAATGTTATGATCACTACTGTCCAGTGGTTCTAAAACCTAAGAACATTAGAAATTTACAAACGAGAGGACGCCATTCGGCCCATCAAGCTCGTTTGGGTAACACAACTCAGTCAACATTTATTAAGTAGCATTTAGTTCATTTTACAAAATGTACTGTAGATTCCAGATAAATCTGGTTAATCCTCAAGGGAAAATTAGGATGCAAAAAGTGATACCTTCAGACATTCAAAACTGCAACTGCATGATAAAAGACAAGCGCATGTAAAGTCTATGTGAGAATGTATTACCTGCAGTGTGGACAAAGGGCTGTCAATGTTCATTCGAAAGTCATCGGTAGGATACAACACCATAATGACTTTCTGACGGACAGTGTGATCGAAATTTTTACCCCTGACATGGCATATAGAAACGTAGCTTATATCGATCTTTACCACAGACCCAGGCGAGGCTTGCCACAGACACGCCTGTCTGTGTACAGACAGGTTGACAATCTCAGAGAAATCCATGTAGTTTCACTTCACTGCTTTATGAGGTACATGTTAAAGCACACTCTGCCTCTAAATTAAACATGTACAGTTAGACCCTGTGGAAACGACCAGCTCTCGCTCCATGACACGCAACAGGGGACTCGTAACAAAAATGCACTTCTCTTAATCAGAGTCATGTGTTTACATCGCATGCTTAGAAGAACATTCCTGCGGTCTTCTGAGAAAGCAAAAAACAAAAAAAAGAGAGAGAACTCAATAAAGTTCTCATGCGCGGAGCAGGTTTTCCAAGTTAATCCCACTGGGTCTAGTTAAAGCACGTCTTTGTTATACGAAACCCAAAATAAAAACCAGCTTTATTGAAGCATCTTGCTTTTGGTTATTTATTTATTTGTCTTTTTTTATTCCCAGTGCCTGTGATGTAGCGGAGC
The DNA here is from genome assembly GCA_026781065.1 of Mormyrops boulengeri. Lineage (NCBI taxonomy): Eukaryota > Metazoa > Chordata > Actinopteri > Osteoglossiformes > Mormyridae > Mormyrops > Mormyrops boulengeri. The sequence continues at coordinate 29,377,456 of JAODLD010000046.1, forward strand.
ACTCGAACAGTGCTCCGCATCTCTCCTTGGAACATTTAAGCAAATGCACAAAGAAGCACTTCAATCAAGAGGCAGCGATTAGCCCGCCGTCGTGCGCTAAAGGCCCCTGCCTGTCAAGGGTAGCACTCCTAGTTGTTTTCATCCCGTGGTTGTTTGCAGACTTTTAAAAATCGGCCAGGTAGCAATAAACTCTCTCTCCTCTTCTCTCGAAATCCCACGGCGTCTATCGTGAGCGGAATCAGAAGCTATGGGATTTTTCCGAACCTCGGCCTTGTTGTGTTCCCGGGTTGTTTGCTTTGCCGCGTCTTGCGTGTACACGGCCTGTCAGTGAAAAGGCCCACGGTGACACCAACTTGTGCCGCCTTCCTCTACATCCCACCATGACGGCTCGCTCCGCTCTCCTTGTCTACCGTCCTCAAGTGGCTGTATCAGAAGAGTCAGGCAGAAACCTGTATCTGCAGAATTCGGGAGTTTCCTATGGATTCTATCGAACTCTGGGGCGTTCAGAAATGACTTTCATAATAATGACATTGTGTATGGTCATTACTGCACCGCTCAGAGCATGCATTAAAACAGCGGAGACAATGATTAAATCCCAGTCTTATCATTTTATATTGTGGTAGTTTTCGAACTGCCGAAAGCCACTCAACGGCGAGTTTCGCCTCTGCGTGAAAGTGAAGGTTGCGGCGGGCAGCAGGTGGAATTTAGATTGTTATTTCGCAGGTTCAGGAGGACGTGTTGATGGACGGCAGCGATGGGGACTCCCAAGAAAACGAGTGTTGAGAATCAATTTTATACGAAACTGATTTTTCATGTCATCCAGCAATCATCCACTTTGGTGGTATTGATATGAAAGAGGGTCAGATGAATAACGCTCATGTCTTTTTGAAGTAGAAGTAGAATGACTCGAAGCTGACCCCACATCGCTAAGGATATGGGTTTCATTCCTGATTTGGGTCTATGTGTGGAGCTTGACATGCAATGTAAATAACCTGCCATTAGTTTGTGTGTGTATGTGTGTGTGCTCATGTATATGTCACCTTATGGGACCGTAAACCCTACGGGACCAAATATACGCTAGTGGCCAAAATTGTGGAAACGCTTCCACTTTTTAGTGATTGTGGAACTTTGTTCAACCGTTGCTCCAGTTACTTATTTAATCATCCAATGTATGATATTTGTAACATTCTTTTTATTGTTTATAAAGATTACCGCCAATATTTGGGTAGTCATTTTTAAAGTGTAATGCCAAAAACGCTATGTTTTCACAAATTTGGCCACTAGTGCGATATAGGGTTTAAGGTTGTCATAGTTGGGATTAGTGTTATGACCATAGAAATGGATGATGACATATAGATACCTAATCTCTAGTGTGTGTGTGTGTGTGTGTGTGTGTTTGTGTGTGTGGGTTATGTAAATACTGTATTACATTGTGGGGATCATTTTTTTCGGTCCCCACAAGGGGAACCTCAATTTTATAATAATTTGTCACTGCAATCAAAAAATTAAAGAATGCCAAAAGTCTGGTATTTTGTTTGGTTACTTCTGGTTAAGGTTAGGGCTGGGTAGGGGTTAAGGTTGACATGTTGGGATTAGGGTTTTGCCCATAGACTTGAATGGACCCATAAAGATGTTGTACTGGTGGGTGGGCTGAGATATCGCGAGTGCAGCAAAGGACAAGGAGACTTGCTTGTCAGAACAGAACACGCTCTTTATTTTAGTCCTGAACAGGACTGTAACGGGCAACCAACGACAACCAAACCCAGTATAAGCAGGGAAAGTCGGGGAAGCTAAACACTGGAAATCAAGGTACACACATGGTGGGCAATTTACACAATAGCTAACCAGCATTATCCCTGACCTCCTTCCCCTTACCTTCCCTTTATGTTCAAGTATATAAACAGAAGTAAAGTAACTGGACCTTTATTCAAGCAAACTTTATGAAAGCCATTAGACTTCTAAAGAGCTCCTACCCGAGTGGAGTAACGGGGCCCATCTGAGATACCCCGGCCTCGTCGGACATCCGGTGGATATCGCGTGACCCCCGTTTGGTCATAAGGGCGTAACGTAAGCCATTCGGCGCTGGAAGTGTGCTGCGGTTAACCTCAGCGCTGCCTTTGCAATTATCTGCCAGAGATTTCTGAAAATCTGGAGGCAGCGGATTCCCCCCCCGACTGCCGGCACTCCAATCACTCCAAATCATCAGGCCTGCAAATGGGCATAAAGTGTAAAAATAATGCAGATGATAATGACACGGTGCACTGCTCTTTCCCCAAGTAATTAAATAGACGTAAAGGGCTTTGCAATGCTTATTAAAGACCCTTTCATGCAGAGCATAATCTACCTGTTTCCAGACAGAACGAGCCAGGAATCGCCTCCATTTGGAGTGCGACAGAAAGGGGAGATTATTACATGGCACACCGAAATTCTCTTCCTCAGATTAAAAAATACAGCCCCCCCCCCTCCCCCGAGCTGCACAGATAAATCCTGTCCACCATTAGCTCCCGCCTCCTTCCCCCATGCGTTCACACACCCCCTTTTTTCTGCTGTTCTAACGGGATTAATTTACTAGATGGTATAGCCCTGGAAGTCTGTGATAATTGAAAACATCCATATTCATTGCATGTTCAAAGGGATCTGCCTGACTTTGTAATGTAAAAAGTGCATTTTTAACCTGAGCAAGGGACCTGCATCTGGTACAGCTTAATCCTATTAGTCCGACAGTTGCAAAGCTTCAGTGTATAATCATTAGCTGGTGTTAATCTTCAGACAAGCCTCCGGCTCGGCGCTGTCAGCACGGTCCCCGCGGGGGAAATGTGGAGGTGCTGATAGCAGCCGACCAACTAATCTTATCTGAAGCCCCGTGCAGCAGCCACAAGCTGTGATAGGCAGGGAATTAAAAACACATTTTCTGTGGGTTTCCACTGAATTGCCTTTTTTTTACTCTCTCTCTCTCTCTCTCTCGCGGGTCTGTACCTTGTCCTAGTTTCCTCCCTGTTCTTTCCCCTGCCCCCCACCCCACCTCCTCAACTCCTTAAACCACCTAGAATATGATTTGAGATTCACACAAGGGCTTAGCGACGTTTAGCACGAGGCTGCTTTGTTAAATTATAATATTGTCTTACATCTTGGAGGCATGAGGCTGGCCAGGCGGGGGGACTGGGTGGGGGGGGACCCACTCCCCTCCACCACCACCATGTTTGCAAGCGGCAGCGTTGGAGCGTTAATGCTCGGGTGCTGGTGGCGCGCCCGGCGACCGCGTGGTGGTGACGACGCGTCAATACCGTGGGCGTTCGGCGCCAGGCCGCGTGGGCGCGGGTGCGAACGTGTAAGCCCGCTTCACGGTGCCGGATCCTCTCCCAGTGGAGAGCGGAACAAGAAAACAGACAGGAGGGGAGGGGGGGGCGAATTCGGCACCTCGGCTTTGCTGCCGGTGTCCGCGAGTCGCGAGATGCCTGCGATTTCCTGCTGAAGAACTTGGAGACGGACCCACTGGCGGGGACCGGGTGATGGCGTCGCTGCCCACGCGGGCTGGGAGCAGGCTGGTGGCAGCCCCGCCCACCCGGCCGCCTGCCTGTCCGCTCACTACTGTGTGGCTCTCCATCACTTTGTGTGAACTCACGGGGTGAGTAACAGGCCTGGATAACAGAGAATTAAACAGTTACATATCCCACCTTTAGAGCTGCTCCAGGAGACAGAAGGGGATATTAAAAAAATCATACTGGAGAACACACGCACGCACACGCACACACACACACACACACACACACACACAGATACTTATACTGTGCATTACATATGGCTGAAATTTCCAAATCAACCTAATGCAACGTTGCTTCCTCATTACTTATGGAGTCATGGTGTAACAAAATTGCCCATTGCAGACACAGACCACCGATGTGAGATACGCGCCCAAACGTCAGATGAATCATCCGGGCAGGATGTTACATAAATGCCGGCCAGAGTGTAAATATATGCTGATAAAATAATAACAATAACAAAATCTCCATGGAGCTGCCGCTAAGCGCGGCGCACCTGCCCGACGGTCCTGGGAAGCCTCCCGCACCCCCGATTCTGCATGCCCCCGATGGCTCTCCGCACATCTGGGGAGCCGCTGGGACTCCTGGCTGGATGAACTTGCAAATATATTTTAAAATTCAGCCCGTGGTAGCTGAGGAGGAGCCGAGAGCCAGTGTGGTTATAAGTAGCCTGGAAATTACACTGAACTGTGGTTGTGACCTTCATGGGCAAATGTCAATGATTTAAATAATTAATGCGGAAATAATTTCGACAGGAGCGGCCTCCTTGTTATGTGGTTGTTTCATTATTCAGTATCCTTTAAGGGGCAATTCCCCAGCAATAATGGTCAGACAATTGTCCCTCCGGGAGACATGGAATACCACCATGCCCAGCAATAAAATGTCAGCCATTAAAGTGAGCGTGAAGTGCCTGGCCTAACCTTAGCAGTGGCTCAGGGAGCCATTACGGCCCGTCGGCCTGGCTGGCATCCCCCCCTTTCCACCCATCCCGCTCTCCGGCCTGCCCTCAGAGCCCCCTGCTGGCAGTGGGGTCGCCACTGACCCCTCATTGCTGACTGGCTGCGGGGAAAGAGTGCAGCTAACAAGAGCCGGGTTGGCATGTTCTGGGTGTGATGGGGGGGGGTACCTGGGGGGCTGGCGGGGGAGCTCCCGGGGATCTGTCCCCTGGGAGGTGGGGGGCTGGGGGGGGGGCGGGGGGGGGGGCGGGCGGGGGGGGGGGGGGGGGG
>JAODLD010000046.1:29390027-29410167 GCA_026781065.1 Mormyrops boulengeri
TATTTTTGCAGTGAGACAGGCAGCCCCCCCCCCACCCCCCCCAAGTTAAATTCTGCATGGTCACATGACTAAGCCAGACTCTTCCTAGACCGATGTCCCCATAGGTGAGTGCTTCTGGTGTCACTGGGGTCAGCAGGAATTCACATGACTGGATCCGTGAGTCTAGATCTCTGATCTAGGACAGGATTCCTGTGATTCTATCCCAGCAAGCACAGGACAGGGGCAGCCTGGATGGGATGCCAGTCCATTGAAATGTTTTGGGAATGCAAGAGAGAACCAGGGAACCCAGAGGAAACCCCGACAATGTAGGAAGGATATGCAAACCCCACACGTCGGGCCTGGCGGTTTGACAGGGGAGTGTTGTCCACTCATATGTCAGCTCTTCAATTTAAATCTACGAAATGCACATTCAGGAAGTTCTTCGTTTTTATTTGGCTAACGTAGAATGAAAGTCTTCTGCCTATAAAATTACCATAGATATTTGGAAGAGAACTTTAACGTGTATTTAATTATATTTGCCTCCCGAAATTTTCAGATTACTCCACTTAGGAGCTAAAATGAGCACTTAGTGTTTTTACGAGGCAAAGGTCCCACTTGTGAAAATTAGCAATTATGTAATTAGTCTGGAGTAACACTGTAAGTAAAGTAGGTACAGCCTGAGTATACATAAGCGTGATTTATCGAGTATACCGGTACCACTTTTTAGCTGCCTTTAGTTGTGAGCCTGAGAATGCCCCCATTTGTAAGTCAGGGGGGCAACATCCCAGCTGTTGGCCCTGCCCCGTCCCATACACGTAATACGTGAAAGGGCATGTAGGTTTGACTTTGTAAAGTAGTCTGTAGGACGAGTCATGTGAGGTTTATTTGAAGATGGATATCCAGGTTATCAAACGGCCACCATGCATGGAGTTTGATTAATGGTGAGACTGACTGGGCCTGCTGTCACTTAGGAGAGTTTTTTTTGTTTTGTCTCAAAGAAACATGGAGGCCCCTTAAATTATTGAGGGCTGCCCTAATATGTTTATAATTGAGATGACCACCATTACTTCCAGTTGTCAAATTTCAGCTTCTGCGCTTTGATTTCATGCATGGGGAAGGAGCATGAAGATCTGCACCTACCAAGACCCCATCTGTCTCCGGGACAGGGAGAAAGCCCGGGCAGTGGGATAGGCTTGGGCTTTGGGGATGGGGGGGCTACAGAAATGGGAAGATCAATGCTGCTACCTCTGACTCTCTAGCCGCTGGTGAGCAATGGGTGTGAAGACAGGCATAAATAAAAGATAAAAGATGGTGCGGGGGTTTTCTGCTGTAAAATATTAAGGCTGGATCCGACGCGCTGTATCAAAGTCTAACCAAATGAACCCCCACGGGACGGCCAAGGCCCCCATTTGGGCTGAAAAACAGAAATGGTGCAGTGTGCAGAGAGAGAGAGAGAGAGAGAGAGAGCAGGGCAGAAAATCCACAGAGCGGGACGATGCTGAACCACACGAGACCCCAGAGAAAATCATTCAACAATTCGGCATAGGGGGCGGGGCAAAGGTGGTGGGTGGGACCTTGGGGGGTGGGCTAAGCACTTGGTGATGGGCGAGAAATTTGTTTATGGGCAGGGCCTTAGGTGACAAGCTAGGCCTCAAGTGGCCAGCTGGGCCTTGGGGAAGGGCAGGATCTCAGAGGGGTGGGCTGGGCCTTGGGTGGTGGGTGGGGCCACGGTGTCAGAGGGTGATTCATAGTGCCACCTGAATGATAAGCCCCTGGTGATATCATATCCATGCCAGTCTGTTGGGTTAGAAATTGTGCTCCTCATTTAAACATCCCAGCACACATTTAAATGTGTTAAAAACTGTTTCCTAGCTGTCACAGTGAGACCTGAGTCAGACTGTCACTGTCCCATGGAAGCAGGACGCCGCAGGAGTCTCATTCCAGAAGCTAGGAACTTGGGCACTGTTGGCATGCATGCGTCCATGCATCTGCATCCATATATCTGCTGGCATGCATCTGCTGGAATGCATCTGCATTTGTGCATCTGCCGGCATGCATCTGCATGTGTGTGTCTGCGGGCATCCATCTTTGTGTGTCTGTGGGCACGAATCTGCAGGCATGCTTCTGTGGGTGTACATCTGTGTGCATGCTTCTGTGGGCATACGTGTGCGTGCATGCTTCTGCGGGTGTATGTTTGCATGCAAGCTTCTGTGGGCATACGTGTGCGTGCATGCTTCTGCGGGTGTATGTTTGCATGCAAACTTCTGTGGGCATATGTCACCATGCATGCGCCATGTGTTTGACTGTGTTCTCTCTAAAAAAACAGCAGGTTATAAGTACATCCCAATCATGGTGTTCATCCCTTCATCCCTGTGCAAATGGAAACTAGGGCAAGATGATAACAAACAAATGGAATGAATAAAACATGTGGAACAGTGTCTTTCTGTTAAATCAGCGGAGTTGTTAACCAGCCAGGAGTGGCAGGAGGCCGCAAGGCCGGCGTACGCGTAGCAAGCTGCCGGTAGCGACCCGCGGTGATCGGAGAGGCCGCGCCGCCTCGCCAAGCCGAAAGGGTGGGTTCTACTGGCTCAGCTACTTCGCGGGTCGAACCTTTGAGAGTAGGAGCTGCCTCCACACTGCGTGGGAGGGGGACTGTCACACTGGAGGCTTTTAGCTGCATGTCAGTGAAGCAGAGAGGGACTCCTGGCCTTTACATCACAGGTGCGAAGCCAGCAGCTGCCTTCCAGTGCTGCAGACAGCATGTACATACAGAGCGGCTTCTGGTCGCCATGACGGGCTACAGCGGCCTGTCTGTCACTTCAAGGAGCTGGACCTGTGACCCAAAAAGAGGTGCAATTCCCAATAGAAGGACGCCAATAAAACTGCAAGCTCCTATTTTTAAGTTGGTTCACTTTAAAGTGTCTCAGAAGACAAATAAATAAATCCAAAACCATTATAAAATCATGTTCAGTATGACCTTTCCAGTGGCAAAAAAGGGTCACAAACAATAATGGGTTGTTTGTTGCTAAACTATTATATTTACAGATAGAAGTTTATGGATAAATATATGTTAAAACATGTGCAAATCCTGAATAATATAATGTGACTACTTTGAAAAAGAGATTTAAATACGATTGTAGATTTTGACCATATGGGAGTCTTTCTGTGTTTTTATTCAGGAATTTCAGAATGTGATCATGTGTGTCATCTTCACGCCGGCCGTAGCAGCCTGATCCATCGCAGACACCCTGGGTTTGCTCCAAGGACATGTAGTAGGAAGAGAGTACAGCAGAGGGGAGCTGTTGTGATGGCAACAGGGGTAGTTTGGCTGTAGGGGAGGGGGGCAGCATTATCTACAGACATAGGATTACATTGCCAGACCCCCCAGGAGCGAGATATGGAGCAGGCAATGAGAGGGAAGATGAATGTGAGGAGGTGGTGATGCACAACATTAGGCCGGCCGCACTGGGACACTCCAGAGCCTCCCAGATCCACCCTCTGCAGGGGTGGTGGTGGGGGGGGGGTCGTGGTTGGTATGACAAATGGGTTCTGGGACGGGAGTGCCCAAATGTATGTGTGTGGAGTCTCCCCTCCCCACCTAAAACTAGGGAGTCAGCTGTCTGCAAAAACCACCCAGCTCATTTTCCAAACTTGCAGTCCTTTATCCAGCTAGATGGGGGCGCCGTCCACCTCACATGGCCAAACATCTTCAAACTGCTTGACCTGGAAAGTGAGAGGAGTGAAGTTTGTGCAGAAGCTCACATCCAGGCACCTCCTGACAGCTTATTCAGTACAGGGACATGAGGCGGAGCGAGGGAGGTGCTGCGGGCCTATCCCAGGCAGCACAGCCTGCCCGACTGTGCAAGGGAGAGCGACACAGGTCTCGAATATCCAGGGTAGGTGGTCCTGCAACAGAGTGCAGAGTGTGAAGTGTGACCCGAATCCAAAGCCCAGTAGATGGAGCCCCCCGATGTCACTCTGCTTCACCCCCAAACAGCAGATGCCTGGTTAACCAGAGCTGCCACGTGACATTGTGAGCTCATGTAAATCACCCAACTGACAAACACCCTGAACCACACGCTGCAGGGACATCAGAGAGGGTGATGCAGCCCCCCCCTTCAATACACACCTGTCTCAGCTCTCATGTGAAAATGGTAACACATTCATTCAGGTTTCCAGTGACAGCTGCTTCTGTATCATTCAGGGCAGATGTTTATTTCTGGTACATTTCTGGCCACATGCTGACACTGGCGCTGCAGTTATTCCTTATTCGGTGAAACTCTGCCGAGGTTTTCCGGCACCTTCCATCAGCCACTCCGGTGGGAAATCGACAGGTGACACGGGCATCGCAATGCAATAAAGACAGGAAGTATCAGAAAAGCAGAAGTGTGGACAATGCCGATGAGGAGGATGGAACGACCCCATCCACGGGATGTCCAACCTGGTTTGGGCCTGGCTGGAAAAAAAAAAAGTGATTGAGCACCCATGCGCATAATTAACAAAATTTGTTTATCCCCGAGCAGCGCCGATGTCATCCCCAATTAAGCATCCGCGGATGGCTCGTGTGGCCAGCTGCCAAATCCGGAGATGGTTTCAGCATCCTCACCCTCCTATTGGAGCGTTTCCAAAAATAACATGAAATCATCATGGAACACTGTTTTCTATTATTTGCAACCTTTAAAAGGATGCTTTGCATCCGAATCACACTCAAGACGGGGGGGGTCTTATGGCCTGTCCGTCTCACAAGACAAAAGGAATGGTGTTACCTCCGAGCCTCGATTTAGGATTGCAGGAGAGGAAAAAAAAAACCATAACAGCCAGACAAGATGGAGTGTCTGATAACTGGGCCGTTTCAGGAACAGAGAAGGTCAGTGCGTCGCCCAGCTAACATCACAAGTGTCTGTGTAATTAACGGAGCATTTTGACCGTCCCGTGTTGCGGCCGCCCACATTACACGGATTCGCCGCTCACGGAGAGCACTAGTGAGACAATGCGAGTGACATTCATACATCAAGCACGCTCTGATCATCGCCGCCACGGAAAGCTTGAGGGTGACAGGTCTGCGGCGTGTACCAAACTCCCTCAGGAACCTTAAAGATACGCTCCTGAAACGCTACACCTCAACAAAGGGAGCGGATGGGTAAAGTGGTGCCACTGAGCGCAATCTTTCCTTTTTCTTTAAATCTACAAATCGCATATAGTGTATCAATCGCTGTTGCTTTTGATTTGGCTTTGGTGCTCAGCCGTGTTACAGTTCAGAAGGGGAGAGAGGCCATGAAGGCCTGGATAATGAAGATAGACATCTCCTATTCCCCCAGCAGTCTTTTGAAGTAAAGTGAGCCTTTGTTGTTGGAGAACCGGCTTCCATTATTCTCCATTTGTACAGGGACTTTGTCCTCTAGTCTGCCGGAGCCATCTGAACTGCAGGATCAGAGTGGGGGCGCGTAGCGTGGGGGTGCCTGGGAAATTATGTTAATTCACTGCTAGGTCGAGGCCACATCCAGAGAGCATGAGCCACAATGCAGCTGTTTTCTTTTGAACTTGACTAAAATAGACGTAAAGCCTACGCCTCCAAAACAAAATTTTCTATATTACATATAGATGTGTGTATGTGGATTAGGCCCCCACAATGTGGTAAAAACCTCTTATTTTGATGTTGTTGGGACCAATTTTCAGGTCCCCACAAAGATCTGAGAATGCAACCAAAAAACTAAAAATGCCAAAAGTTTCGTATTTAGTTTGGTTACTTATGATTAAGGTTAGGGCTGGGTAGGGGTTAAAGTCGTCATGTTTAGAATTTCCCTATAGAAATGATTGGAGAGTCCCCACAAACATATAATTACAAACTTGTGTCTGTGTGTATACAGTACTGTGCAAAAGTCTTAGGCAGTCAAATAAAATCTATGGCTATTTATCTGGGTAGTGAAAAAAACACTCAATCTACCAATATTTTAAATATTTTAAATAAAAAAGAACAAGATTTTCTTCTGTTCTCCTTACTGATACCTTGTTGGCATAGATATTCTGCTCTGTTGGTTTGTGAAACCTAGAAGAAATCTAGAGCTAACCTAGATTTAACTATTCTAATGTTATTGTTATTTATAGCATTTGATATTTTATTGGTCTGTGCTGCCTTGTATTAAACTCTCTACTGTAGGGTGTAATATCTATAAATAAAAACTTTTTATTCAAAAATGGTTCCACTGGGCCTATTTAGCATGATAGAACTGAATATCCTATTTATTAAGAAATGGGCAGTTTACTTTAAATATCCCAGCATGCATATCTGCACTGTCTGTAAAAATAACCCAGACAGCTGATCACAGCCGTCTATTACAGCGGTCTGATCTCATGAAGGTTAGAGGTTTTCTTAAAAAAACGATTGTTTTACCGAAGAATTAGTTGGCAGCTAGTCACTGAGCCGGCAGTCCAGCATAAATCCCATTCAAAATGGCTCCCGGTTTCCTGCGAGGCACAAATCAGAGCCCTCCACTTAGGCGTGTAATTTACATCCGCTCATGTTCGTCAATATTTACATTTCATCCCGGTTCTCGGAACGAGAGATGATTCCTCGCCATCGAGATTAGGGCTCCGCACTGACTCGGTGTGCTCTGTCTAATTGTGCTCTGTTCAAATAAAGGTGGAATCGGACCGATACACACAAAATTCACCACTTGGAATATATACATTTTAATACAGTGAAGGTAATGGAGTAGAAACTGTAGAGCTGCAGGCAAACAGATCCAAATAGCCGACAATTAATATTGACGGAGTTAACAAATGACAACTGCATCTCCTCTGAACAAAGAAGGAATATCAGTCCCAATTCCTGACAACGCTGACATTTCCCTCCAAACACTTTTGTCAAGCTTTTTTGGTCTTGCCTGATTTTTGGCAGAATACAGTCGCCGGTAAATAATCCTTTTGCGAAAGGAATCGCCCCCAGTGTAATTTGATTGGGCCCCAGTCGGAGACAGTGCCTTATTATGAGTTGCGCCGGGGCGACTCTGAATAATTCAGGGTAGTGGGGTTGATCAGAGATTCGAGACTCGATATGTGCTACTTGGTACGTCTTGTTAGCTCTTTTTATTTACATTTCAGAACTTCTTCAAATATTGAATGGAGTGGGGGGAGCCTGGAAAACAAGATCAGTTTCTGTCTCTGTCACGTTCCTCTCATCAAATATTAATGAATGTCAAATTTGACAGGGTCCCGCTCCCACATCCGCGATAATGCTCACTCGCGCCCCTCATTAAAAATGGAGTCTCGTCATTGAGTTTCGGTAAGACTCTCCGGTGGCTAATTCCGCATGTTTTATTGTACAGTCAATTTCGAAGAGTAAAACTAATTTAATATGTCTGCTTGTAAGATTAAGCCATAAATTATTTCTAATGAAGGCGGTACGATCCAGCGGCCGTGGTTGTTGAGAATGGCCTCCCCAGTACTAACTTTTGAGAGCAGGAGCTGTTTATTTAATTCCTAACATTCATCTGGGCATTGAAAGAAAAAATATAAGTGATTTTCATTATGGCTATTAATATTTTTCCTTGCAGATAAGTAGACAGATCAAATCTAGCCAATTAGTTTTATGTGTGAATACAGCAGGTGCACCTGACCGCGCCTGTTTGATCTCATTGTAGGTTAAAGGGACATAAGCAACAGAGAACGCAGGATTCTTGCTCCTCTTCTGGACTGGAAAGGAGTAATGAGCAATGAGGAGTAACGAGATGGAGAGATTTGATTAATACTGTGGTGTGTGTGCATGTGTGCGTGTGTGCGTCTGTGTGCCCTTTTTTCGATCCCCACAAGGGGAAACTTAATTTTATCAAAATCTGTGACTGCAATCAAAAAAGTAAAAATGCCAAAAGCCTTGTATTTTGTTTGGTTACTTCTGGTTAAGGTTACAGCTGGGTAGCGGTTAAGGTCGTCATTGGTGGGATTACGGTTATGCCCATAGAAATGAATGTATGATCCCCAGAAAGATTACAAAGAGTACAAACATTTAATGTGTGTGGGGGGGGGGTAGGGGGATCATAGGTTGCACATGAACTGATGATGTGGATGGTGGTTATGCATGTTTCTGTAAAGAGCACCGAAGTTAACTTCATGGATGGACTCAAACCATCAGGCGGGGGGGGGGGGACTTTTTCATCCCCCCGCCCCCGTCAACAGCTTTGCTTGTGGCATATTACATCGAGTAATGGTGACTGTCTTTCCACAGTGGGACACAGTGGGCCCACTTTGAGTAGCCACATTCAGGAAAGCTGAGGTTAAAGATCCTGTTAGGGCCAGTATAGCTGAACGGCCTTTGCTCGGGTTTTTCTGAGGGCTCGTACCACGCCACACGGCTCTGAGCTCCCAGCTGTCTCCCTCGCACGCGTGACATGACGCGTCCAGAAACAGTAGGCAAACCGGCCTAACTGGGCAGCATCCTGATCGGGGTTTTCAGCCTTGGCAGGTTCAGGGAATGTCCAGATGTGCTGCAAAGTGAAGGCATCTTCCTGTATGTAACAGGGTTTGCAGAACCATGATGGAGTCACCCCCCACCCCCCAACAGTCACTTTGAAGGTGTATACACGAGCCTGGCTGAAGTCCCCGGGTCAAGCGACCAGCACAGCTGCTGATGTCATCACGGTACTGCCCTGAGACACATCCAATAAGTGGGGGATATATATGTCTTTGTTATGGAATAAAGCCCCGTGAGATTAGCAATCAGAATGACTCCTGCAGTGCCAATTACAGGGAAAGGGGCAGTGAAACCACATTTGTTCCAACTGCGCTTCTATTACCACTGAAAGACAGTAAAGTACTCATCTTACAAAGTATGTAATACACATATATAAACATATATGAAGACAAAGAAGACAAGCAGCTGCTAGATAATAGATGAGAGTAAACAGATGACATCACTAAATAAGGCCTTGGTCGCAGGGTCTTAAAAAGAGACTTTTAAAAGTTAGGTCAAACTTTGGTTTACTCATGCCACACACTGTTAATCCCATTAAGCTGACCTCTGACACTGTTACATAAAATGGTAATCCGGGTGACCTTTGACCCCTTCTTTATTTAGAAGCTCTGCTCCATAAGGGATCCTTAGATAATGCAAAGCTTAAAACCACATTGTTTTATAGTAAGTCTCTTATATGTTTATATTTACTTATTTTAACTATTTCCAAGAGGCTAATTGCTACATTTCACATGGTAACTGCTTAGTCTAAGTCTCTAGGGATTTGGCATGGAGGTTAAATTCTAATTCTTTTTAAGGTGTAGAAAAACCTCTATGCTGAGACAATATTAGCCCTGGAGCTCTTATTGGAGTCAGTGCTCCGTACTACTGGCTGCAGAGGTAAATACAGATCGGCATGCAGCCTCTGCATCTGCCTGTGGCTCCCACTCACCATGAGAAATGCTCCCCCAAGCCCCTGACCTTGTTACCTGAAGCCTGATAGCAGGAGCAGGGAGGAAGCAGCGCAGTCTCTCTCTCTCTGGGTCACATTAGCTCCATTAGCCAGTTGCCGGTCAGCATTAGTGCCTAGAGAACTGGAACAGAGTGCTGGGGGGGAGGCAGAAGGAGGGGGTGTGGGGGAAAAAAAGAAAAAAAAATGCATCAATTATTAGGATGGTGACTGATGACCAAACACGGGAGCTTAGCGAGATTATCTCTAAACCAATGGGCATGTCACTTTAACGAGACAAAGAGGGGATGATCCCAGCCTCCTCTCATCGCCCAGGCAACAAGGGAGCCAATTATCACACAGGCTATGAGGCATCAAAAAGTCTCGCTGGGCCTCATCTCGAACAGCGTGCTCCACCGCCTCAGAAAAGGCCAAGTGAAGCATTTTGTTCGATGCTGGGGCTCAATTTACATTTCCGTCTGCGAGGGTGGGGGCCGGCGGGGGCTGTGTTCCTATTTGCCAGTAAAGAGAGGATTGTGTGCCGCATTATTATTGTGCCGCCGAGATCAAGCCCCTTATCTGGAGCTGATGAAACGGCTCAGAAAGGGGAAACTCATTATTTTTTAGATGACTTAGCTTTTCCCGTCGGGATCTCGCAGATCCTCCTCACCCACCGCCTCATTCCGGGCCTGATTGAGTGGGAAATACAGCGAATCTCCAAAGGTCAGACTTATAATCATCCGCCCGCGGGGAGCGACACGGAAAACTCCCTAATGTGGAGCGGCGCTTCATTCAAGCTCGTAACAAGATAAGGCGGCAGGATGTGACACGCCGAGAAGGGCGGCTGGGGAGAAAGGCGGAGGAGAGGATTGGACACTGGGCAGCGTCTTCCTCACGTGTGGCCGTGCCAGACGCCGCTGGCTGCTTTGATCTGTCCCTGTGTCGGGCCTCAGGTGTTCCTCGACCATTTCTGCTTTTTTTGGTAAGGGTTAACAGATTTCTTGAACCTGAGACAACTCTGCCCCCCCCCTTCCAGCTAAGTAATGTCATTGAGATGTGGCTTTGAGTTGCTATGATCAACTAAGTTAATAAAGGTTTCATGCTCTCCCCCCGTATTATTTTATTAGTATTCCGCATAATTTAATGCCCATTGTTGGGAATAGTATGTCTTCCTAAGATGTTGTAAGGATTCCATTCATAGCCCCACCCCTTAAGTGTCACTCAGCCTCTGATTGGCTCTGGTCAGGATAAAGGCGGAGCTGGCCAGGTCTTAGACAGACCACGCCCACGCAGGGCAGCCGTAGTGCTGCTGGGTGGGTCAGTTAGCGTGGCCCCACACAAAGGTTCGTCAGACGGGCTACCGTGCCGAAGCTTTCAGGCACCTGCTCTCAGGAGCGCTGCTGATCCTGTTACCGCGTAGAGAGCTACGTTACCGGGCCCAGCCAGGCAGGCTGATGCCCTGAGCTTACTGCGTTTTTGCAGACAGAGTTTCACGCATGAGCAACTTAAGGATAATCTTATAAACCGGAATATATAAATTAAAAAATAAGCGAAAAGGCATGGATCCTATGCAAAAACAGGACAGGTCTATTCCCTGCCTTCTCTAAATTTTTTCCGGAAACTCTAACAGTCAATTATATAAAAAGGGTGATGTGCATTTCTGTGGGTTCAGAGTCTGTGTCAGTGTCCCGAAGTTCACTGGTTCAAATACCTTGTCCAGCAGAATTATCATATCACTGTTGGGCCCTTGAGCAAGGTCCTTAACCCCCACTATTCCAGTGGTGCCAGTTAAATGGCTGACCATGTGCTCCGACCCCAAGCTTTGCTCTCACAGTCTGTGTGTCTCATAGGAGAGCAAGATTTAGAGATTTTGTTGGAAGAGAGAGTGGGGAGGCTTGCCGGAACGTTCCGGGCCTGACCTGGGAATAGCGAGGCGCGTCGCGCTCGAGCGCTGAAGGGCCCTTGTGGATGATGTTGTTATTGTAGTGAGAATGGCTGCCATGATTGGAAGCCGCACGTTGGGTCAGAGACGCCACTTAGAGGCATTTAAAGAGAAGTAATTTAGCCATAGCAGGCCACTTCTGCATTAAAGCCTGACTATTTATAAACGAGCCTTCAGAGGAGCGCCTTCCCTCGCTGCGCCAGCTGTGGTTTTAGGCCGCTCTCTGTCCTCCTGTTGGCGGAGGATTCCTCCGCTTCTGCTCATGGGGGCGGGGCCTGGAGCAGACCCCAAGCAGCATAGGGCAGTAGGGCTGTGTTACACCTTACACAGGGTGCCGGTTTATAAGGCACAATTATGAGATTAATTGTTTCTCAATTACTACCTAACAATGGATGTGCAATATTCAATCCTTGAATTTCATGTAAACTACATTTTGGCAGCCAGTCTCTAGCTTTAAATTCATCTATGCTGTGACCCTTATGGGTAATAAATAACACTTATAAGCTTTTTATTTTTATGCTTGTCTCGGTTCAACGCCAACCACTGATTGGGGGATTATCCTGCACAGGGACCATTTTTTAAACAATAATAGTTGCAACTTCTGCTAAAAATTTAAAATGAAAAAATTAAGATCTCTGTTTTTCAGTCACTTTTAAGACCTCTCTGTTCCTTGTATTTGTGTATTCTATTTTATAGAAACATTATGATACAGGATTTGACTATATGTAAAATATCCCTGCTGTACTGTATAATTTGCATTAAGTGATATATCTGAGATAAATAACAGTGTTATAAAGAGGGGGGGGGGGGGTGCCTCAGTGGGCTGCACTTTTGCTTCCCACCACCAGGGCTGCGGGGCGGAAGGCTTGCTTCTGCTCTGCTTGTGTAGAGTTTCCTCTTGCACTCCAAAGACATGCAGTTAGGCTAATTGGTGTCTCTAGGCTGCCTATGGAGTCTGAGTGTGTGTATACCCTGCAGTAGACTGGAATCCCAGCCTTGGGCCCTGTGCTGCCTGGGATGAGCTCCAGGCCCCTCCCTGACCGGAATAAGTGGTTACAAGATGGATGGGTGTAACTGTAATTTATCATGACAACATTTTGGATGAGAAACCTTCAGCGGATCATGTTAGCAAGTGCATACATTTACTAGTTTGCGTTAATTAATCTGATTACAGACTTGTGATCACTATAACCTGACCGCCCATATCCCTATAAAAATATAGGCGTATATTTAAGCAATAGATGACAAATTACTAGCCTGTGAAAACTATAAATGACCAGCTAACTCTGGTTTCAACAAATGATAACTCAAATCTTTTCAACAAATGATTTAGAATCTGTTACCCTCACAGACGGAGCAAAGCAGCTCCCTGTCAAAGAGTAATTCTGGATCCTGCTGCAGTAATGAAATTCAGACCCCTAAATTAAGTCATGAGTATTTGTTTTGCATGTGAACCAATTTAAAAGACAGTCATTGTACCCAATACACCTTGAATATGTGATTTTATAGAGGTGCATGCCCCATTTTTGCTTTTTGATGCTAAGAGAAGGATACTAAAAACATGCTGTTTCCTGCGGCTAATTTATGCTTTGCAAAAATAAGCTTTAATGGTTAAAAAAAAGGAGCAGTGAGGTAGTGTTAAACATTAATTTTGAACATTCATTGTTTCAGCTGGTCACTGTAGGGCAACTATGTTGTGAATGGCGATAGACCCCCTGTTCCTGAATAAAAGTGAGAGGAATTCATCTAGATGCTCCCACGATACAGGTTGCGATGTTTAGGCCTTATCAGTCACCTCCATCGCAGTTCGCAGGTAAGCGCAGTAAGGCCGCCATGGATACTTCCAGGACTGATGCATATCGCTATGGGTTTGTAGCATAGCCAGGCAGCTATTTAGAAGTACTTAGGATTACCTTTGGTTTGGCCTTCAACCCAAAAGATTTATATGGGGCTTGCTGTGGCCGAATCCCAGCCCGGCCGGGGCCCGGACAGATCTGCCAAATCGGTAACGGTAGCAGGTGTTTGCGAGAGCTAATTAGCATGTTCATTGCCTGCCAGCTGCTTGCAGCTGCTGGGTGGTTTTACCTCGGGGAGAGATTCCGAGTTTATTCCTCTCAGAACCACCGCGGCGTGCATATGGCTGTGAGACCGTGCTTGGGACGTGGCTCGCCACACTCCGAGTCCCCCTCCTCTCCCGGTTACCAGCTCTCCATGCTAATTGGCCTTCTCCTTGCACTTAATACTCGGTGTGGCCCGCCTCCCTCTCTGCCCACTCTGGAGCATCACGCTCCTGTTCTCCAGCAGACGCTCGGAGTGCCAGTCGCCCACCACTGTGTCACAAGCTTATAGCACTAATAGTAACGATTATAGAGCTTACTGCTGCGTTTTTCACAGCTGTTGCTCTAACCCCAATACCTCCCATCTCTTCACCTTCGTAGCTTCGCAGCTCTTCATGAAATCAAATGCTGTTCATTTGAATAACAAGTGTCGTTTTCCTCCAAAGTGACATGCTTGGATGTTAACCGAAGCGATTCAGGCAAAATATCTTTGCTGGGACGATACAGCAATCGCTTATTATTCTGCAAGATTTTTGCTCAGTGTGAGTAATCTTTCTTCTCCCCACAAATGGCATCTATTTATAAGTGTGTGGAATTGGTATGGATGATAGGGCCATGTCCCTACCAACATTGTGGGAGTACCATGTTTGTTTAGGGGGGTGGGGGGGGGTTTGGGGCTGATTTGGTCCTTTGTCAAAATCAAACCTACGGTCTTCACCTGGAAGTTTCACAGAAACTTTATTTTTTACGCAGGAACTACACAGTAGCATGAAAAACACACTTCTTAAATAGCTGATGTTTGTTTATGTTATTTTTAGGGAGCTCAATAATAATAATAATAATAATAATAATTCAAGCTCTAATGTTTTAACACCTGTGTTGTTTAGCAGCAGATGTTCCATCTCACACACGCTCTGTCTGCTGTGTGGCCCCACCATTCCATCCCAAGCCATCGATTAGGTCTGTATCGATCCCCTACCCCCTGAATACACGTGCCAGCCATGACCTTTGCTGGGTGCAAATTGCTCCTGCGTGCAGAGGGAGACCCGTCTGTTGGAGAGGAACAGGAATCTCGGTCCCACTACATCTTTAATGCGCACTTCAGGCAGGGGGCCCCAGGGGCCACGGGAAGCCGGGGCGTGGGCAGACCCATCCGACCAGCATCCTGGCGAGGATGGAGCGCCGCTTGAGTCAGCGGGTAAACAGCCCCGGTAGTGGCAGGAGGCGAAGGCTGCACGGGCACGGAACTGAACATATGCTAATCAGCCTCTCTCCTCAGGCTCAGCCGAGATAATGTGCTCATTGTTTAGACACCGAAATTGTTCATTACAAAATGACACACTGTTTGCCAATTTTGTCTTCATTATAAATGTAAATATTAACTGCCGATAAGTAAAAAGAATACAAAAAGTCGACTGCAATTAATTGGCTCCAGCAGTAATTAGCAACTGTAAGGCAAACACTTAGGAGCTGCTGTAATTGTCTGCGTTAGGCGTACACCTCCTCTACAGAAACTAATTAGCAATTCAAATAGTTCAGAAATTATATGCCTCTTGCCAGGGTTCTCCCTGAAGTGCTGTTCATTAATGAAAAAAACAATTCCCTAGTAAATGTCATTTGCATTGTTTCCTGTGAAGAGCCCTACTTCAAAGTTAGTGCGTTTGTGCGCGGCATGGGTGTGCACAAGTGTGTGTGTTTGTCTCTTCCGTGCGTGTACGTGCTCCTTTGTTCACCTCTAATGAGATGAGCTAGCAAACATCCTAGACGACGCAAGCTAAGGAACATCTTCAGTGTTGCAAGTTAAGGGGCATCCTCGATGACATGAGCTAATGAACATCCTCGGCGATATAAGCTAATCAGCATTGTCAATAACGTGAACTGATGGGCATCCCTGGTAACCTGAGCTAATGGGCATCCTCGACAGCACCAGGTAACAGGCATCCTCGACAATGCGAACTAATGGGCATCTTTGACGATGCGTGGTAAAGGTCATTTTCTCAATGACCTGAGCTAATAAGCATCTTTGATGCAAACGGCATCCTCAATGACACAAGCAAACAGGCATCCTCTACAACGCAAGCTCAACAAGACATGCCAATGAGCATCCTCTATGCTTTAAGCTAACAGGCATCTTTGACAATACAAGCTAACGGGCATCCTTGATGATGCAAGTTAACGAGTATCCTCTACGGCGTGAGCTATTGGGCATCCCCAACAATACACGCTAATGGGAATCCTCAACAACCCAAGCTAACAGGTATCCTCAATAATGTGAGTTAACGGGCATCCACGATGACCTGAGGTAATGAGCATCCTCGAAGATGCAAGCTAACAATGATCCTCTATGACGCAAGCTAACAGGAATCCTCGACAACGGAAGTTAACAGGCACCCTCAACAATGGAAGTTAATGGGCATCCTCGACAACATAAGCTAACGGGCATCCTTGATGACTCCTGCTAATGGGCACCCTTAATGACCTGAGCTAATGAGCTTCTTTGACAATGCAAGCTAATGAGCATCCTTGATAATGCAAGCTAAAAGGCATCCTCCAGAAGGCTACTAATGGGCATGCTCAACAATGTGAGGCAATGGGCATCCACAATGACCTGAGCTAACGGGCATCCTCGACAACACAAGCTATTGGGCATCTTCTATGACGTATGCTAACGGCATTCCTCGACAATGCAAGCTAACGGCATCCTCAGTGATACAAGCTAATGGGCATCTTCGATGATGCAAGCTAATGGCATCCTCGATGATGCAAGCTAATGGCATCTTCAAAGATACAAGCTAACGGGCATCCTCGATGACCTGAGCTGACAGTCATCCATGATGACCGGAGCTAACAGTTGTTCTTGATGACGCAAGTTAATGGGCATGCTTAACGATGCTAGCTAACAGGCATCTTGATGATGCAAGCTACTGGGCATCCTCGACAACACAAGCTACTGGGCATCCTCAACAATACAAGGTACTGGGCATCCTTGACAACCAAGCGAATGGGCATCCTCGACGACCTGAGCTAATGGGTATCTTTGAAAATGCGAGCTAACGGGCTTCATGAAATCCGTTAGGGTCTCTGAGCGCCAGTTAGTCTCATAAAATAAATCAAAGAGCCGCTCGATAATCCTCATTAGCCACTGTGGGGCGCAGCCTTCAAAGCCCCTTGTCAGACATGCTGCTGACCTGTTGGTAATCACACTCTGTGCTGACTGTCCCTCCGATAGCTTAGCCCCCTCCCACTCCCCATGACAGGCCTGAAACGACAGACTTTCCTTGGCAGCCAGCCTACCCTCATACCCCGGCGCTGCACTGCAGGTTTTGGGAGCGTGTAATAACTTCCAAAAAAACTCGGACGCGGGCGAGTGACGGTGGCGGTGGGCTGAGGCTGGTAGCGATTAGGACGGCTGACGGATGAGGTTCTCCATGCGTGTCAGCTGTCGCATGGCATGATTTACGATGCTCGACTCTCAGGCCAATTACACAGAACCGATAAGAGAGGCGGGCAAGCTGGAGGGAGCAGGATATGAGCCCCTGTCCACATGGAAGGGCTGGCAGCAGGGGGATGTGAACCCATTCCCATCTGCAATGGCTGGAAGGAGCGGAATGTGAGCCCATGTCCATCCAGCAGGGCTGGAGGGAGTGAGATGTGAACCCATGTCCACCTAGGGCCAAGAACGTGCCTGATTTCAACAACCTCAAATCAACCCCAGTGATAGATTTTTTAACTAAATCAGTTGTGGATGTGTAATCTATGCCAATTTAAGGACTGTAGAAATTTTATATTCCCTCGGTCTGATTTTTGAGGGAGAACATAAATACCCCCGTGGAGTGAGCCAGGGGAATGTGGGATTGATTGCCTTAAACCGTTGCTTTTGCACCCTATCACCTGATTGACTTTCAGAGTGTCCCTTTGAGCGCCGAGCAATTCGGTGCAAATTGCCATCAGGCGCCCGAGGTATTAGCGCGGTGCCTTTGAAAGCTGACCCCACAGCACTGCGCCAAGGCACAATGGGGCAACAATACGACTAATTCAAAACGCCGACCAATTTCCTTCAGATCGTCTCCCAAGTCCCGGGGAAAATGCCTCCGCTTTGATTGCAATCTTTTTTTTCTTTCCCTCTCCTCCTGCTCCACGTTATGAAAGCCCCGCAGAGGGGCGAACACGAAAGCATCTATCAAAGGCCGGATCCGTGATGTATTCCTGGCTTAGGGAGCTGAAAACTGTTAGGGCTACATTTCAGGGTTGCCATGGAGAGTTGCTCTCTGGGAGAATGAACTATGCACTTAATAATTTGTCCTTTTGAACATCTGCGCTCTCTCCCAGCTTCCGTTCCTTCCTGCAGGCCCCGTGTGTGACCTTGGGCCCACATCTGAGCGTCACACGTCGCTGGCTCAGCAAACAAAGGAATGGACAAGCAGGGTGGGGCATGGGGGGAGGGGATGGGACTCAATAACAAAGACTTTTCACTATGGTCATTTAACAGACTAGCGCACAGTGACAAATTTACCCTGAATTAACTTGATGAGGATACACAGGGAAGGAGCACTGTACCTGATAGCAGATAATTCATATACAAAAAATAATCACAAAAATCTACTTGGCATGAATCCCTCTTTTTATCTGGATAACTCTTTCCGTGGCTTTGAGACCACATAAAAGTTCTCATGGGGTAGTAGTGCTCAGCTGTGATGAGGATAGCTTACAGCTGTAGAGGCAAGGTGTGAGAAACATGTGGAGTGCTCCTCAGGCACTAGAGGGCACTGTGCAGTTATGCAAGATGGTTGCCAAGTGTGCTGTGTGGTGTTGCTCAGACACAGCTGGTTGGCTCAGACAAATTGCTCTTCAGATACATATTTACCCCCCAGTGGGCCAGGCAAACATAGTACACTGCACGGTTCCTCATATACATCGAATTTGCTAGCTTCTATTTTTATTTGGCTTCAATTTGAATCCCTGGTCCCTCTCAGTCAGTGGTTATGAGGTGTCCTGATGGCAACGGTATGTGTTTGTCCCCAACGCTGGTCATCCTAACGAGGCATTTTGGTGGCACAGATAACTGTGAACAATTATCCAAACAGTACATAGAGCAAAAAGTAGCTGAAGTTAATGGTTATTTTCCTGAAATTATTGTAGCCAGTATAAATGGGGAGTCATACCATTTACAGGAAGATGTGTACATATCCCTGGCGTTCTTAAGATGCAGAGAAACACCTACTTATGCTCTGTGCTACACTGAATCATCGTTTATATATATAGCCCCTAAAGTCCCATTTTTTTCCCCTCTCAAAATATTACAGCTCACTACAGCACAATCTGTGTTACTATGTACCATTGGGAACTCTAAACGGGACACTCAGAAACAGCTTTGGGAGTGATGCATTTTGACATTGTGTCACATTTTAGGCATCAACATTGTGTTGACAGACCTGCAGTTTGTAGACCAAAACCAACAACCAACGGTGCTTAGAGGATCCTGGCTGGGTAGTCATATTGCAAGATCTTGTAGGAACCTGCTAATACAGCTAATCTTAGACCCCCTCAACCCCATTTATCGCAAAGCCAGTTACCTCACTATTGCTTAAAGATCATTGATTTAGTTGTAAGTCCTAATGTCTACAACCTTATGCAAAGCAGTCATCTATAGCGCATTACATACACTATGTCCAGCGTCTGGCTCCATGGCATATAGCCAGCACTTGGTCAGTGATGGAAATGTTTCAATGGATGATTTGGAGATGCCTCCATTTTTCAAGCATAAAAGCATAGTTGACAGTTAGCGTCAGCAGAGAGCGCGGCTGCAAGATTAATGTAAGCCGGAGAGGTGGAAGGAACTAGGAATCTGACTTTGGGAACATTCAGCGAAGTCGGCAATGTTTTTAGCTGCTCCTTTCCAGAGCTGAAGTGTGAATTCTGTTAACACTCTCACCGCAAGACCAAGAAACCCATAACCCGTGATGGGAATATGCTAAGGGCCCTCGGAAGGCTAAATATTTCTTTAATCCAATTGCCGAGCTGTTTGAGCCGGGGCTGGAAAGCGATTAGATGGAGTTTTGCTGCGAAGGCTGGTGTTGGGCTGCCTCTAATCACCGGCAGCCTGCCAAGGTTCCCCCGACAGGTATGAGCTCTCACCGCTGCCGCCTCCGCCACTCACAGACCTCGTAAAGTTAGAAGCCGACAGGAAATAAAGGAATCTGTTCTGTTTATTCAGAGAGCTGAGGATTAATTTGTCTGTTATGACATTTTAATGTACTCCAGCACAGTGTGTGTTTTTTTAATTGGCTGGAAACCAGTGTACTCTTTGGAAAACCCACCAATCACATCCTCTTAGCATCAGTAGGGAGGGGGCGCGCACTCAGAAACCCTGATGAGAACTTGGCAAGTTCCGAGCAGAAAGTCCACAGACATTATTATTGTGATTATTATCGCCATTAGGACCAAGAGGTCCTTGGTGAGACATGATTTTTCCCAGTGAGACGCGGTGTAGCGTGCCAGCAAATGGCAACCTACCTGCACGCCCACACAGTGCCTAGGGGGCTAGTAACGTGGCTTTGGGGGACTTTCGGGTGCTCAGCCACTTTGACCTTATGATATTGATGGAGGCCATCTCTAACATTAGAGTGTCTGTGGAGGCCCTCTCTGACTCGGTGCTATTAGTGGAGGCCTATCTGACCCTATGGTATTGGAGGAGGCCCTCTCTGACTCGGTGCTATTAGTGGAGGCCTATCTGACCCTATGGTATTGGAGGAGGCCCTCTCTGACTC
>JAODLD010000046.1:29420194-29436541 GCA_026781065.1 Mormyrops boulengeri
CCCCCCCCCCCCCCCCCCCCCCCCCCCGCCCCCCCCCCCCCCCCGGGAGTGTCAAGATATCCAATGTAAGTTGGGAAAACGTTACTGCTGCAGAAACATGATTCAATTCATGGCAAATATAAACCAATTTTGTGCTCCTTTAGCTGTGTTGTCATCTTTTTTTTTCAATAAAGTCAGGCCCGCCATCTGTGCTACACAGCACCATCTGTTATTACTATCACTGCACAGAACTTTTGGTGGCTTGTTAGTCCTGCTGTGTTTGCAGTCTGATTCACCTCCAGGCCTATCACTTCGCTGTCCGTTATTATTATCACGCCGTACGAGACCGCTTACCTGACTGATGACATCACCCTTCCTTCCAGGCTTCTGTTTCATCGACTCTGAATTTGCTTTTTATTGCCTAAATGATAAAAAGGGGTCACCTGTGCACCTCTTCTGGCTTAAGTACTGGAATAAATGTGAGTAGCATGCAAGAGCAAAAAGCTGATTTTTCAAAAATGTTGTGTCTTGGATCTGAAGTGTCGAACTACTAAAATGCCTAATTTCTTTCCCAATTTATGTCTTTTTGAGATGCTATGTTTTGATAGAGCTCATTATTTTAAAGCAAGTGACTTCCGAGTGCTGGGTTACCCCAGGGGACCGTCCATAGACCCTGACAACTAATGAGTGCTTGGGCTCCTCTCTCCGACGATAATCAGTTCCTCGCTGATGATGCCGTTCGTCTCAATAACACAGACGCACGTCTCAGTGTGGAGCTGAACCTCAATCAGGCCGACGTCTGCGTTTGCTAATGGCTACAAAATAACAAGACTTTTGAAAAATTAATGCAAACTAAACTGCGATGCATCTCGAGGAACCGAAAAAATGTTCCCCATCTCTATGTCCTTGTCTGATCAAAAATACAACATGCTCTTTGATGGCATTTCCATCTTGGCATATCTGGGAGACATTTGCGTCTAGTGCATGAAGTTCTACTGAGTTCATGTTGTTATTTTAGGGTGAAGACTTTCGTAAGTCATCCACGTTGCTGTATCCTGGGGTAATTGGTGTTGGTGTATCTTGGGGTAATGGTCACAATGTACAGGTAGCAATTTGACATGGGAGACTGCTGTCAAAATATGATGTAAATAGGGAGAATTCCTGAATCTTGGTAAATATGAAAATAGGTGCATAGAGTAGTGACAGCTAGTGCTAATTGTATGTATGTATGGCGTGGCTCAGCCTCTCTTCCTGTAGTGCTAAGGTTGCCGGTTTGAGTCAGGCCTCAGCGGAATGATGTGTCTGTGGGACCTTGAGCAAGGCCCTTAACCCCCCGCTACATGGGTGCTGCAAGCTGTCTAACCCTTTGTTGTGAGCCCCCACCCAATCTTGCTCGCACCTATATGAGGATTATGATAGGGAAAAGAGAATTTCCCCCTGTGAATTAATAATGTACCACTGTTCTAAGTGATGCGTTTATACTGCAATGGCCGTATACAGCCCCTGATGGGGGAGTGGTGTTAGGATTCGGGTGTCGTTCCTGTTATATACTACTGCCGTTTGCTTTGTACCATCTCTAACGCCATATACTACTGTTTACACTGTACATACTGCCTTATACTGTGGCTTTTTAATTACTAATTTTGCCAAATTGTATTGGTTCCAGTGCTGTTTTTTATGTAGTACTTTGTTAAATATTTAGAACTTTGTTATTTTATTCTGTTTGTTCTATTTTTATTTAACTTACTATTTTTTATAACATTGAGGGAAAACGTTGCAAACTTAATCTTGCTGCAATGTGCAGTGTCAGTGCAATGACAATTAAGATATTTATTCATTCATTTATTCCTTAGGCGGCCTCTGGTTCAAATCCCATGGTCAGCAGAGGGATTACACTGTTGGACCCTTAGACAAGGGGTCATAGCCCCAACTGGTCCAGGGACTGTCTGACCCTGCATGTCACTTCAGATAACACTGTAAATTCTTTTTATCAGCCACCATTCAATTTAATAGGATGAAAAATGATAAATGAGCGATGAAATAATAAGATAATAATGCACTGCCCCCCCAAACTGCTCTACGGCTGTACACGTGTATTTATTTATAAACACTGTGTATTTATCAGATACCTTTGTCCAAATTAGCATACAAATGAGGAAAGCTTGGGGTCAGAGAGCAGCTGGCATGGTGGAGCAGATGGGGTAAGGGGCCTCGCTCAAGGTCCCAATGGTGATAGGGTTACTCTACCGGGCATAGAAGCCTCCGAAATATAATGAGTGCTAACAAGTTTGCACATCAGTAACTGTAGGTACTGTCCTCGAATTCTGCCTCATGTTTTGGGGAGGAGTTTTCTGTCACTTTGAGTGGTGCACAAGCGGCACGTGGACACAGCATGAAAATGCTGGCCGCCCCGTCACCAAAGAATCGCCCGTCATTCTTCACAGCAGCCATGGAGCCTTTTATTGAGCTGCAACATCAAATCAATCCCCAAAGAGCCGTGGCCGGCAAGGACCACAATGTGTCAGTAGTTTCATTCATCAAAATAATAATCAGGTGGTAATTATGGTCATTCTCCCACATATTGTTCTCCTCTGTTAAACACATACTGTATATAGCTATGGCTTCAGTGGAAGTTCAGTGGCCACATAAATAGATAATGAGGAATTCACATGCGGTAAATGTGCCGGACTCATCTTCACAAACATAAAACATCTATCATGCTAGAAGTGATCAGAAGACACGTTGTGGTCAAGTCCTCGAAATTATGTCAAGTAACTTGTAGATCTCTATCTTTCATGTTGATTCTGGTGACATCAGGCGCTTCATTTAACAATGCCAAATACACTTGAATATTTCCATCCATCTGAAATGGTTTATCCAATACAGGGTTACAGTGGGGGTGGAGCCAGTCTCAGGAAGCACAGGGTACAAGGCAGGGGGATATTCAAAACAAAAGGCCAACCTATCACAGGGCACACACTCAGCACACTCAAACACTACAAGGACAATTTAGAGATATTAGTTCACTTTAACTACATGTTATTGGGCTAAGGAGGGAAATACGCGCACACATACACACACACAACCAGATCACACACACACACACACACACACAAGGGACAAGAATAAAACCTCTAAACACTAAAGGTGTGACACCACCCAATTATAGACATACATTTTTTATTGTGTTATTATGTGTGTGGAGTTTGCATGTTCTCCCCGTGTCGTTGTGGGGTTTCCTCCAGGTGCTCTGGTTCCTCTCCAGTCCAAAAACATGCTGAGGCTAATTGGAGTTACCAAATTGCCCATAGGTGTGTATGGTGTGTGAGTGACTGGTGTGTGAGTGTGCCCTGCGATGGGTTGGCACCCCATCCTGGGTTGTTCCCTGCCTTGTGCCCTTAGCATCTGGGATAGGCTCTGGACCCCACTGCGACCCTGAACAGGATAAGCAGTTACAGACAATGACTGGGAGGATGGATGGATGGATGAATGGATGAGTTTTTTGTTTAAAATGGTTTAATCAGCCTTCATACGTATCTTCCCTTTTATAATGTCTTATAATAGTGCCACTATTTCCTCCTCTTCCTCGTATAAAGCATTTATTGAGAGCACGGCTACACTTTTATTTTATAATTACTTTTCCACTGGTTTTCACCTTCTTCCTTTGAGATATGCGAGGAAAACAATTAGGAGAGAAAATGTGATGAGTTTATGTGGTAAATAATTTATCATGGGCGGAAAACTGTGATTTTTGTCCTCAGTGAAGTGCTGGATTTTCTGTTTATTAAAACAGCGACAAGCGTTCTGCATGCAGCTAAAAAGCAGAAATGTTTCAATTTCAAGGAACACAATGAATCATTTCTAGAGAGATGAAGTCACAGTTTCTCTGAAGGCCAAACCAAGGACTGCAAATGGTAAAACATTAAAACATTTTTCAGTAACTGTGTAGAAACATAACAGGAAGAGGAAAATGTGTCAAATTCCTATGTCATATTTGAAGGTTATCTAGGAATCATTATCAAAAACAACATGTCATTTTTGAGAGATGACAAAGCAAAGGAAAAGCGGATAAATTGTCCTATTCAACAGTCATAGTTTTAATATCTTAAATGTAGATAAGTCGTGTGAGTGCTGTTCTGGTGATGTGTTTGCTTCCAACCCTTGTATGTCATTCCTTCCACCACCACCCCCCTCCCCACAGTTCTCTATCCCTGCAAAACCAAGCTTCAGAGGGACCAAGTCAACTTCAGCCATTCAGCATATTGATATATCTAGCAGTGAATCAGTCAGTTTTTCCTGTTTGCTTACATGCAGAGGCAATTACAATGAAAAAATCAACAATGCACAACACATACTAGAAAAATATCTAAAGCCAGGTAATGAAAAGGTAAACTGTTATTCAAAGCTGCTGGCCTTTCCGTGAACATTTTTAGCACAGATCAGCAAGAAGCAATATGCTTTTATTACAGCCTAAGAAAAGCAACTTGTACTGTCCTTTTTATTTTTATTAATAAAAAATCCAGTATGTATCACTATTGTGATATGTGTTTTATATCAACTTGCACCACATTTGATTGTATAATTTTGTGAAATATATCCATTTTAAGGTGATAGCCAGTTAATATATTTTCAGAATTCTTTGTTTGGTTACTATTACATGAAAACGTGTCTTTATTCTCTATATGTGTCACCTCCACTGCGGTCAGGACTGACATGTGAAGAACGGGACATTAATTGACTCCTGATTGAATCCGACTTTTCACCCATATGTAGTCAGGTGACACTGTTCTCATTTGCAATAAGCATTTCCAAACTTTCACACTTTTCAGAAAATCGTAAGCTTTCTAATTTTGGATTCAGTTTACTTCCCATTTTTCTTGACAATATTTTACAGGTCTGTACTTTTCCGCATTATGAAAGACTATATGATTCTCTTAAATTAATATACTAATAAGAATAAGTGTAACCATCAGTTAAACTGCCTACATAAAACAATTGTAATTATCTTTACATTTAGAGATATTTTCATCACTGAATAATAAGATCAAGTGGGATAACACATGCACACAGGTATAACCCATTTGAATATGAAGTGGTATTAGCTAAGAATGATATTATAATATTAGGTCAAAATAAATCAGTACGGTTTAAGACTATTACATGCCTCTGTGATGTGTTGGCACCATGGGCGCCGTTTGGTCCGATCACTCGGGGCTATGGCCCTGAGTGTTTCAAGCCGAGCCCCCAGTATTTTAGCCCCAATGCCAATCTTCCTTCAAAAACAAACAAAGTCAAGCCTCGGGTAGACTTCAGGTAACGCCTGATCTTTTCAATAGCTAGAAACTCTCCTGGTTGGCACCCCATCAAGGGGTCCTCCCTGCCTTGCGGTCATAGCTTCCGGGATAAGCTCCAGGCCCTCACAACCCTGCATCGGACAAGTGGGCACAGAAGATGGATGGACGGATGGATGGATAGTTATATGCCTTGTAGCTGTAAGTTACATTTCACAGCAGTCATGGAGCCTTTTATTGGGCTGCCTTGTATGTTTGTATACCTTATATGCCTGTATACCTTGTAATAATAATTGGTACTTTATAGATCCCTGTGGAGAAATTCTCTTTTTATGCCTCCCTCAACTTGCTCTTTGTAGAGTAAGTTGTCCACGAGCCACACACTGCCCCCTTGCATGCCTTGTATACCTTATATGCCATGTATGCTTGTATACTTTGTATGCCTTGTATACCTTATATGCCTTGTATGTTTGTATACCTTGTATAACCTGTATACCTTGTATACATTATATACTTGTATACCTTGTATAACCTGTATACCTTGTATACCTTATATACATTGTATGCTTGTATACCCTGTATGCCTTGTATACCTTATATGCCTTGTATGTTTGTATACCTTGTATAACCTGTATACCTTGTATGCTTGTATGCCTTGTATACCTTGTATACATTATATGCTTGTATACCTTGTATAACCTGTATACCTTATATACATTGTATGCTTGTATACCTTGTATGCCTTGTAGCTGTAAGTTAAATTTCTACTTATCATTTCTACTTTTTGGGTGACATAATACACAATATTCAAAATTCTTAGTTTGGTTTCTAATATTCCCTCTTTGGGATTAAAACAGGATTTGCCGACAATTAAGGCTATTTTCATTGCATTGTTATTATAATCATCCATCCATCCATCCATCCATCCCTCTTTCTGATTTTCTGTCCAGGCAAACACTGGGCACAAGGCAGGAGACATCCTGGAAGGGATGCCAGTTACCATAGTTATTATAGATAGAATATGTTATGAAAAGCTGATGAATTTATCCATCCATTTTTGGTAGCTGCTTATCCAGTGGGGCCGCGGTGAGTCTGGGTGAGCCTGGAGCCTGGCCCAGAAGCCGTTGGCAGGGGACACCCTGGACGGGCTTCCAGTCCATCACACAGCACATATTTAACACAAAGGGCAATTGAGAGATGCTAATTTCCCTACATGCAGCTAATGTATTTATACCATTTAATATTATTTAATCACGTTTGATAAGGAAACTTTTTTACTTAGTCATACATAAGGGGTATTATCATTCCCTGAAATATCTGTTTGTTAGATGTTTTTTATTATTATTCCTTAGACTGTTAAAATTGAGGTTGTACATATTATGAAGCTTATAATTAAATGTTTACATGCAATGAAAAAGTAATTACATGTGGGAGAATGATGGCCCTCCTATTTGTTATGTATCCCAGAATCCCTGAGGCCTCCTCAAAGGCAGCCTTCAATGAGGCGGATGTGAGCTCCTCTGTAGCCCCAAGCCCCTCCCTCGAGGAACCGGCGCTTTGCTCCTGCCCCTTACCCTGCTGCTGCGGTACCTCACGCCATCTCAGTGAGGGCCAGATGTTCACTGGGAGACTCCTGCAAGGTTTCAAATTAAGCATGAGGTCTAGAAATTGAAGGAACAGCATAATTCAGAATTAAAAACAGTGCCAGGACAATCTGCTGGGGGATGATTATGATGAGATACTGTAAACAGTATGGTTGATGCACGCGTTGTGAGAGAACCTGAGGAATTGATTTCCTTAGCTCCATTGTCCTTTCTGTCAACCTTTATGCCATCTTTGATTAAACGAGGAAGACGTGAGCGGCGCCATTGGAAGCGACCTTTAACTGTAAGTCCAACAGGAAGCGGACCTATGCGAGGGGAGGTCATTCTGTACCAGTGATAAGCCTGACATAATGTCATTTACATCAGGGCCAGCCGTGACATAGGCAGTACAGGCAAATGCTAGGGGCGCTGTCCATTCCGGGGGGGGGGGGCACCTGGGCACCCCAAAGGGAAGCGGGGAAGGATGAAAAATTTTTGCCTTCACTATATTTATTTACTAATATTATTTTACAGTATTATTTCGAAATGATAAAAGGTTTATTAAATCAGCAAATCTTATTAAATATTTTTTCATTTGCCCAGTGCTCTCTCCCTTCTGTATCCTGCGCAGTAAGTGTCTTTAGGTGATGCCAAAAGTGTGTGGTATGATTAAGAGTATCTCATTCAGAAAGACATTACCATGTCAGAAAGACCAAAGCCCTCCGGTGCCCAGGGACGAAAAACAAGAAGAGGAAGAAAAACAGGGAAAAGACAGAGGTAATAATCGCTAATGAGAGTAATTACTGTGTTACTGCTTGCGGTACGTAGGTGGAGCAGAGTCCTACTAGCTTGCTTTGCTCATGTAATAAATAGCTAGAATGAATGTCAATCACTGCCTACGTGATTCCATTAGGGGAAGATGGAGATACTTCTCCAGGTGTTGGAGAATGCGGAGTAAGCTGCTGCATTATATACACTTTTCTTTTAAGTGTGTTAATTGCTGCACTGGGTCTGTCTTTTCCATTTCCATCCCCCCTTTTAACTAACAGTTTCAAAGCTTTGGATTTTCATTATTGATTAGTCTTACATGTAGAGGAAATAGCAAGTATCATGTGAGAGAAGTGCTAATTGAATGAGGAGTTTTGTGCATGAATAATTATCAGGTTTGATTTGTCACTATTTAGTTTCTGTTTAAAAAGGTATAATGTGGACACACCTCTTCAACATTGCGTGGATGATGAGGACAGTGCCTTTGGATTGGCAGACTGGGGTGATGGTCCCAATTTTTAAGAAAGGGGACCTGAGGATATGTCCCAGCTTTAGGGGCATCACACTCCTCAGCCTTCCTGGGAAGGTCTATGCTGGGGTACTGGAGAGGAGGGTCAGTCTGTTGGTCGAAGCTCGGATCCAAGAGGAACGATGTGGATTCTATCCTGGCCGCGGAGCACTGGACCAGCTCTTCACCTTCGCAAGGATACTGGATGGTTTATGGGAGTTTGCCCAAGCAGTCTACATGTGTTTTGTGGACTTGGAAAAGGCATAAAATCATGTCCCTTTGGGGGTCCTGTGGGGGGGCACTTCAGGAGTATGGGGTATGGGGTCTGTTGTTGCGGGCCATCAGGTCCCTGTACAAACAAAGCTTGGTTCGCATTGCCAGCAGTAAGTCAGACTTGTTCCCAGTGGGTGTTGGACTCCACCAAGGTTGCCCTTTGTCATTAGTTTTTTATGGACAGAATTTCTAGGGTTAGCCAAGGGGCAGAGGGGGTCCGGTTCACGGGCCTCAGGATCACGTCTTTGCTTTTTGCAGATGACGTGGTCCTGTCTGTGTCCTCGGCCGGCGATCTGCAGCATGCACTGGGTCGGTTTGCAGCTGAGTGTGAGGCGGCTGGGATGAGGATCAGCTCCTCCAAATCTGAGGCCATGGTTCTCGACCGGAAAAGGGTGGACTGCCCTCTCCTGGTGGGGGATGAGTTGCTGGCCCAAGTGGACGAGTGTAAGTTTCTCGGGGTCTCGTTCACGAGGGAGGGAAGAAGGGAGCGGGAGATCGACAGGCAGATTTGTTCAGTGATAAGCTCCCCTGCATCGAAAGGAGCCTGTTGAGGTGGTTCAGGCATCTATCTAGGACGCCTCTTGAACGGCTCCCTGGGGAGGTGTTTCGGGCATGTCCAATTGGGTGGAGGCCACGGGACAGACCCAGGACATGCTGGAGATATTATATATCTCGGCTGGCCTGGGCATCCCTGCTCAGACTGCTGCCCCATAAGCCTAACCTGAGTAAGCAGCAGTGGGTGGATGGATGGATGTTATAATGTGGCTTAGGTGCTGTTATTGGCTGGGGTTTAATACCACCCCTTCCAAGGCCTATAGGCGACATAGGCAGCCACCTAGGGCACCACCTACTCAGGGGCACCGACTTGCCAGCCAATTTCCCTTTACCTCAAATGGGGTGAAGCTCGCCTGAGATACCACTTTGGCTAGGACTGATTTATATTGACCTAATATCATAATATCATTCTGAGCTAATACCATGTCGTGGTCAGGTGGGTTAACCCTGTGTGCATGTGTCACCCCAATTGATCTTATCAATCAGATATGAACGATTTTCAGGATGCCTCTAAGGTTCCTCTCCTTTTCACTTATGCTCATTATGGACGTTGTGATAAATTATGCGTGTGTCTAAACGTGATAATAGTGGTTTGTTAGATCGATCTATATACGAAGCATATATAGTCAACCATAAAAACTGACTGTAATCTGGTCTTCATTAGTGTCATATACACCATACCAGAAAGATGATCAGCTCATATAGAGTCGTATTTCTGTTGACTCCTTACGTACTCCACACTTTGCACAGGGGACACAGGGTGCACACCCAGCAGGCGGTAATGAACGGTACTGTTAGTTTCCTGAGCTAATCCCGTCAGATCAGACTCCTGTACACACTCCAAGACTTGACATCACTGACATAGTGGTATCAAGCGGGTACAGAGCGTTGCTTCAGATACACGCCTGCGTGAATCCGTGGACCTCCTGTGCCATTCCAAAAAAGCTAAAATAAGCCCCCAATTCAACATTACATACCAATTTATTTCATGTGTTTCCTGATTCCTTTCTTTGCCCTGTTGCAATTATAAAAATGATGGTAACACTTTACTTATGATCTGTACTTACTTATGAGCTATGATCTGGAGTGCACTATAGGTACCTTCATATTGCATTATAATGGTCAGTATAAGGCATTATAATGCATTATGAAGGTATTTATAGTGCATTATAGATGAGAGCTTCATAGAGCATTCATAATGATAATATGAATAGCTGTAATGTAAACATAGCAATAATGTGTTATGCCTATTTATAAATAGTTGTGTTTACAATACTTTATGAATGTATCATAATGCATTATGAAAGTATCTATAATGCATTACAAGAGTGCGTTAAGTAAAGTGTTACCAAAATGAATCAGTGATTAATGCTATTACCTGTCTCCACAACCCAATTCCTAGCCCACACTATCAAAGACTAAATTCATCAACGCCTCACCTCCCACAATGCCCCACAAGAGCATATGTTGTAAATGAAGTGCTATATTATATTTTTTATATTTCTTGCAGATTTTTCCTGTTGAATTCTTATTTACACTAACTTTGTTTAGTTGTGGTGTGTATTTGTTTATATTGTGAATAAATCATCATGAAGCTGACTAATGGTCCATAGGCACATTATGAAATGCTGAATATTTGAATACATTACTAAAATGCAATTTATTAAACCAGAAGGTTCATGGTCAGGAGACAGATCACCGCACTTCAGAAACAGGCACAGCCCTGCTTCTTTGATATCGAAGATGCAAAATGAGATTATAATCTAGGCCTTGAATGTCTATATTAAATGTACCTTAAACCTTCTAAAGGTTCAGCGCGCCACAGAGCAGATAAATGTGGGTATATTTCCAGTTATCTTAACACTTAGAGAAAACATGATTAGAGAATGCAGGTTGGCTTTAGAAATTCAGATGTGACCTACTTGTTTGACCTTTCCTGGACCTCTAAAATCAGTCTGGGGAAGAGGAATGGAGATGGCCTGTGCTAGTGTACTAAGATTTTTCATTACCAACACCCCTGCCATGCCCATAAGCAACAGAGGTATCCCCAAGGTAAAATTCATTTTAGAATTTAACCCGCCCTACTTTCCTCCCGCTCGCCAGGACGTGCAATAAATGCTCAGCAGAGGAGAGGAACTGGGCCCATTCCTGCATGCTTCAAGGAGATTCATCCCCCAGTGGACAATCCCAGGGTCTAGTACGTGCCCCTCCTAGTCTCCCTCCGCGGATTTTTGCTGAGCAAGCCGATAATTGCGGTCCCCAATGTCGTACATCAATGGGGCGCCCGGCTGGGCCGGGAGCGTGAGGGGCCACGTGGGGCCAATGCATCACAGGGTAACTGGGTCTATGGCTGAGGAGTACCCCCCCACCCCAGCCCGCTGGTGTCTGCTAAATAAGGCCCCCGCTTTACCGGCAGGGACTGTTTATGAGTGAAAAAAACCCACAAGCCTTGTTAATGCGGCCGAGAGCTTCCTGGCAGAGAAGATCCTTGTTATTTTCCCACTAATGCCCCTAGTTCTCATTATTAAGATTTTAGTCTTAAAAACCCTCATTTCTGAAAATAGAATCGCTAAGAGGGAAATGCTGGTATCTTAATGACCTTCTAAGGCACTGAGAGCTGCGTTGCTGCTAAAAGTTAAGTTTTATGCTCGGATGCCGGTTGAGGGTTATCCCAGATGGGTTAGCACTGCAAACCTCATTTACACTGATGCTCAAAACTTTGTGGACTTGCCCATATTTAATTGGAATTAAACAGAGGAAGTTGTGCAGTGTACTGGAAAAACAGTGAGAAGTGGCTATAGCAGATGCAAAAATGATTGAACCTGATGCACCAATAAAATGAAGTTGGCGAGTAGAATCAGATGGACGGATAACTAGGTACTGAGCTAAAGGAAATTGGCAGGATATCGTTTGGCCCAATTTGTTAAATAAACACAGGTAAGATTTTTTTTATGTTTCTCCTGCAGGTGAATGGAAACCACAGCCAGCTGAGAGCTGACCTGCATCTTCAGGACATCGTTTCAAGTGTTTATCACAGTGAGTCTTTGAGTGTCGTTCTCGTTTTATGACTTCATTCGAATGCTAGATCATTTTGACATGTCCAAACACGCATGTGGCATGATGCACATGGTCATACCAGATCATTGATATACAATAGTTTTGTCATGCAAGAGCAATAATAAAAACAATGATTTACAATGAGTCTCCTAAATAAAAAACTATTGAATATTTAGTGTAGTAACTGTTTGTGGCCAGCAGGGAGGCCTCATGCAGCCTTCGGGGCCCCATACAAATTCTAGGTTTTTGAGTGGTGGTAAACAAGTGTATGAAGTCTGTAACCACAAGGTAACTACAAATTCCTGACTACAAATCAAACCTTAAGTTTTACTCCTCTCCCTGACGTAAGTATCTCGGTATCCCTCCAAAATTCGCCACTTCCATGTCAGCTCCAGAGAACATCACACACCTACTCTGGTGTGTGTAGTCAGCTACTCGCTTCCTTTTATTCTCCAGGACTTATCAAGCCATGATGCACAGCAGGGAGAGAGTGTCATCTTATCAGAGCTGCCCGGTGCCCAACCCACACAACAGGAGTCGGTTTTACTTTCTCTCTTCTCCAGGAGACACAGCGAGGATGGATTCAGCAGTGCCGCCGTAAGACTCGCCTTGCTTTCATGCTGGTCTTGTTTTGACTGATGTACCTCTCAAGTGGCAGAAAGAGTCCCATGAACACATTAAATAGCCTTAGCGCTGCAGAATGTATATTTTATCCGGCTAAGAAGCAGGCCTTTATTAGATGTGTACAAACTTGGATGACGATGAACATCATGAACTCCTATACTGTAGGATTTTTTTGAATCGGGAATGCTGTCTTTTACAATAAGCACATCTTCCAGAAGTCAATGTCACCAAAAATACCGTCCTTCAATGAATGGCCCAGTTAAATATATGATTTTAATCTCTGTGAGAAGCTGCAGAATAAAACTTGAAAGCAGTTGTTCATAAGGTGTTAATTAAACATAGGTGACAGACTTACCGAGAGGGTGAAACTGCTTCCAATTGCTATTTCATATGCGTATTTCAGTACTAATTTAATTTATGTTTCATATATCCGTATATATTTGGCTGTTGCTATTTTTTTCTTTTTTATTTTCAGTAGCAGCATTGGTTTTGAATACATTTGTGCATTTGTATTGTTTTGTGGCAAACTAATACACCAAAGGCAAATTAACAATATTCATTAAAGGCCTTGTATAATATGTACAAACAACAAACATGATTATTATAGATAATTATGCTTATCAATGGTACAAGTTAATTAACATAATTAGGTCATTATATGAGACTAAGAACTTAATCATTTCAAACAATGAATTATCGCTTGCATGAGAAATGCTCTTGTAATGTGCTTCAACCGAGGAATTGAAATAAACAGTGGTTTCTGTCGAGGAACTGGAAAATTCAAAGGCTGTTACGGTGAAGTTTGCACCAAGGTACAGCGAGAGTATTTCCCAACCCGGTCCTTGGGGACACAGAGACGGTCCATGTTTTTGCTCCCTCCGAGTTCCCTACCAGACAGTCCACATTTTTGCTCCCTCTCAGCACCCAGCAAAAAACGTGGACTGTCTGTGGGTCCCTGAGGATAGGAATGGGAAACACTGTTCTAAAGCATCCAACCTACTTATCAGATGGAAGACTGGGCAGCCTGTTTCTGTGTCTTTAAGGGTGGTTCTTAATGTTTGAAACGATTAAGAAAAAGGCAAAAATATGTGTTGATTAAACGGCCAGCGTAATGCCACGTCTCACTGAAACTGCAAACTGCTTAGTCTGTGAATGATGCTCGTGAGGGACGTGCTTTGTGAAGGACATCCGTGGGGCAAGGTGTGCTTTGGATGGTGCTGCAGAGGCACATGGTCTGACCCCATCCTATCCCATCCTCCCTTAAAAAACACCTTTCCTTATTTCAGAAAGTACTTCTTTCACATGTTTACTCTGTTTCTTCTTGCTGTTTCACTGATTTTTTTCTCTCTCCATATAATCTATAAAAGTTATTGTGTTTCCATGAAATGGTGGGAAATTACTGCAACGATTTCAATACTATATGATTAAATGAATAACGATGAATCAAAGTGGAACAATGGGAACAGCAGGGGCTTGCGCGCTTTAGTCAGTCGATTGTCCGTTTCTTCCAGCAAGGCCTTACTTTTGTTCCCCTCTTTACACTGCAAGCTACCAAATAACAGGCTGACAATCTAACCTGACAACGTGGAGCCCCCACAGTCTCTGTACATTTCGTCTCCAAAGAGAGTCGCTTTGTATATGTTTTCTGCCACTACTTGCTGCATTATATAATATCCAGCTGTCAGCTAAAGCATCCCCCCCCCCCAGGCCATATCATCTCAACTGGGGCTTTGAGAGCTTTTCTGCTATGGTGTAGTTTAGTCTGACTGCCTGTGGTTTACAAGTGACCTCTAACCAGATCAGGAGATGTCCCGGCTGTCTTATTCTATTAAGCCTCCGCGATTTTGAAGGAGCAGATTGTGTTCAAAGGCACAAGAGAAGCGTGACACATCCGGGGTATTTTGTAGGTCCTCTGCTGTAGAGTGTATGAACCATAAAATGATGTATCCTGTGCAGGACTGAGACGTAGCTCAGGGTAATGCAAACAGTGTCTTTGGATAATATTAGCTGACTTAAAAATAAGTCTACATAGCGACTACAGAGATTACATCCATCACTGTCAGTATCAATTTTAATGTTATTTATTGCCATCTGTGCAATGTTACATCCAATTCTGGCTAAGCGATACAGTTAGCTTCTATAAATCAGCAGTCGTGTGAGACATTCATCAGCCAGATATTTAAATGGCACCTCGTAAAACCTGATTGAAATTCAGCCGTTGCAGTAGACCTCGGTCAGCGGCGCAACAGCACGGCTGACAAAGTCTGTGTCTGTCGCGGAGATAACCAGGCTCTTTGAAGGTGGAAATTAGTTTTCAGAAGCTGTGCCACACGCTTGATAGATTCCGTCTCTGAAGTCATATGACTTTAATGTTTCCTGCTTGGGTTGCCACTGTCATACAAACATACCCTGATAACATATTGTCAGAGAAGCTCCAGAGAGCTGACAGCAATCTAACATCTCTACCACGAGTGAGAGACTCCATCAGAAATGCGCATATCTTACCGCGTGCCCTCCTCAGAGTTTGCATGCCCGCTGCTGTTCCTGAGTGTGAGTTTCCTCCACGCTGGAGCGTCTTTCTCACTGGGTGACTGAGAGTGAACTTTGTGTTGGAGTTTCTGGCTGAGCTGAAACTTAGTGTTGGACAGTCTCTCCGACTGAGGATGCCCTTACACAAGGGTGAAGCTTCTCTCTGACTCAAAGCAAACTTCACCTTTGAGCTTCTGTGCGATTCTAAGTAAACAGCATTGGAGCAATTCTCAGATTGAGTGTGAGTTGACGCGGTGTCGAAACGTATTCTTGTGGGTGATCCTGCTTGCTTTTACACTGTTTTTACGCTCCTGAGTACACCCCCATCTGAGAGTGAGCCAGGTCACTCTATAGAAGTCATTTGATTCAGATGAGATCAGAAGAATGGAAATGCCAGAAGAACTGCCTGCTACTATCAAGAGTTCAGCTCTGAGATTGACATACGAAAAACACGATGTTGATTGCTTATGAAGGTCACCACACTACTAGGCCTTTTGTCAATCTAGCCGTACCCTGCATTTAATGGCTGTCTGTGTTTAATCAGCTCAAAAAGCTTCACTCTACAATTCTGGTCTTCAGCCTCCTCCATACGACCCTCCCCGTCACTGGTTGCTCATCAACTCAAAGTGAATCCAATTTTATTTGGCCCAGTGCTATTTTTTGCGGTAAAGTGGCCTCAAAGTAATATTTATACGGTTACATTCTGCCTCATTAATGGATGTAATATATATGCTATTTGTATTATCTGTATTCATTAATTGCCCCATTGCATCTATGCAGCTCTTTTGCAGTATTGACAACACGAGATTCGCCCTTGGTGAGAGAGTGGGCGTTGTAAGCCATAAATTGTTATGGGCTGCAAATAAACAGTGGCTAGATTATGGTGCCTAAATGGCTAATATGGGAACAATTTATGATGTGGAATTTAAAAGGAATTCCTAATTGCACTTCAGATGGCTGGCAGAAGAGCCCCTAACATCAGCCGTTATTTTGTTTTGCGTCTTGGCTTGTCTCCAAGGTTTGAGAGCTAATTGGAATTAGAATAACATTTCTCAAAGGCCATTCATTTACTCAGACTGAGTACAAATTACTGTGTAGCAGAGGCTGAGTGCTCCTAATGATCCAGGATAACGATGTTTTATTCAGATTTTAACGAGGTGTAATCACTCTAGCTGAGAGT
>JAODLD010000046.1:29442519-29470110 GCA_026781065.1 Mormyrops boulengeri
CCTCAACCCCCTCGCCCGCCCCGGCCCTCCCCGCCCCCGCGCCACGGGCCACTGCCCCCCCCCCCGCCAACACCCCCCCCGCCCGCCACCCCCCGGGGGGGGGGGGGGGCGAACTCAATCAGAACCGTGCGCCGAGCAGCACCCGGCATGCAAATACCGTATCAGGGAGGGAGGGAGGAGAGATCGAGGAGAAAGGGAGAGAGGGAGAGAGAAAGAGAGGAGGGCGGGGGTGTGGGGGTCAGATTGATGCTGATACCCTTTGCTGCCAAGCGAAATGCCAATAATGCTTGTATAGCATTTTGTGAAGGCAGAGGCTGTATTGATTCTGGAGCAATAATAAAGAATGAAGCTGCTCTCCCAGGTATAAAGAAAGGAGTATTGGCAGATGTTACAAAGCGCTGACTCCAGGCAGCCCCAGGCTGCCCCCATCTTAACACAAATCACCCCCCCCCACCCCAGGGGTTGGCGGGCCAGCCGGCCGTGCTCCCCGGCGCGCCTCCGCGCTCCCCATTTAGCCGCGGCTTATCAGCGGATTTCTCCGCGCCGCTGCCGCCGTCGCCGGGGCGAAATGAATTTCTCGGGGCTTGTTAAGCGAGAAATGTGAAGAAGTGGAGAGGCCATGAAAGTTTAATTTGAGAGGAGGAACACAGCGTGCCTGCAGCATCTTAATGAGGCGAGCGGCCGGCGGATACGGTGAGTGGGGGGAGCAGAATCCTAATGGCTCGCAGGTTTTAGCGTGGATGGATGGATTGGGGGGGGGGCTACTGCGTGACACGCTGGGACCCTTCAGCGGGTAAGCCCTCAGCAAAGACTTCAGACTACAGCAAGTTGTATTTCATTTGCTCTTTTATTATTGACCGACCAATCAGAAGGCAATTCATGCATCCTGGGCTGCAGGAGACCCAGCTGCTGCTGTCATGGCCCCAGTTCAGAAATGCTCTCGCCGACAGCGTAATGGAATGGGTCATTGTGTTTCAGGTCGCTGCTGTCAGGTCCCTGTTAAAAAAAAAAAAAAGGGATAACAGTGCTTTTTCAGGGGCTGCTTGGC
Source organism: Mormyrops boulengeri (assembly GCA_026781065.1). Taxonomy (NCBI): domain Eukaryota; kingdom Metazoa; phylum Chordata; class Actinopteri; order Osteoglossiformes; family Mormyridae; genus Mormyrops; species Mormyrops boulengeri. Next base: position 29,443,568 of record JAODLD010000046.1, read on the forward strand.
TATTATGTTTATGGGCGAGTATAAAGGGCCACCCCAGTGAGATGTAGGTCATGTGATGATTGAGGCAGGAGCCTGGCTTAAGGGGGGAGGGGCCGAGTGCAAAGTGGTACCTGGGATGAGACAGGCAGGCCGATAAGCGGAGTCCTGGGAGAGGCGAGCTGAGTGCAGACGAGGCTTTAGGGGGCGATAAGGCCTGACAGTCACTGAACGCCCAGCTGCTGGGAAAGATGCACCGTCACCGGGTGAGTTGTTTACCGCGGCCGATTGTGGAACTGCTCAACGGAACCAATAGCGGTGCAGATCCGATACCGATGGGCGGAGCCTGTGCACTTGGGGAGTAAAGTCGACACACTTTGTGGGAAAATGCACCTCCCAGGTTTGGGGTTAAAAAGATCGCACATCGTCTACAGTGAATAAATGTTTCCGAAAGTGTTTCAAAAGTGCTTGAAGCGACAAAGTATGTTTGCTACTGCCTTTAGCCATGTGCTTTAACAGCATTTTTCCCATGTCCCTGATTCGAAATTGCCATCAGGAGGACAGTATAATATAGCCCTCAGCTCAAGAACACCACGCATAATCATATTCAGATGGCCTTTTGTCACTAACTACGCTCTTGCGGCTTGAGCTGCAACCTGGCATCCTGCATTTCTTCAACAGGCTCTTAGTGCTGTTAGCTATGAGCTGTGGCCTGGATGGACTGTTGCTGCACCAGGAGTCCCCCTTCAATTTGGCACATGCCATTCGACCGTTGAAATCCCGAGTGCATCAATCGAACATTGAAATGCCATGGTTTTACACCAGAGGTCATGCCCCCCCCCACACAACAGGGCTAGCCCCTGAGATATCCTCATTGTTATTCAATGAGTCATGCGCCAACTGCAGCATTGGGTGGGGCCTCGGCACTACTGCAGCGGGTCAATACCTCAAACCGCAGTGGTGAATTGCTCATCCTAACGGTCGAAGGCCTGTCTCTGATCCCGCAGGACCTTATCTGGCCTCAAGAGGCCGCCCTTTGTGCAAATGCTATGAGTTTAGGCGCATAATGGGGTATTTGCATAAAATATGATACAGAAAGTCATACAAAAGGCAAAGCTTTCGACAGCTTAAAATCCCGTGACATATTTTTATATATTAAGTGCCAAAAATGCATATTTTAACATAATTGAGGGATTATGTAGAGCAGGTTTTAGCTTCATAGTCATGTAAACGGCAGCTAAATCTCCCTCCAATCCCATAAAATGATGCATGAGATTAGGGAAATCTCGCGTACATATTTACAGTTGAAGAATGCCGTAAATACTCAAGCTGGCCAGCACCCAACCGTGACTTCAATCGCTTTAAGCATATGCATTATTTACTTAATCATAATTATATAGTTTCAGAAACATTTGCATCACAAAATGCCAGATGAATGTCGCTGGAAGAAAATCTGATGTGGCACTTTTTAAATCCCCAGTCACAGCTCTCTTTTTAATCTGACGAGGAGCTGCCTGTCTTCACGTGGCCCCCATCGCCGCAAAGCCCCAAGACTCCCACCCAGTCTTGTCCTGCTTAAAAGGGGCCTTCCCGGCATCCTCTGCACTCAGGCCAATATTTCTACAGGGACACGTGCGGATTGAGGGAGTGACCCCAAAACCTAGCCTAAAAATAAACCTGAAACCTTCTAAAAGCAAAGCACGTGGCTACGAAGCCATATTTTTCAGGCCGGTCTGGACGTGACCCAACCTGAGTACCAAAAGACGGACAGGAGATTGAAACGATGTGGTCATGTAACCTAATTACGGAAGTGATGTAAATTAAGAACTGAATCAGCAAGCAGCTATTTAGGATCACAGAAGAGTCAGCAAGAGGGAAGCAAGTGATTTTGAGCTGTTCGAGGCAGGTGACACAGGTCATACAGAGGTTAAATATTTACACGCACCCCCCCACACACACACGCACACCCACACCGCATTAGGGCCCCAGTGATGTGAGCTCCAGCTGGGAAATGGAATCAATACATTATTTTCGTGTCATAGACGGGATCATTAAATCCTATCGCCGCACGCTGATCGATAGGCGATGAGTTTTTAAAGGCTTTCTAAGAGGCCACTGCAGTCTCTGTCTGAACTTGTTTTTTTTCCCCCTATCGACCGGCGATAAGGTTGAGTGCGTCTCCAGGTCTCACCGACGCGGCTTCTACAACCGCAGCCCTGATACGGCAGGGTGCCCCACCAGTCCTAGCAGATGCAGGAGGGGAGATTAGCCACCGCAGAAAACGGCTGACCCGGCCAGCGACCGACGGAGAGATTTCCGAGAGGCTCGTGGAAAAAATGGGGGGGGGGGGCGGGCAGGTAACAAAAAATGGGATCACATCCCTGTTGGCGTTTTGTCTGCTGTTTGAACTGGCAGTCAGTCTCCCATAACAAAGACCTGATGTAAGAAAGTGGGGCAGTGGGAAATTGTGAGCCATCCTCACAATCCTCACAAATGACATGGTTTATTCCGAACCCTCGGATTGTGATTTTTTTTTATATACACATATACACTTTCTGGACAACACAAATTTAGTGGCCTTTTCAGAGGAGAGACTGACCGACACAGAGCCTTTATTAGCAAGGAACAGGTCAACTCGGCTGGGATTTGTGTGAATAATTTCAGCTGGTTTGAGCAAAACAAGTTCATGGATTCTCATCGTACAGCTAATCAAAATAAAGAATGTTGGCACCAAATGGATTTAAGTGAATGTTTTTTTTGTGGCTTAGCAGACAGTGTGAGCTACATCTCACACATCCTGTCAGAGATCCCCTGGGTGCAAGGAGGGTCCTTGTCCTCCTGTTTCCCAAAAGCCTGGATCATATTATTGATTGAATAACACACTGACTCCCCATCCCCAACCCTGATACTATGCTTGTCCATCTGAGTTACTGAGATATTGAATGAAGTGACTTTGGCAGAGAGATCAAGACCAGAGCCTCCACTGGTGTTGTAGGGTGGTATTTCAGACCCCTTGCTCTACTTTGTTCTAGAACTTAATCTTCCATTCCAGCTACCTAATTATGGACTTTTTTAGTGATTACTAAGATCTCTTGTGAATGATACAGATCATAAGCTACTTGGAGTTCAATTATTAATCACAAAAAAGGTTTTTATTAAATCAAATGAAGGATCACATGAAGGAGGGGCTTCTGCCAGTCCTGCTGACATACTGAGTCATTGCCTTCAGAGGGGTGAAAAATCACAACCTTGTTGATACACATCCTGCAAAACCCAGAAAACACATGAAATGCATAAACTATATGCATAAAAAGTATAATCTTTGGGGTAAAAATTTTATTGTCTGTATTATGGGCAGCACATGGGGATTGAGGCTGATAAAATTAGAATTACGCTGTCAGGAGAATTATGGCTATTCTTAAAGGGTTTAGTGATCGACCAACAAAGATGGGTGTCTTAGTGACGACCTTGTGCATTGTTGCCACTTCTTGCACATTCTTGTGTGTTCCCTGGCTCTGTGAGGAACCTGAAAGAGACACAGAGCATGTGTGGAGCTAGCTGCTGGCTAGAAAACTATCTGTACACTTTTTAAACCTGAAAAAGCCACTTTACACTCCATCAAAACACCAAATAGACCCACGGGGGCATAATGATAGCCACTATCCCTGTGACCCCCCCTCTCCCCACTGCATACCCCCAAACCCAGGCTTCTGCTGTAAGAGCTGGACCATCAACTTTGCATACACCCAGAATCCACTTTAGTTAACAAGTGGCGGAGGAAAACTTTTATATTTCATAGCTTGAACTGTACATCCATCCATCCATCTTCCTGCCAGGGTCATGGTGAGCTTGGGGTCCATCCCAGGAAGCATGGAGGAAGGGGACACCCTAGATGGGATGCCAGCCCACTGCAGGCCCCACTCTCACGTGCACAACTACATGCCAATGTGCCTGACTGGCCGCACAACTTTGGACTGTGGGAGGGACCCAGAGCACCAGGAAGAGCTCACAGAAGCAAGGCAGAGCTTGGCGACTCCCAAACTGGTTATAAAATTTCAAATTCAGAAGGGTAGACAATATACCACAAATGTCATTATGAACTGTAAAAAGCTAGTTCATTTCTTATCTCGTGCAATCCTCAGATATCCTCAGAACACCAGTGAGCAGCTTGTATTGCATCCTCCTCGGCCTCAGGGGGCACCAGTGGTGGGATATAGTCCAAGCCGGTGTGACATGGCTGCCAACATCATGACATGAGAGCGAGGAAACAGAGTCATAGTGGGGACACATGCTGCGATGCTAGGGATTCATGGGACATAGGACACCGTATGACAACTCAAAACAAAAACCACAACTGTCTGTGACCCCAGGAAGCCACAGAAGCAGGGAAGGCCAACCCTGCCCGTGTCAGCAGAGACAGGAGCGGTCATGTGTGACGGCTGTGATCGAGCTAAACGGGAGGCCTTCCCAGTGATTCCAGGCCGGCCTGACTGCCTGCAGATCAAAAAGCTCACAGGGTCCTGATAAGCGGCCACCTCTGCACTTACTCGGCTCGGATCCTCTTCCTGTCTTACCCAAAGTGTTTTACCATGGCTCTGCTGTCTCTGAAATATGCATCTAAATATTGAAAACACCAGCATCCACAAGCACACATATAAAACTGGGTGTGTTTTTGGGTGAAATTAACTAGACTTCCCAGAATTCCAATCACTGAAATATCTTGACGATCCTCAGCCCAGTCTTAGAGGTCAGACCTTGGGGGGTGTTTAGGGACTCCGTGGGAGTCCAGGAGAGGAGGTGCTGGCTGAGGGGAGGCCAGCACCCCTCATTAAAATTTGGCACATGAGTGGGGCATCTGTGCCGCCGAAGTTGATAACGAACACCACGCATACGCTCGTTTGTCATCTCCATCGGCTTGATTCGTCTCCCGGCCTCTGAGGAACGCACCCCCACCCCATCCTGTCACCCCCACTCTCCCCTCCATTCCCGGGAAATGTGGTTAAGTAATAGGATGATATGCTGCGAGTGGCCCTGGCACAGCCCGTCCCCCTAATCACGGCTGATTCTTACCCCCAGGCTCCATCACTCCACTCCTTTTCCGGAAGCTTGTAGGTTTTCGTTCTGCTCAGCTGATTGGAGGGGATGATTGTGGTGTTATTTCTGTGCGCGAGCTGCTGTCAGCGCTGAAGGTGCCTTTTTCTGTCCCTGGCTCTAATAGGAAGCAATCTGTGTTTCCCTGGAGGGTCCTGGCATGTGAAATGGGAAGAGTCTCTTGCTCGCAGGCAGAGGTGGAGAGCGGTGGGCGATGGCAGCCTCACTTAATTAGTTTTGGTCTGATATTCTGTATTCTTCTCCTGTTGTAGAAACACTGGGAATCTGGTGTGCGTGGGAATTTTGTAAATATTTGTTTTGCCCTAATTAATTATACAGGACACTTGTATTCCCCTGTTGGGTAATAGCTACCTAGCTCTAAACTAACACTTATTTACCTGCATCTGCAGCTGAATGCTAACAAACAGGTTTAGCCACATAGTCTAGCCTTTAGATAAAATAGCCTCACGATTACAGGGCTGCACTCTCCCTGTGATTCTCTTGAAACCAAAATTTAATGGCTGTTCTCTGAATCTGATTATTACCGAATAAATATGCCAGGAGACGCCAGGCAGGTACTGCTGTTTGTGTGTTGGTGTTCCCGTCACCTGTCTTGTGGGCCAGACGGTCATCAATCTCTGTTACTTGTGCTCTCAGCAGCCGCGCCAAACGGAGGAGCCATTGATTTTTTTCCTAGCACGGCGCTAAAATGACACCGCTGGAGTGGGCCCATGTTCCTGCCTCCTACAGACGCCTGCTCCCCGTCTGCGAGGTGTCCTTAGTGACAGCGTGTTCCTGTCTGCCTGCGTGATCCTCCCTGACAGGCAGCCCACCCCCGGACTGTAAGGGCTCAGCGATGACGTGGGTTAAAAACCGGGAGAGAAACCGGATCACTGGCTAATCACTGAGCGTGCTCCCGAGACAAGCGCGGTGAAAAATCGCCCTGCGGATTGGGCAAGAAATTAAATGTCATGAGAAAACCTCCCACTGCCTAATTTAAATCATACGTAGCGCTGTTCTTTCGAATCCACGCCTGCGTCTGTCAGCCTGTCATGCACGGAAGTGTGCCGTGCCGCTGTCAAACCCCGCTGCCTCGGCCTTGTTTCCCATTCGGAAGTTTCTCAGGGTCAGGCAGGTGTGGAGACTGCGTCAGCTGACTGAATCGTTTAAACGTGTACGTACACCTTGTTAGTGGAAAGCTAAACCTAACTTTAGCGTGCCCCCAGCTCGCGGTGGCTTCTCAGCCTGTCTGAAGGCAAGTGTGACACGTTTCGTTCTTCACGGACTGTTCCGATGGCCGCACCGAGGTCACCATGAGAGTGCTTCAGAATCTTCTGCTTTCCTTCTGATGGAATGAAATTCCATCATGGTGAAAATTCCCAGGTATGATTCAAACATCAGCACACAAAAAAACGTCCTTAAATGATTCGTGTTTCCTTATAAATATATTTTACAGCCATTATTTCCATTTAGATTGTGTTTTCCGCTGGCTGCCTCCGGACATCTTCTGGGAAGAGCCCAAGGGCTGGGAGAGTTTTGCATGAGACTGAGTGTCTGTGTGCAGGAAGCTATGGGGCATATTTACATAATTTATCAGCTGACAATAATTTGGCAAGATGATTATTTGGCAGCTCCATCAAATCTTAGTGACATTTGTCTCTAATGGTGTTAGGTAACATTGAAGTGATGCCTGTGTATTATTTAAAGGAAACCACGTTCATATGGCTGATCGGTCTTACCACCCGATGACAGGAGTCGCACCGTCGCTCACTGACGTATGGCTCCCCCCACGTCGCGAATATTCCGACTTCCATCTCAGCCTAACAGCAGTGGCACCACATTGCCATCAAGTGGACCCTCCGTGCCCTCTGCATCCGCCTCCTCGCACTATTTCACGCTCGAACACGTTCCTCTTCAGCGGAGGCTAGAAATGAAGAAGCCCGCTGCTCCCCCCCCTACCCCCCACTGCCACTTGTTTTGATGTCACCCTCGCTGTCACAACTCAGGCATCACCCCTCTGTTTGAAATCTGATACGTCCTACCTGTGTCCTGCCGCTGTCACACTGTAGTCGCTCAGCACAGTCTACCTGCGGACACAAGTGCAAGATCGTTGCTCCCCCCGACTGTTGACTCAGTCCAGTGGGTAAATGAACACGGCTGTGCTCTGTATGCTAATCAAACAACACGCGCCGAGGGGGGCAAATGTGGGTGGGACACCATTTCAGGAAGAGTAACGCTCCAGCAGGTTCCAGCAGAGGGCCCAGTCGCCAAACTCCTGACCCCAGATCTGTCACCAATCGCAGCCAAACATGCCCTGCCGAATGGCACAACGCCACGTCTCGGAACGCAGATGCCATAAACCACTACAGACAGTTTACATTAAACAACGGTCAGATACCATCTACCGCGGACACACCGCCTAGTGCTGCAAACCGCCATATACAGCCGTAGACTAAACACACCGTGAGATACCAGTATAAGCCACGCATCACACAACACAGACATGCTGTCTGCTGGTAGTGTACACAGCGATGACATACATCCCTCACACAGCTCTGCTCATTTACTGTTTAAGCATAAATCAACATGAGCGCACAATGGATATCACCCAACTGGCAGCGCGAAGCCAGCGAGCAAGCAAGCAAAGGCACATCTGGCGAGGTGCCACTGACACAGTGCCTCATTTGAATGCCTATGATTTTTGATGCAGAGGAAACAGGTGATGTTATTACACTGCAGGAGGCTTATGGCGCTCAGAGTCCTTATTGCTTGTGCCCAGGATTAAGGCACCATTTATCCAGACAGCTAAATAGCCCATAGCAGAGGCGATCAGGAGTGCAGCTAGTGATTCTGGGCCCCATGGAAGCCCTATGGGGCCCTCAACGTAGACCAATCCAATTATGTTCAAAGTTTTTTAGGGCCCCTGTAACTAGTGAGGTACTTGGGAATCGTTTTTTTAAAGATGGGGGACATAAGAGAGACCATGATTCATAGAGAGGAGCCAAATTTATTATTAGCCAATGATAGGATTTTGAATCGTTTGGGGGGGCCACTCTGGGGGCTTTCAGTCTGCAGTCAAAGGGTCACGCTCATCAAGCAGAGGGGGGTGGCTCAGGTGGGGAAGCTAATGAAGTTTCTTTTTTTATTTATTTTTACCAGATTTGAACAGTAGTTCCAGATTGCAGTTCAAAGTCTAAGAAAAGCGCTCCTGTTGTTTCCTTGGATAATTTTAGATAATTTTTTTTTTTGCAAAATGCATGGATGGGAGGGGTTGTGGATTGTGTCACAATCGCTGCTGAGCAACACCGCTCTCCAGGAGGGCCAGCTGGGAGGCAGGACCCTCGTAAGCAATTCGACAAAGCTGAGAGCTGCGCGCCGCTTCGGATGTACGGCTCTGTCGAGCAAATAAATAAGGTAATCTCCGGGCAGCCTCTCCCGCTGCCTCTCAGCCTCGTTAGCATGCTAATGCCTGCACATGTCCGCAAGTTAGGAAAACAAACAGGATCCCGCATTAGCATCGGCATAATTAGCGATTGTTTGGTTAAAAGCCATGTCGCGTTCTAATTACCGCGACTAAAAAAATAAGCCCTTTCCCAAAATTTACATATGCAGTATATATTGTGTTTGTAATGAGTTTGCATTCCCTCGAGCATTTTAAATTATAATTACTTAATTGCATTTACGTTAGGGTGAAAGCTCAGTTTAAATGCATGTGATGATGATGTGCCTTGGTCCAAACTGTACATTTATTTCTGTTTTTCTCCCCCACTCCTACGCTAGTTTAGGGTGTCGGCCATCGTGGTTGCTGGAGGTCCGCCTCCAGACATCGGTGGCAGTGAAGCAAGGCCCGGCATTCGATACATGCTTTCGTCGTGGAGGTAGTAGGCTTCGGACACACGTGGCCTGACGAGGTCAGGACGACGACGTTACCAGTCATGGGGCAAAGCGGGAAGAAAAAAAAACTAAATATTTAATTAGAAAAATAAATAAATGAGTGCAGCCGGTTTAAGGAAGTGGGCTTTGATAAGCAGCAACGTTATTTGTGGAATTATCCTGCGAGGCCACCTGTTCCGCTTGCCGAGGGCCCATTTGGCGTGGCCAGCGGTGAGCGCGTGCTCTGCGGAGTGCAGATACCGATTAAAGCTGGATTGCCTCACTCGTGCCTTAAAGAAGCTAAAAGCACGATTAGCGACTTATCTGAAATGAAGCTAAGCAAGCAGGCGGCGTTCCGTATCCCCCAACGACCTGGCGGAGCCTCGGAATTTAGCGCCATTAATGACAACATCACTCTCACAGACAACCTTGATTAGTTTAATTATACATGCGGCACTCTAAAGAGGGGGATGGGGGGAAAGAATAATATTATGCAGATTAATGAAAATTTTGAATGAGCCGCCCCCACCCCTCCTGTCAGCAAGCAGCGATCGGGACGACCACCGTCTTTCTGACATCTGAAAGAGGGGAGCTGCCAGTTAGTCATAACTGTGAAAGACACGCTTTGTGCTCTTGGTAGAGCCCAGACAAGTCGGGCGCCCCCCCGCCCCCGCCTCTTGGAGGCTGCTTGAACAATTGGGTTTTTTATTTGCCAATTTGTCGGCTTGTTTTTCTAATGACTAACTGACTGATTGAGAAAGACAGCTGGAGGAGGGGGTGGGGGAGGCAAGGTACAGCTGGAGAAGGCAGGAGGGAGGGGGCAGCTGTTTAGAAGAGACCAGTGAGTCAAAAAAAGAGTTGAGGGGGGTGAAAACAGCAGATGGTGCTACCGCTAGATCCTGAGACATATGCTATTGAATGCAGTTATGATTTAATTTAACTTAATAAGTAGGAAGCTAATTGCTTTGGGTTAGCTTCAGAAAAGGCTTCTTGATGCTTGGCAAGATGTAGGCGTTGTGTTTTCAACTGGTACCTACTTAAAACACAAAGCAGATGCGGTCACAGGTATTACTAGAACTTTCACAAATTAAAAAAAAATAAACATGATTTTAATTAGACAAATTTGGAGGAACCATATATTTTTAAGCAAGGCCTTCAACTTCTGATTGATGTTTTTGGGCATGCGCAAGCAGTGGGTGAATTAAATGTATTTATTATTTAAAAAGCTTTTTTTTTTACGCTTTCCAGATTAGAATTCGAATGACAGTCCATCCACTTCCCATTTCACACAACAGCTCGATTGTAGATGCCACAGCCAGCGAGCGATGAAAACCTGCCTCCCTGTTGCTTATTGTTGCTGGACGTATGGGGTCCTATTGTGGGTTTACACCGGTCTATGCCAAGTCCTGTGCCAGCTAATACAGAACTGAGGATCATTCAGAGCAGCACACTCATTTGCATCAAAAACTTGCTCATCCCGTCAGTATGGCACAAAGGACATAAATACTGTTGTTCTACCAGATAACTGCATAATCATGACTTATGTTATGTTTGTAAAGGTAACTACAGTGATAGCCACTTTGCAAATTAGGAGAATATGCGGTATTGAAAGCAGGTGCTCCCAAAAGTGGTTCATGTATTAAGTAAACAGCATCCCATCGTGGTCTTGGTCTTGCATAAAGGCACCATTTATTTTGGCTGGTGTGATAGAGGAACAGATCTCAGAGACTGGGTGATCCCAGAGAAGGGTGACTGTCGGGATGCGGTTGGCAGGAGCTTTGGTGAGAAGCCTTCAACGTGCCGATTATTCACAAGCAAGAGTGACTAAGTGTGCGACATTAGCATGGATGTCTGAGGGAAGGAGATGACCAGCTAGGGCCAACTGCGGATGAAATCACACGCTGCACGACCGTGACATAAATGCGAGGCAAAACAGATGAGAGAAGCAAGCCGTTTCATGAGATATACTTTGTCGGGAACTTCAGAGAGGGGTACAACCTTACTATTGTGAGTTAAGTTCATAGAGAGCAGCCTATGGAGCAGGTGGGAAAAAAAACTGGTCAAATGACTCATCCTTCACTGTCAGCAAGCAGACAAGATCATGAATGGCACATGCCAGGAGAAGGCTTTGGCTCAAGCGCTTGTTTCACACAATGAAGGATTCTGGGAGCCATGTCTCAGGACAGCACACTTCTTACTGGCATAGGTCCACTCAACGTAAATGCAAATCTATGTAAAGCCATTCTGGGTGATCATGTGCATCCTACGGAGAAGCATTTCCACCCCAATTGGAGTGAATTTTCCCGTGATGGCAATGCCCCAATCTGAAAGAGTGCAGTCACTGAATAGTCTGATGCCATGGCTAGCCAGCATTCTGGACCTCAACCCATTGGAACACGTGTATAGAGTAACGAAAACACCATAATTTGAATGTAGTCATGTGGAAACAACTGTTGCATCCCATCGAGTTCCAGATGCTTGTGGAGCCTATTCCCTAGCGCACTGAAGCTTGTGGAACTTATACTAAGTTTCAGGGTGTCTTGGTTACTCATGGCAACCTAATGCTCTACGATGATGTAAGATTTTTTTTCGTAGATATAAATGAATGCTCCTTGGTTCTTAAAATAATAAGGTTACATGTGATGAAATGCCCCAATTGAGGGTCTATGTTAAACTGTATCAGCTGCAATTCAATCCTTCTTGATGAAGCACACAGCTTTAAGCAAAATACTTACTTTGTCATTTTCAGCATGAGCGTTAATGCCTTGCAGCTGGTAGCTGACAGCTCAATTGTAGAGCACTGGTGGATCCTCAGCAGGCCTCACTGTACCCACTGGAAGCTGCTTGTCTGATCATGTATATCTATTAAATAACTGTAATCATTTGTTCCGTTTGTCGCATCACGTTTGTGAAAATGTTTAAATGAAATTTTCATAGCATGTGCTGTTAGATTTCCTGTACAACAATAAAAGACAACACAAAGCATTGTGGTCCTGTGTCTCCTGAGGGCAGTTCTTAGTACACAATGAGCCACCAAGCAGCTGATGTTGCTGTCGTTCTTATTCAGTCATTTAAATGATTTAATTTCCAGCAATAAACGATCTGGAGACAGCTTAGGAAGCGCAACATCTTAAAATCTGCTCTACATGCTGCTTTTAACTATCATACTCGATGTGTGTTTCTGATTGCAGCTGAGATGTAGCTCTGTATGGGTGTGTGACATCACAATGTGGGCAGTGGAACACCGGAACGTCCGAAAATTGCAGAATTCTATTTACGATACATTGTTTATTTGTTTTTAGGTTAAAATTGTTGTAGCCCTACTTTTTCTATCAAACCCTGCACCACAAAAAAATTCAGCAACTTTCAACAAGTTGACCCTCCTGGTTGAGTCTGGAAATGTAGCATGTAAACCCATTCTATTGGGACAATGCAGTGAGAAAGTTGTGTTGCAAATCTTACCAGAAGAAACTAACCACAGTTTTCCTTCATGTTCCCTTTTAGTTAAGCTTAAGTTACATTAGCATTTAGGCTAATTGAATGGAAGTCTAAAACAGGTCAAACTGGCTGCTATATACTACACTGTAAGTCAAATAGGCTGCACTTTACAGGCTTACTGTAACAGATCTGATGTCAATTCAACATTGTTATTTGCTCTCCAAAGAAGGGATTGTTAAGTGTTTGGAAATAAGATTAGACATTTTAAAAGCCTAGCCCACGGGTAACCTCTCTGAATACATTGGAAATGGGGAATTCCAGAACTCAGCCTATTGTTATATGGCTGAAATGATTTACGGGGTGTATCTGTGTATATAACGTCATTGTTTGTTCCAAATGAATGTCGGTAAAGTAAAGTAAAAAGGATTTTATCCCACTGGAGCCACTGTATACTGTATATTTACTTTCAGTTCAGAATATTTAATTATTATATGCAGTGTTTACCATCACTAGTTTGTAGATTGTGGGAGTAGTTTGCGGCAAGATCTTTTCAGACCAGTGTTTATTGTATCTCCAATGAGTACCTCTTCTAGTTCATTAGCCAGATCAATATATGCAGTTTTGTTTCAGTGGTATTCATAGTTCCTGTACCAAATGTGATGAGCAGCTGGGAATCAAAGTGCTGGTAAAGTAGTAGGACAAAGGACTTAATAAAGGCCTGAGCTCAGCAAGCCTGTGTTTAGGTACAGAAATGCCCTGTAATCAGTGTAAGCGGAACAAGGCATTCTGGGTGATTTATAAGTAGCGAAGGACAGTTTCCCGCACGCACACACAAGGGAGTGAGGGGAGGAAAAGAGGTGAACCTGTTCCTGGCCGCGTCTGTGCGCAAGTTGGGGGGGGCGTGGTCGTGGCCACTCTGGAAAGCAGCCCCTCGCCTCTTAAAATGTGCCGGTGGATACAATCTTCCCTCTCCTGGTCTATTACAACACCTTTCCTGCCGCTGCTTTCTGACGATTCCCTTCTCCTGCTAGGCTACTCGCTATCTTCCAGGCCCATTTCAGCTGAAGCCTCCCCTGACACGGACTGTTCCCTCCACCGCGGTATAACCACCGTAAGAGCAGACTATTTCCTGGTACTTTCTCCTCCTATTGCGGAGGCAAGGAGGGGGTAACAAAAGAGTGACAAAAAGGATCTACAGCTCATATCACTTCTGTAAAAGTGGGAAAAATGGTGGCAAAATGACCGTTTGGATGCAGATAATGACTCAAGCTCTGAGCCTCTTAGGATTGTCTGCCAAGACCATTTACAAGACCATTTTCTTTCTGTCTGTCATGCATTCGCACAGACATGCAATGCATCAAGATCATCGCAGGAAAACTGAAGCCTCCTGCACCTTTTGTGGTGTCTCTGTAGCAGCACAGTGCGCCTGGGATCTGCCGCTGCGTCACTGCCAATGACGGGGTGTAAGTGTGGATAACCTGTTCTCCAGGGGTGCCTGGGACTCCATCTCATACACCTGTAAAGACACCGCAAGCCTTTTTTTCTCCCCAGAAGTGAGGGGATGAGAGGCTCGCTTCGTTAATGATCAAGCATTCGGCAGATCCCGAGTACACATGCAGGCACACACACTAGAACGCATTCGCACAGAGGCGTCAACATGCGCACCCACACAAACTCCTGCAGGCTCTTCTTATTATGGGCAGCGCTGACAGGCATATCTGTAGGCAGCCTGTTCTCTAGGTGTGTATTTTGAGGTCCTTCAGATCCTCACTGTTACTCACCCATTCTAGCACTAGACACATGCACAAACATGTTCATTGGCTCACACACACACAGAGGTACCAACACGGAAAATGTGCATGTCGGCAGTGACAGGCTGGGAGGCACAGAGCAGGTTTATCCAGGTTTTATCATTTAGAGAGAGAGCCACTCTCTCTATAAATGATAAAACAGGGGATTTTTTAACCAGCCGACAAAAACAGCGAGCTCTCCAAGGGGACACCAGCCACCCCAAATCCTTTTTTTTTAATCACCTTCGCAACAACGAACTCTCCCACGCTATAAATATTTAATGCAAAATCTGTGGATTAATATAGCTTACAAAATGCCAGAGGCTGATTATTTTTAGGGTTTTTTTTTCTTTACATGACAGGAATATTCATATCTCAGGGCTGCAGCACACGCTTGCAGTGGAGCAGGGCCAGGTGTTCCTGGGAGATACCTCACACACAGACATCAATAATCACCTGATTATGTAACCCCCTCAGGTGGGCCCCTAACGCCATTAATCCCATTACATTATTTATGTCCTTTAAAGAACCAAGGCGGCTTTGTTTGTTTGTTGCTCTCGGGTGCCATGTTATATTTTCTGTCCCCTCTCGGTGCTCTTTAAAATTAAATCTGGGCACCATTTCATTATAATATATTTTTTTAATTCACCAACAGTCAGGAATAATCCACCATGCCTGAAATAAGTAATTAACGACAGTTATTGTATGAGGATTTTATAAGCTTGTTTGATGCGGCCGCATAAGCGGTGGTGCAGAAGGGATGAGGTCGCCTCCAAGCAGCCAATCCCATCAAGCCACGCCTCCATAAGCAGGCTGCTTTATGTGACTGCGCTCTCACATGCATGGTCTGCGATGTCACATGACGCCACCAAAGAATCTCAGGTCTTCCCCCATCCGACGGCCACACATGGATGACCACAGGCTTCAGATCCAGTTTGCTTCTTGGAATGAATACCAGTCTTGAAGTTTCATCAATGCTTCTGTGGCATCAAGCAAATATTATATGAAATATTTGAAGTTGTTCTGCACTGGACAAGCATCCCACCCAGGGTGTCCACTGCCCCGTCCCCTGTGCTGCCTGTACTGGACACGGTTAAGGAAGATGGAGGGGCAGATATGTACTCAGGCAGGTTGTTTGTTATTGGGTCGCAAACTGGGCTGGCAGAGGGACATGGACACCCTGGCAGATTTAAGGGGCTCCGGCACTTGATTGGGACCCTGGAATATGTAATATTGAACGGGGGGGCGCACCTACAGAGACATTTTGTCAGGGGCCCAGAATTGTGATGTACGCCCCCTGCCGTGTTCAGGGCAACAGGATCGCTCTCCGACACCGACTGGCGGGCTGACGCACAGGTCATTTACCAGGCATCCCAGCCAGCTCCCCCGGCGATGCGTAGCCCTGGAGCCACTCCAGAACACTGCACCACCTCCCCCCTCCCCCGCCGACTACCACAGTTCCCTCATGCTGACATTTCATTTTCTGAGGAACTTTTGGAGGCGAGCCACTTGGTAGGGGGTGGGGGGGGTGGCACGTCTGCCCAATACCCATAGGAGATTTACAGCGAGTCCACAAACAAACCGATCGATGCATCAGCTACGACCCAATCATGAAGGTGGGGGGCATCCTTAAACTGTGCCGTGATGTGGTTTACATGATCTGTTGATCCTCCGGGTAAATATAAGTTGAGAGATTGGGCCTAGGAATTTATTTTGGTGCAATTCAGGCCCAGGAATGTATAGCAGACTAATTTTCAGCTTGACTTGTATCTTAGGGATTTGGAAAATGGATGGGGAGTCAAGCTCGCTCAAATGGTAGGTCAACCCCCCCCCCACCCACCTTCCTGTATGGTCCAGGTTTTCTCTTGAATAAGTGCTTGATCCAGCACAGCGAATTTGCCACCAAGAATTTCATTACAAATAAATCTTTCTCTTCCACCCACAGTTTTAGCAGCACAGTAACGAGTACTAAGGTCATATTATTATTTGCATTCACCCAGATTCAAAATGCTGAAATAGAGGATTGTATTACAAATGCAAAGATGTTATTGTTATTATTTTTAAAAATAATTTCTAAAATGAAATCGAGCTGTTCAAATAACAAGGCCGGCTCCTCCGTTGTACGGAGAAGTTCCAGAGGATTTTAGAACACATACACACGTCAGAGGCTCAGGGCCAGATTTAGACCCACAACTCACTAAAACACCCATCCCACAACCAAACAACCATGCGGCAAATGGTTCTGCAGCGTCATGCAAACCAAGCAGTTTCAGTAACGTTTTCAGGTTTTGTGGTCGTCGTGACGGGCGCTTAATCGGGAATCAGTCAGATACTGTTCTTACACGTAGGGACCCACAGAGCAGGAAGCTGAAATGTTCCCATGCTTGTTATAGAGGAAATTAGGAACTTGATCAATTATTATTTTATGAGGGTTTATAATCGTGCCCAAGATAGGCATGCAGTATGCAGACTGTGGTCAATCCCCCAGGTGGATCCCTGAGGGATCGTTTTTCAGCATTCGTTAGAGATCTGGTGTCTTGTTTACTTGGAGGAATGTGGTTTTACTGATGATTGATCCTGCAGCTGGGATGTGCTCTAAGTGGCTAATGAATGATGAATCTGTAAGGACGCATAAACCCCCCCCCCCCCGTTACAGTGGCCGTTTGAGGGCAGGAGAAGACTGAGTGCCTCATCTGTTCCCCCTCCTCAGTCCCCCCCCATGAGGCCTACAGCTGTCCACCTACGTGTGAAAGCGACAGCAGTCTCAGCGGCCGGTGCGCCGAGAGCGGGGCGTGGGGGGGTTGCAGGGGGGCACGTTGAGAGGTTCTGCTGCTTTGTTTTTTGTTTTTGTTTCTCTTTCTTCTCCCAGGGGGGGCTGGAGTTGCAATTTCCTGCAATCTGTCGGCTGGTTCCCGGCCATTCGCTCAGGAAGCTAACCGTCTATGACGGGAGCGGCAGGGGGTGGGGGAGGGTAATCAGTGCGTGACTGTCTCCGCAGTGGCAGTGCTGCCTGACCCCCTGCAGGTGGGAGATCGGCCGCCAGTCCGCGCCCTGTCTTCCTGCGCTGCCCCTGGCCCGTCTCCTCTCCTCCCTCTGGCCAGTGGGGGCTCTCCATACCCCCTTTCTGATCCAGCTTAGCTTCAGGCCCCGACCGGGAAGGACAGCTCCTCAGCTACCGGCCGGTGACAATGTACAGGAAGTGCCACCTGCACAATGTCTCAGGGTCACCGAGCGAGTGAAGGTCAGGGTATTTATCTTAGTGCATAAAACAAGCACATTAACCGAGCATCACGTGGCCAACAATAAACATCCCGCGTGAGCCCAACTATGGCCATTTCCCTTCGGAGCCAATTAAAAGGACCTTCCTTCATCGAGGGTGGGGTACGCTTGGTATCTTCCACTTTTAGTCCAGTAAACTCTTGTGTAGGCTGTTTGGATAAAATCTCCGGCAGGCTCACGTACACAGGGCGTGGGCGGCCAGACACAAAGGCTCTCAGCAGCGAGGCAGGACTCATTTCGGCATCCCGCTGTTTGTCTAAATAACTTCCCAGCTCCATAATGCCGTACTGCTGTCCTTTCCCACAGCCCTCCGCTAGCTCATGTTACATGGGCAGGAATTATCTGCCATATCCGAGGAGCAGAAATTTGATTAATTATTCAATCCGGTTCAATGAAATGGGCTGATAACAAGGCCTGTCTCCTGATGAGAGCAAAGCATTCAGAGGTCAGCTGAGAACTGAACACAGAATCCATTCTGCTATCAGATCTTTTGATAAACAAATGCGCTTTTCACAGAGCCTTCATATTTGATGCTTTTTCTGATATAGGGTATGTTTAAAATGAAATCATATTATTTTATGATACTTAATTTGTCATACAAGTCAGACGGAACCTTCCAGAGGTAAGCAAGGCATAAGGCCCCACCTTCATGGAAACAACCAATCTCACACCCCAAGAGCCAGGCAGACAGACATGAAGTGACCCAATTGGACTTTTCAACTCGCTCAACCATTTTTTCCTTCACCCCCCACCCCCAATCCTAGAGTAAACGATAAATGAGAACCAGTTTTGGAAAAACATAGAAGTCCGGTGGTTGCGCCAAGAATTTGACAAAAAAAAAAAAAAAAGCAGACACAGAAAAAATGAACACACTTCAGAGAGAGGAAAAAGGGAAAGGGTTCCTGAATTTCCATGCTCAGGTTCCTGGGGGTGAGTGAACCCAAGAGCTGCCATACCTCCCACTCCAATGAGGAAATGCCCACGCTTTGTTCTAGCTTTCCGAAAACACACAGTAGCCCTTGACCTCTGATCCCAAATGACAACTTGCAAGAGTCCACGTCGTGTCTGCAGGTCGCTCCTCGTCGCAACTGCTGCAGACTTCAAAATGCGACGGCAAACTGCACGGTGCACGGCGGCTCACTGGATCCACTCGGGGCCCGGCTGGCACAGGGAGGTGGCCTTGTTTAATTTCAACATGATCGTATTTGGAGTTAAACTACGAGCCAGCATTCCTGGCTGCATGCAAAAGCTTTGTGCCTTCTGTACGGACTCCAGGGCGGATCGGTTGGTATGAAGCCGGAAACACTTGTTTCTGAGGAGCGGGAGAAACCGGAAATCCCATGTATACGCAGATCCGCTGGAATCTGCCCTGGCAGGGCAATGCACTCTCACCGGCATATCCAAGAGCCCCAAAGTCAAAAAAAGCAACGGAAAACTGGGATCGCCAGCACCGTCGTTGGTTTACATCGTGGTCGGAGATGACAACCTTAGCCTGAGGACACTTTCGGAAGAATGCAAGTCACTTTCGAGCACAGAGATGAGTTTCGTTCATATTTTTCCAGCACGGTAGAAGTCGAATAAAGTATAGAAAGGTGGATTCCAAAAATGCAGCACGGTGTATCGAAGCCATTCAGATGTATCCTAACCTCCCTCCGGAATGACGCCAGCACACAAAGAAACCAGGTGATTAACCAAAAAGTTATTCCATGTGGAGGAATTTTTTATGGTTTCCTCTGTAATCTGTACAAATAAACAGATACTTTCACACAAGGAATGGTACAGTGTGTTGGCACAGTCTACTGTCATTTCGGTTAGCTTGTTTCTACACCCAGTGATGTATTTACTTCTCAAACCCTCCAGTAAAATCCAGTAGTCATGGAAGACTACCCTTTTCTGTAATGAAATACATGTGACAGGATTATTTTTTTTTTTTTTTTTTTTTTAAACATTTTTACTTTAATACATCACATTCGCAGACAACGTTCTTGAGATAATACAAAACTGGGACCTCGCTACCCGTTTTGTATCTGCTTTACGAAACCCCATGGGCCGATGCTGTCCATGCCACGGCTGAGGGCCCAGGGCTGCTCTGTCAGGACAGCGGGGCCCGCGGTGCCCGCGGTGCCCTGCACATACAGAAGGCCTCATCACAGAGCTGCAAGTCGCCAGGTCACTGCCCCATATTACCATAGCAACACCCAGGCAGGTGAAAACACCTAGAACATAGTCAAAATTTCTGAAAACGAGTGTGAAACATTGTTAGAAAAACATTTGCCGTGTGGACGAATCTCTCAAATTATATTAGATAGCATTTAGATCAAGAGTTACCCTTACTAGGTTATTCTTTAAGACGTATACCAAACATTCCTGCAGTAACTAAAGCATCTGCTGTAATAAACCGAATATTTACAATTTGTACATTTGCTAGACCATCAAAACAAAATGGGTACAAATGGATGGGACAAATGACAGGAGGTCAGAGGTCACAGAGGGCCAGGGCGAGAGGGCTTGATGGTATAGGAGCCCTCCAACGACAAACATCCTGAACAAACTCCTGTGCCGTGGGCCCGAATCCTCCCCCAGAGCCTCCATCCCCGCATCGGTCTCTGTAGCATCCAAGGCTGCCGCAGAGTCCCCGGGGTGGACCTAAGGGCCCATCGCAGGATGGAAAGGGAGAAGGGGAGCCTTCTGGGAAATCAGACATTTACAAAAAAAAACCCTGGCGCTGGGGGGTGGGGGCAGGGCAAGTGAGGAGAAAACTTTGGTATTCAGTAGATAACTTCATAGACTGTGGCCTTCTTGTCCCCGGAGCCCGTGACGATGTATTTGTCATCGACAGAGATGTCACAGCTCAGTACGGAGGACGACTCCTTGGACTGGGAATGAAGGAGAACAGAACTGGGTCAGGGAAACAGGCTCGACACGCTCGGCGCTCCCCGAACAGCTGTTCACATTTACATTTTTAAACATTTAAGGCCTGTAATACTTTCATTATACATTTTAAAGTAATTCCAGATGAAAAGTCACACTTGATTAAGCAGGACCCTGCCAAAGGGAACAAAGGCATTTATGTACCACTGACATAAACACTTCCATGTTCAATTTTCCACGTTCAAAGCCATATGCGGTCTTGAATCACCCTACAAATATATCAACAAACTCAGCATGAGAAAAATGTTTCTTCTTACACCAGTCACCAGAAGACAGAGTGCACGAGGCCCCTGTGTCCATGCAGAATGCATTCACTCTATAGGAGCTCTTTATACAAGACAATTACAAGTTCCAAGCATCTAACTGAAAAACCAGCTTCATCATATAGTGCTAGGTCTCAGTGCAGATTGGTTCTTACCTGGAATATACTGGCTCCATAAGGTGTCCTCCAGGCATTGAGGAGGTTGTCCTTCCCAGTGCTAACAAACCATTTACCTGCAGACAAAATGCGGAAGTTCAGCTATGGGTGATTTTCCACCACACCAGGTACGGGGAAGGGAAAAATAAAATTTTTTTTTATTTTTTTTTAAATCAGAACTGCCTTTTTTCCCTTTGAATTCTGCTCCGGTACCAGTACAGAAGTACCAAATCAGCTGGGGGGCTCATTGGGCGCTTCAGTACTTTGGTGTTTATTGTCAATCACTTATGCAATAACCTGCCTTGCAAACAAAATACAGCCGCTACCTTGAAACAGTGTAGTTACAAGCTCAAGAAAAACAATGGCAAACAAAGTAAAAATAAATATAAAGTAATAACGAATGCATGGAAAAATGAGACCCAAGTGGTGACCCAACTGTGATCTGTTTTGAAAAACAGATTCAGCGGGATTTGGATGGCATGACAAGAAATAATGTATTTGCTATAATGCGACAGGCCTGCGAGACCCAGAAGCATTCCCAGTATGAAAACACTGACTATCGCAGTCCTTGCAATGTGAGAACTGCATGTGCATAACATGCAACATTGCTGTTAATACTGTGCATCCTCCAGCCTTATACTATAAATGCCATTTCTGAATTCAGTACTGGGGCAGATCTATGGGGCGCCCTCGCCACCGTCCCTTCCCCAGGAAACAGGCTGAGGAGGACTGCTCACACACTCAGGTGCCTCTGAAATGCAAAGGCCGGTCAGGGACGAGGTGGGGGTGCGACACTGGGGGGTATTAGGGGGACACGCACCGCAGTAAGCGAACTGCAAAGAGAGCACGCAGCTCTCGTGCAAGTGCAGCTGGTACTTGTCCGGCTTGGTGACGTGCAGGACCTCCACGTTGCTGCTCTCCATGCCCACGGCCAGCCACTCGCCGGTGGGACAGTAGCCCAGGGAAAAGATCTGCAGGAAGAGGTCAGAGGTTAGGGCACCCATTGGGACAATGTGGACCTCCAATTAACACCCAGGTGACTAAGGTGGGACCCCACGACTGACTGCTGAATACGCAGTTACTATTTGATTCCACACCGGTGCTTTTTTGCCGGTCGCAGTTATAGAAAAATGCTTCCATTGCATTTGTGATATATTTTTTTTTTTAAATGGGAACACAAAACATTTTTTGGTTACAGTTGATTTTAAATGTAGCTTCATAAAACAGAAGTAATACGCAGGAAAAACTTCAGAGCGCAAGCAACCTGAAGAGACGGCTGCCACATCCGAGCATCCCTGCCGGCCAGACACCGACGAGGAGGAAGGTACCCGAACGTGCCGCCATCGGGGTGATTTCCAGGGAGACTAACAACGTTACGGCCCCACTTCCGCTGGGATCAAAGCGGTTCAGGTTTCCAGATACACTGCTGTAACCTTACCCGGATGGAAAATGGGCTTGGAAAGGGAAGGGGAGGGGTCGCAAGGGGGTGTGGGACGGCCAAAGGCAAGGGGACAGGGCTGTACCTGGGAGGTAAAGTCGTGCTGCTGGAGCTGCCGGCCCTCCCTCAGGTCCCAGGAGCGCACCGTGTTGTCCAGGCCGCCTGTCCACAGCTTGGTGCCGTCGTTGGAAATGTCAATGCAGCTGGCTCCGTCCGTGTGGCCCTGGAACTGCCTGGTAAAATAAATACAGGCTGAATAAAGATTTCCTGAGTGAGGCGAAGGTAAACACAGTCACGTTGTTAGTGTTGGAGCCAGTATAAACGTGGCCCTTTTTGTTTTGCGCTAAGGCGTCTGCTGGAGCGTTTGGATAAACAGACCCCGGTGTAGCATGCGCAGCGCTTATGTTATGTAAACATTTCCCAGGTGGGAGGAAAACGCACCAGGATGCAGCTGGAAAAATAAGCGCCAGCATGAACATCCACTTATACGGATCGGCTTCCAGCGAAGCCGTACTTTTACTGTGAGATGCTGCACTGGGGGAGGGGGTAGGCGGCAAATTCCAACATCACAGAGCCATCTAAACAATCTGCTGCAGATGATGATCCCCCTAGAGGATGACCTCTAAATTTAGCCCCCTCCCCCCAGGACTAGACGCTCACATGCCTTTGCATGTCCAGAAGGGCTCATCATCCTAGGAAGGACGGAGTGGCTCAGACACGCCTCTGCAGGTCAGCAGCAAGGATACAACCCCCCCGACAGAAGGGCTAGCGGGCGGGGCTACCGACCAGCTTAGGAGCATCAGGGTATCAGATGCTAAGGATGCAGCCTCGGCTCTCTGTGATCTAACACCGGACCCTTCCTGCTTATTTAGGTGTTCTGATCAGATTTTCCGTAAGAGGCCGTGCAAAAATAAATTAATTAATTAATTAATAAAAAGCCTGCAGGCGCAGGTCATAGTGTCCTGCTGGGCCAGGTGGAGCTGGCCTGGAAAGGCCCAGGCAATGCTTTCTCAGTATAATGAGAATAATGATGAAATGTCGGGAAGGCTTTTTTGCCCAGGTACACTGGGGCGATGGGCGTGGGCTCGCACCTGACCAGGGTCTGGTTGTGCAGGTCCCACACGGCGATGTTGCCGTCGCTGCAGCAGGAGAAGCAGACTTTGGAGTCGGGGCTGATGGCCAAGGCGTAGCAGGCGGGCGCCGAGGACGTGAGCTCCGCCTTGATGCGCGGGGTGGGGGCGGCCAGGTCCCAGATGGACAGGGTGCTGGCCTCGCCACCCACGATCAGGGTACAGCCGTCAGGAAGGAGCTTACAGGAGCGGATGTAGTTATCCCTGTTCTGAGGGTTCAGAATGACGGGGGCGGGGGGGAAAAAATGCATCCGGTGTCAGGATTACAGCGGCAGACACAGATATTTCCATAAATCTCATTACCAGATAGCAGACGTATGTGGAGATGCCCCCACACTGGAGGCCCTCTCCACATCCGCCACTGTCCGCCGGCGAGATCGAAAGGGCTAAATAAATAAATAAGCAGAGCACTCGTGGGACGAGAGGGGGGCTTGTCCCAGCAGCTCCAGCGAGCTCCTTACACAAACACGATCTGTACGCACCTCTCCATACCCTCGACCCCAGCCGGGAGGTCAATGGCAGCTGCCACACGGCTGAGGATGGGGGGGGCACTCTTCAGAGGGGGGTATGCGCGTGCTTTAAGCACCAGGCACTCGGCTAGCTATTATTACTGTTCATCTGCTGGGACTTTACCGGGAGGGAGAAAACTGCATTCAGGCAGCTGGAGGAACACGGTACCTGACATGGCCAGTGGTATCTGACACAACCGGGCCCGCTAATTAGATCCAGAACACTGTGGGGCAGCTGGGGACAGTGGGAAGACAACAAACAGCCACCACCATAGCATGCCATCATGGAAACGACCTTGAAGGTGCAGAGAAGTCGGGGGAAACAACAGCCCCCAAGCCGGCCTGCCCCACGAACTCGGCAGCCAGGCCTTGCTTCCTGGTTTTCTGGGTCACGGCGACACCCTCTTAAACACAGAGATGGCACGTTCGCTCACCAGGCAGTCAAGCTGGGACACGGGGCTCTTGTTGCCGGGGTGACTGATGTCCCAGACCTTGACGCAGCCCTTGCCGCCCGTGTAGACGTGCCGGGTGGGGTTGCTGATGGTGACGGCGCACACCACCTCGCCGTGGCTCAGCGTGTTGATCTGCCGGGCGTGCCGTGGGATGCCTGGGCCAATCAGGGCGTCGGGGGGGAAAGGCACGGGCTGCATCTGCCCGTCGGCACTCACGTGGAAGGAGTAGGCCCTGGGGAGGGAGGAAGTACACAGTAGCTTCTTGAAACACAAAGCTTCATCACCTGAACAAACCGGCAACAAATCAAGGCTAATGCAACGACTTGCTAATCCTGCCGGAGCCACAAGGTGAGCCGCTTCACTGCAGCTCTTAAATGTTTAATTCGTCTGGCAGACAGTCACCTCCCATGGCCACTTCCCATGTAAATCAGGCACTAAATAAAAGGCAGCTCTGGTATCGGCAGAATGGGGGGGCCGGGGGCCCTAAAGCAGCCTGAAACGAGAGGCCCTCATGCACCATGCACGTCTTAATGAGAAACACATTCAGTGATTCTCAGGGAGAAGCATCAGCATTTACAGATGTTTCTCAGGGGTCCCAGGGTCTTTTATTTTGAAGTACCTTGCCCCCCCCCCCAGGTAGGGGACGCTACCTTAAATTCATGACATGCAAATGTTGTGTTTCCGTAAATCTGTAGTGAGGCAGTGAAAACATGGATCGAGTCCGCAAAGCAGAGGGTTGGAGGCCAGGAAACCTTAACCCGCCCCAATTCCTGAGGAATCACATGACCCTCACGCCGGGATGGGGCCTCCCCCACCTGGCTTCAGTTTGGGGGATGAGTCCAAACTTGTGACCTCTTTAATGAAACTGCTTGTTCTGGCTCTCTTTGCAAGCTCCACAGGTTGCCAAGTAAGATCAGGTGATGAGAATGTCCAATTGAGATTTATTTACACATACAGCTCCATGCCATGCATTCTCACTTATTATCAAGTACTATATACAAGCTATTTACAATCACCTGTGGTTTCTGTAAACAGAAATATATAGAAAAGATAACATTTATCTACTAAAGAACACATACATTTATAACTGAGCATATACTAATAAACTATTGATAATGTAAACAAACCACTAACAGAAGCAGTAGGTCATAATTATCATAATCGATTATTGCAGTAACATGCTACTGCTGTGTTAATGACATATATAATAGACTGGCACGGAAATGCATGCGATAAAGCAGAGAGCCAAGATACTCTAGAAATCAACGCGATATTAGGCTTAAGTGTTTCGCATTGAATGACAGTGACCTTTGGAATTCCCATTAACGTTCAACAAAGCATTAAATTTACATGGCATAAACATGTAAACGGCAAAATGATGAGACGAGGTGCACATAACAGTTTTACTCATTAACGATATAGACTTTAAACATTATCAAACAAATAGGCTCTAATCTACTCAACACGAACATGTACAGTATCATTAACATGCTTAACAGTCCAGTAACGAATTCAACCCTGATTACTCTCAAACTGCCGATGCAACAACTAATGCGTATAAGGGCTGGGGACAGTGTAAGCGAACTCCCTATAAGCTCATGTAGTCCACAGACCGGTGAGGAAGCATGGTGATTGGATATTGCATTATAATGATTTTCATCATCATCAGAGGGTTTACAATGGCGTTAAATAAAGTCTGCATAGGGCGCCCAAACCCAGAAACCGAGAAATGCAGTTACGCGCCACATAACGACGTTTCGGTCAACGACAAACCGCTTATACTATGCGGGTCCCATGGAGCCTAGTGACATCGTAACCATCGTAACATCAAGGCACAACACATTACTCACGTGCTTGTGGAGATGCGGGTGTAAACAAGCTTACTATGCTGCCAGTCGTATAAAAGTACACCATGTTCAATTATGCACAGTACGACATGTTTGATAATAAACAACTATGTTACTGGTTCATGCATTTGCTATACTGTACTTTTTATCGTTATTTAGGCTACACCATATAGCCCAGGTCTGTAGTTATACCGTAGCTGTACCATCTAGGTTTGTATAAGCACACTCTATGATCTCAGAACATAATCCTTGTCATTAAGCAACGCATGACTGTAATTCGCTGACCTTTATAACAAGGCCTGTGCAAACAAACAGCCAAATGGAGAGATGTCCCACTTTCCGGTTTGGTCGGATGCGGGGGGGGGGGGCTG
>JAODLD010000046.1:29519108-29573059 GCA_026781065.1 Mormyrops boulengeri
CCCGTATTAAACCCCGTTTTCCCGTAACCTGGGTTCGCTCGCCTCCTTCCCCGCTCGCCTCCGCCCCGATCGTGACATGATGTGTGACATACATGAATATGACAATAAAGATGTCCAACTGAAAATTGTGGGATTTACTTTGGATGGATGGATGGATGGATGGATGATAACCTCTCTTTGGCTTCCTATATTTTAAACATAAACAACAGCTAACATTACTAAATGGGGTGATCTTCCTTATCCTAATTAACACCATCTAATCTGAGATTAGCTCCAGTCTGGCCTTGTGAAGACCTCAGAATGTGTTTCACAACTGTTTAATGTTTATATATTTGCACTGTAATTATACAGAGCAGGTTTACAAAAACAAGTAGGCCAAGGTTATTTTTCCCCACCTAGGATTCAATGTTGTATCTTCAAATCTCAAATCGTGCTGAATTCAGATTAAAAAAAAATTAAAAATTCCTACTACTCTGTTGCACTGCAATACTTCAATTCAAAACCAACACCCTAAAGATGATCCAAGCCCAACATCTTACTGTGTCCTACAAGTCAAGTCATTTTTATTGTAAGATAGAGATGATACCAACATTCCCAACATCCTGCTATATCTCACCAGATAATTCTCAATGAACATTCTTCTGTATCCCACCAGGTAATCTATATCCACAATCCTGCTATATCTCACCAGATGATTCTCAATGAACATTCTTCTGTATCCCACCAGGTAATCTATATCCATAATCCTGCTATATCTCACCAGATGATTCTCAATGAACATTCTTCTGTATCCCACCAGGTAATCTATATCCACAATCCTGCTATATCTCACCAGATGATTCATGTCTAAGATCTTTTTGGGACCGAGCAAATGATTTCTACACGGAATCTGCATCTACACCTAACCCAGAATTATACATGACTATTATGATCCAATCAGATAACTCAAAACTAACATTAATTTTTATACAGATTATTCTATTCCCATACCACACCATGTTCTAAGATGACCTTGGCAGCTCTGGCTGACATTTTTAAACATCTTTTATTGATGCTAACCCTTGCCGCGGTGGTACCGGACAATTGGACATATCACAATCCAGCTAAACATACATTAATAATTGAAGACAATGTTGGTTGTACTATCAAGCAAAATGTACACGATTTCTTAATGCGTACATTTTTAAATTATTAATAAAAACACACCTTTTCAATATATTCGTAAACATATTTCATATAAGTAATAACCAATAAAACATGTTGCTTTCGAACCTAAATATACATTAGTAATCTAATAAAACATGTCACTGAGAATTCCTATCCAGCCAAATGCGGTTGTAATCGATAAAATTTATCACTATCAAGCTACATATACAATAATAATCCAATAAAAGATGTTGCTTGTACTATCACGCTAAATGCAATTGAGTTCTTAATAATAATTAATAAAAACACACTTTTTACAAAAACATTTGTCAATCTCTTCTGTTGAACTCTCGCTACAGCGGTAAGGGTGAACTTGAAACGTACGCCGATACATCATGGGGGAGGGAATTAAGAAATTTGGTATGACAGTGCGATGGCAATATTTTTGTTGGTTACAGTGACAATCCACGTGAAGTTTTTGAGATATTGCCTTGCCGTCCCCTGACACAAAGCCATGACAAGCATTGTTCTGAAACTAGTTAGGTCATCACAAGCACTAAGTCAAATACCTAGAATCAGAGATTATATCTTGAAAACGAATGTAAATATGTCATGAATACCACACTAACCTTGTCGGCTTTTTATCAGCTTCAGGTAAATAAGGCAAATTGGGTTCTAGTAAAAGGATTGTGCACAATTCCAAAAAGTTTGCATTCTATTTAAAGTACCTTGGCAGAACTCGAAGATCTATATTGGATACAATGTCTCAAAGCTAAAGTGCTTCAGAGCAGATTAGGGTGTGACTTTTATTAGCTTACCTCTTTGTAGGATGTTCCCAGTTCCCCAGGCAGGAGCACTTGTTAAGAGGCCAGTGACACCGATAAGCATTAAGTCAATTAAATCCAGTTTATCCTGAGCTGAGACACAGCGCATTAGTGCCTTAGTACCTGTGACAACAACCAGACCTGTTTCTTAATCGGGTATATGTAGGGTCACTTCGCAGAAGGACCTGCCGTAAAATTTCCAGAATAAGGGCTAAATTTAACCATTCAAGAAGAGAAGCCCAAACATCAATAAGAAGCACAGCTCCAGTACTGAATAGCGATATCCTACCATCTCGTCTTGTATTCCAGCTAAGGGTCCATTATAAACATTATATATCTGTGTAGTTGTCAAACATGGACTGCCTGAAATATAAAAAAACATTTACTAGTTTGCGATCTGAGTAAGGAACATCAAGTTGAATAGTGCTTCTCATTGCAGTGTAATGGGGAGACATAGGCCAATGTCTTTTGGCGAAGTCTGACGGCATTATGTTACACCACAGTATAAATTACATGTCTGTACTCACTTTCCACCATCAGTCTCAGTTGCCCTGAATCACACAGACGAAGCGGGAGCTGTGACCAAAGTCTACAAAGGTCAGAATATGACTTTGAGACGCAAGAAAGTCTGGACAGGCTGTCTGGCTATTGCAAGAGATACAAATTTATTAATATGAAGACATGACTGACATATTAAATGAAAACACTCTTCCTGCACTGGCAGAGTTCGACCATCAGATAAATCTGGCGAATAAAAGGTCTCCAACTCCAGCAATAAACAAAGCTCAGCTGTCAAGCCTAAAGCCGCTGATGTGAAGATTAAAAATAAGATGAGAAAGTGGAATAGCACACTATGAAATCCATTCATTTAATTCAGCTGTCTGGGTTTAACCTTTATTAATAACTGATTACACTGGCAGATGAAGGCATGTTTGGAGTAATTTGGCAGGATGCAAAGGTTACACATTGTCTGATTTATGGAAATAAATCCCCAAGGCGGAAATCACTGCGATCTGACTGAAAATATTTCTCTGAAGCAGCATTACTGGAGTTATCACTACGGAGACCAAACATTGCAACAGTGTCGCACAAATGTCTTATTAAATCTAAATACCACGAAGGCAAAATATAGACATATTAAAATGAAGAAACAGTTTGTCTTCATGAAATATTCTGTCAGGTCATAAAATTGCAAAAGCACCCTCACTTTTCTAGATGCAATGTAATCATTGTGTAATATGCTTGGCTGATTATTTACGCTACGGAGTTGCTCGTTATAGCACTCGGGGGTGTCTGGTGTGTGCGTTTGCGTGTCTTTACTGTGCTACCATATTCACCTCACTGGATGCTTATCAGTATGCTCTTTAATGAATTTCTTGACAGAATTCCTTTCTTACACACATAATCTATATAGCAATGATCAAAATTAGCAGCAACCCAGTAGTAACTCAGCAAAGAGAAACTGATCTGGTGCCCTTGTTCCATACAATCAGATCCTCATCTCTTATCCTGACCTTGCATTCCCAGAAGTTCATTAAAAATGATCGTATTGGCCAAGCCAATGTTGAGGGGCTGCTAAAAGTCTGTGCTGGTTTGGCATCGACTTGACAGCTGATAAATCTATTCTCTACAGCTCCAAAAACTGGTTGATTCTAAAATTCAATGAGTGCTCTAGACTGTCCAGATATAGGTTATTAAGTTAGCTAGTGTGTGTGTGTGTGTGTGTGTGTGTGTGCATTTGGTGGGTATTGATCTTTAATTAGTTTCTAGGGCCAATGTGTCAATTTGTTATTGTCATCCAGTATAAAACATGGTACAAGAGAAGGTAACTTCTAAAGAAATGCATGCTTTGACTGCCAATAGCTCATAAGGATTGAATTAAGCTGTTTATATATAGAACCGCTGAAATCGTAAGCATCCTACACTTGCGTCGGTAAATCTCCAGGATATTCTTTGTCAAACATGAAAGGGTGGGGAAACGTTTTTTGAATTAGCGACATATTTAAATAACTTTTATGCGTTGGGGGTTTTGCATAGCAATGGAGAGTGTCGATATATCATAATAGTTTTCGGTTTTTTTAAGCTAGTCATAAAGAAAGCCACAACCGATGGCCCAAACCAACAAAAACGCAGGGGCTGCACTCGCTGAGATATGCGCCTTTCAAGCAGGCAATTTTCCTTCTCTTAGTTGTGGCTAATAAATGTAATCAACATGTTGTCACAGAAAAAACAGTCTAATTATTTTTTTACACCCTTTTTTAAAGACATGCCTAGAGTATGTAAATATAACTGTGATATATGCTATTTGAAAGCTTGTTTATTTATAGAGCCATGATCAAAGTAATTGAAACAGGGACAATACTTGTTGAATTTTAAAAGCTGACTGTTTCATTAACATAGGATGATAACCTCAGCTGCTGTAGTCCACCATGTTACATAAATTAAAGTATATAATGATGTTTGACCTTAACCTGAATGCTGGTAATCCATGTTTTCTTTGTTATTAGTCCTAACATTTACTCTAGGAATAGTAAAAAAAGAATACCAACTATTTACAACATAATTTGTTGTAAAAAAAAAAAACGTTTAATAAAGCTTCACATTCATGTTTTCATTCTATTTGAATTATGATTTATTTCCATCCATCCATTTTCTGTAACTGCTTGTCCTATTCAGGGTTGGGTGGGATCTGTAGCCTATGGGCACAAGGCAGGGAACAACCCAGGATGGGGTGCCAACCCATCACAGGACACACTCCCATACCATTCACTCACACATGCACAATTTGGTAACTCCAATTAACCTCACCATGTTTTTGGACTGTAGGGGGAAACCGGAGTACCTGGAGGAAGCCCCACGACGACACGGGCGCTAACCACTGTGCCACCATGCTGCCCCATTATTTGAATCATTTCATAAAGAGGTATATATTTTAGATAAGGGATCCACTTTTGCCCCCAGAACCACTTCAAGGGTAGACAATATGTGCGTTCAGAGAAGCCTTTCTGCAAACTATCTCACTTGTTGCACAGAGCTGATTTTTGCACATGAGGCTTTCCTGTTAGCTTTAATAAGTCTGGACATTCTCCTATGATCCTTCCCATTAATAAGCTGTTTTCAACCACAGAAATTCCATGTACTTTTTTTCATAACCCCATTAGTGTGATTACTAAATACTGCAATGTGTAATCGTCGTATGGGAGAGGATCCAAGTGAAGCAGTGTTAGTTAGCTAGGCATAATTTCCAGAATACTATTTCCAAAAGGTGTGGTGAAAAACAGGTTGTAGGTCATAGGGTGGGTATAGGTAGAAGAAGAGCAAACAGAATCCAAATCTTGCACAAAATCTATTTTCCATACAGAGTCTGAAGGTCACATACAGTAGCTGATTAGAGCAACTCAGCAAAATCAGCAAATCCAGTTCACAAGATTAAAATGAAAATGAAATTGATGAGGTACAAGTGTGCCTAGTATAGGTGGAGCAGGAACAGACTGCGTGTTGATGAATGGACATTCTGCTTGAT
Organism: Mormyrops boulengeri; assembly: GCA_026781065.1. Taxonomy (NCBI): domain Eukaryota; kingdom Metazoa; phylum Chordata; class Actinopteri; order Osteoglossiformes; family Mormyridae; genus Mormyrops; species Mormyrops boulengeri. The sequence goes on from JAODLD010000046.1 coordinate 29,524,602, forward strand.
ATGGGTGCAACAGTAATTCACTTCCATTCCCAGCAGGCACACTTGGTGGAAAGGAGCAGGAAAATTGGTGTGAGCATGCTAGAAAATCCGTGGTGATGGAGGGGTCCGGAATGACACTGGAAGTGCCCCATTATTGCTCTTCAGGGCCATAGTCCTCTCAGTCCACCAGGAACTGCAACTGACCCCTGTGACACCTGGAGTCAAATTGGGCCTGGACTGAATATACAGGTTCTCCACCCTAGAAGAAGGGAGGATCAGCAGGGGTGGAGGGTGGTTTCATGGGACTTTTAACGGGGAGACATGGCAACTGCCAATCTAGCAATGGGGGGTCAACTGCAAGCAATAGGTCAAATGGTAAATATGCTGGATGATTCTGAATGGACTAATATACTTTGTCCTGGAGATCGGGCTACATGTCGCAAATGGACAAACATGGGACATTAAGGGGATCAGGGGAATGGGACAATGGTGTTGGCCATTAGTTGAAACTACTCTTCAAAGGCTGGGACATCACTGGTCTCCATCTTCCATGGGAGTAAAGGGGGTGAGATACTGGTTCCGGCCCATTTGACATAAGGAGAAATACTGCCCCAAATAAACCCCAATGATACCCAGAAGACAGGCTAATACTAACTCTCAAACAGGTACAGAATGCTTTCCATTCCCAAGATTTGCAGCCTTGCTCTGAGATGATGTCTAATGGACTCCCAAAAACTTAAAAACCTACACTAAAACTCAAAGACGTACTCAGCTAATTCCACTGCATTCAGCAGAACTGAGGACAGCATTAAACGTTTCATCTTAGAAAACCTATGCACAGCTACCAGGACAGATGTAAGTCAGTCTGAGAGGGAAACATCTGCGATAAACTCCATTGCAGTATGTGATCATGGTCTTGGAGGAATAGGTGGGGGCTCAAGTATCCCCGCTGATAAAGCAAATGGAGTCTTGGACTGAACACAGTTGAGAAATACGGCCACCAGAACTTCAAGCTCTGTAGTATGGGTGCCTGGCACTCATCAAACAGAACTCACCATACTGGAAGGAGGTCTGGTTTCAGGGACAGCAGGATATCGAGATGCTGCGAATTGACGGGAAAGGGTGTCTGCCATGGTGTAGCTTGGACCCCAGGGAATACAAATATAGAACAGGTTCCACCAGGTTGGCAAGTCTTTAGTCTCTTTACTTTTCTTTGATATATTACAGGTTTTGCTAGTGAAGAAGACTAACTGGCCCTTCAAGTCAGTGCTTCTGAGCTTCAGGTGCCAATCTTGTGGTCAGCAGTTCCCAATATCATAATTTGTCTCTACAAGGAAATATCTGCTTCTGAAAATAGAATGTACACAAGAGGAGTTTAGAGGATGAGCCATAAAGTTGGGACAAAATGGGACTTACATTCACCTCTAAGGTATCCACCTCCTTGACAAAAATCAAAGAGTCGAGTCAAGTTGCTTAAGCACAACCACAGAAGTGAAAAGTCTTGAGTTGCCATTCCAAGTCATCCCATCGGGAACTTTTTAGCAGCCCTGCAAGCAAGGGAGGTCAATGGGGCAGTGGCTGTAGTGAAATTCCAGATGAATCTTCGGTACACATTTGCAAAGCCTAAGATGCCCTGCAGCTCCTTGGCAGTCATGAGTTCAGGCCAATGGCGAAAGGCGGATACGTTATTATGATCCATTTGGACTCCATTCAGGTCTAAAATATATCCCAGAAAGAAGATGGTGGCTTTGTGAAACTCACACTATTGAGCTTAGCTTACATGTTGAGTCTTTGTAGAACTTGCCAAATGTGATCCCTGTGGGTAGCTATTGAGGCAGTAAATAAGGAGATTGGCAATATACACAATTAGAGATATATTTATCATGTCTTCCAAGATCTCATTCATGAAAGACTAAAATAATGAAGATGAATTAGGAAGCCCATATGGCATGACCTGACACTCATACTGTCCCCTAATGGTGATAAATGCTGTTCTCCATTGTTTTCCATTGTTTTCCTGATAGGGTCATAAGCATTATAAAGGTTTAACTTTGCGAGGGAATTAGTTGTTCTGACTCATTTTTAAACAGTAGGGATTTGGAGGATACGAAAACTTTTATATTGTTAATAGCCCAGTTATCTATGCAGAACCACAGACCTTCATCCTTGTATTCAACAAGGAAAAATCCTGAAGCAGTCAAAGACATAAATGGCCTAATAACTCCCAGGGAGAAGTTCCCCTTAGTCTACTGGTACATTCTTCTCAGACTCGGATTGAAACGGTGGATTTACTTGACCTTGCGTGGGAGAGGTCCGGGGAAGAAGGTTACAGTCCTATGGCTAATGGAATGGAAAAAGATTTAAGGATTCAAGGCTTACCTGAGCCTTACTGCAGTTGTTCGAATTGATATTCTGGGTGGACTCTTGGGGAACTGATTTTATGGGGTACTCTAGGGGAATTAATTCCACTTGGGTTGCATTGGGGCTCTCAATGGATGTGGCATGGCAGGCATGGACCAGGATCTATATGCCGGTAGTTCTCTTTGATTCCAGAAGTTAACTTCTGGAAGTCATGCAGACCAGGGGTGCCCTGAAACCAAGGGATCCCTCGATGTGGAAATGAACAGAGGCTGTGTCTCCTCAGGATGCAGCAGTGGAATGTGCCTGACTAACGAATCAGCCAAATCGGGCACTGTAGCCTGTATTGTCTAGAGCCACCACAGTATAAAACCAAGTGCAACTACAGCCAATACCAGTGTTCTTTCCATGATACCATAGTGCATCTTAACTGCTGGTGGTCAGGACAGGGATCAAGGAAGGTTGCTGAGTGGGTTATATGGATGTGTGGTAAGATTAGAGATCAGCGTTGTGCACACGACCTTGGAAAATAAGATTAGTCTACAGATTTAAATTGACATGCATTAAAATATTATGAGGGTGGCTCTTTCTGAGATGAACAGAACCACCATGTAGGAGATCACACCATGTTCAAAATAGCTTAGATCAGGCATATTGCTTAGCTGAACAGTAAGTGCAGCTCTCGATTTCTTCTGTGTGTTGCATTTAGTCTGTAGCAGCCACATGAATCTGTGTTTCAAGGAGTAGCTTGTTTGCATTAACAAGCAGGTGTATGTATTAAAATGGTCATACATACATATACATTCTAAGTTAAATTTTTCAGTTTCTGTTATAAAATACCAGGAGATTTTAAAATATATGCATTAAAAAAACAAATTTGCTTCACTGTCTCAAGCCAAAAACCACAGTTATAAGTGAGAGAAATCGTACATGAATCACATAAAATGTGTAAACAGTACAGTTCCCTGACTATCAGTGATTTTTTTTGAGTCGGCTCTGTAGCTAGATGAAGCAAATGGCTTAATTTCACCTGCTGCTCCATGAGCACACTCACAGGTAATCACACAAGAACCAGGTATGTTATGTGAGCTGAAGGAACATTCGCATATATTATACAGTTTTAGCACTTACGACCTGCTGACTTCTCCTAATTAATTGCATTCAGATGGTCAAAGCTGTTACAATGAGCCAGCTGGGATTAAGAGAAAGACACAGAGAGACCTGCTTCTTAAGGACTTGTTGCATTTCTTTTTTCCCTTTCATCATATTGGTGTCTATCGCGAAAACTTTCATTTTCCTTTGAATAAATCCCCCCATCCCCTCACAAAAAGTACATTTAAGATGAATCTACGTTAACATCAGGAAAAGACCAGGCAACCCATCACGTTTCACGCTGATATTCCCTTTGTGAGTGCCTTACCACATCACAGTTGATAAATAATACGCTAATTTGTGTTTACCTTGCAGTAATGACCTGGCATTATAAAATCTTAATATCTTGTCATTTATTTAGCACATATTTCTTTCCTGTACCAAATAACACAAATCTTTTCAGTCAACTCTTTTGTCCCTGGAAATGTCCTTTCTTTCCACTGTTATTCAGTATATAATTGGTTTAATCTGTATTAAAACAATTCCTGACTGGATTTCAATGAAAAGAATAGAGACTGGCTGTGAATCACAAACTCCAGCACAAAATGCAGTCCAGGTGGCATACTTTTCTCTGTAATGGAGGGTGCTATTTTTTCACCACGGTGATTATCGGCCAGATACAGTCTGTTGTCATAATATGTTGTAATGGCCAGCACTTCCGGTCCGATCCTATTCGAATTTGGCCTGTAGTTCCATGGTAGGGTCATTTCCCAATGGCAAAAAAACCTGGAGGACTGAAACAATTTCATGAACCGTGCGTTTCCAATTCGATTGAGATATGATTTCTTGCAGGTTTTCAGGAACCCTGTGGAAGAAGTGTAAGGAATTTTCCAGAAAGGATTTTGTGGCTTTTGGCACTTGTGTTATTTGTGTTTTAAAATGGGGGGAAAAAGAAAGATTTGAGAGTGTGTTTAATCGCATGCCAGGGCAGCTGCTGGTGCAGTAGCATTTGAGAGCAGTTAAAGTGAGATTTTCCACCATGGAGAACAAAGCGAGGCCAGTTAACAGGAGGACAGCTTGTTCTTGTTGCTAATGTGTTTAAAAAGTTGCTGAGTCTAATTTGAAACAGCTTTGCAGCCTTTTTGGAGATTGTGTGACTTTGGTTTCTGAGGTCTTTTTCTTCTGTAAATTCGAACCGAATGTTGAAAGCCCAAATGAGAAAAATTACAAATTGCAAGTTGATAGGCCGGTGTTATAGATTTGTTTTCCCTATGTGAACCGAAGTAAAATTTGATAGAGCTGATGTACTTGGAAAAGCCTCCAGCTCAGGGTAAACTTGGGTGTCTGCTAATTTCAAGTCAGGCCCGCCGCTGGCTAGTTTACCTCGAACCAGACGGAAGGCTTTTAAACTGCTATTCCGAAACCACCGTTTCAAAACTGACGAGTCCAAAATAGTGGTACAGTTATTATTAAGCATGCAGCCAAAAGGCTGGGACTCCGCAAGTGGTTAGTCCTGTAAAATGCGGAAGGCTGCTGCTGATCGCGTTGTTTGCCACTGCTATGCGTGGAAAACGCAGCATCCAAATTAATTTGTGGCGAGGCACTCGCAATGGGCCCTCGAAGACTGGGTGGCCATGAAGAAAAAAAAAAACGGGCCCATCTCCTTTAATGGCCTTGGATGTGGGGGGGCAGGCAGAAATCCCTACACTCTCGGCAATGGGAAATACACTGCTAATAAAATGCCTGCAATATTCACCATAAAGTGATTAACGAGGCCTTCTTAAAATGCATGTTAAAGTATAAAAAGCAAATTGATCGTCTGATGTGTACACTGTGCAGTTACGCTGTCGACAGCCCTGCAGCAGCAATAAACTACAAAGATGCTTGCTGGGCATAACAGAGGTTTGGTCAAGGACACGGTCTAAGAAATGAGCTTGTTTTATTTTACTTTACAAAGGTCAGAGAAAAAGACGACGGGCATCAAGGGAGACTCCAGTCATCTCAGCGCAATCAAAAGATTAAATGAAAAACGCCTAAACAAGAAGCCTTACCCCCTTCCTGCATGGCTGCGTATTAATCTGCGGTTCTGTCTGGGTGGTGAACAGAGTCTATAAAATGCATCTTTCCAAAATCCGCTATAAAGGCTGGCGTTTAATTGGAGTAGGGTGGGCTTTGAGTGGGCCGCCATTTGGAATCTTGGAAAAATGCTTCAGGATGCTCCTCCGTGTTGAGGAGCTCGTTCCACCTATATGTTTCCACCAGAATGGTTTTAATGATGCAACATGTGTTTTCCAAGTTCCTAGCTCACAAGTCAGGACGAGGCGCAATGCACTGGTGCATCCTGGGAGAGCCATCATGGAGGCGCCCACGTAGACTCGCAGGTTTAGCTGGAGCGGTCGTCGCACCGGTTTGGGAGCCAGATCCATATCATTTCAGGCACAAGCTATTGGTGGCCAAACAGGCAGCAAGCTGTAAAAAGAAGGAAATGGGGCATCTGAATAAGCAGGTTACCCAGAATGCCGATGGCAGCCGCCCACGTGTCGGCTCCCCAGTCTGCCGAGTTTCTGAAGGCCAGCCTTGACTGCTCATGTGCAAAACGCAGTCTCAATGATCACTATCGCTCGCCAGAGTTACGGGAATGCACATGCTTTTAAATGCACCACTGGTTTTAGCCCCACGCAGACATAGACACACACACAGATCTCACTAGCAGTCCTGACACTTGCAAAAAAGTGGGTACCTTTCAGATGTTTCAATTGCTAAATATTAATTGACTGCATGCCTTGCTCTGCATCTGCTGTGGGTCATACTCCACAGTTCCTTCTAGGAATAGTTTCTTCATTCCTTCTTACCCAAATTAGAGGGCTGGCAGTCCTCCATCCATGCCTATCTTATTGGCTGAGAACCCATGATTAAACACGTCTTTCTATAAAAAGACTCAAGACTGATCAGCTTAGTTTTTTCTATTTTTTTTTTTTTTTGCCAGTGCCTTCCAGCCTTCCATAAGGCATGCTAAATGTCCCTCTGAGGGCTTCTAATCCACTATGTCCTCTGAAATGGAACCTTCAAATACATTTTTATCATCTTTTATCGTGAGAAAATCCAAAATTAATGCAAAATCATTACCACCTATTGATTAAATGATTTCACTGACAGGAAACATGCTTTTTACTTCACAACTGATCTCAACTAATCAAACCAAGTACCAAATGTGACTTGGGATGGAAGACAACATCGCTGATGCCTTTCAGCTGTTTACCCCAAATTCAGCATCGCTGTGGGAAATAACTTATGCGGTATTTACTTTGCTGACAGATCTTGCTGTGAGAGTTCTTATTTGTTTATCTCCCTGTCTTGTATTTGGTTTCCATTGACGTTCACGTGCTCTAGCATGAAACACGCGCTAAATACCTGACACCCTCCCTCCCTCCCACATGAGGCGCAAACAAACATGGTGGTAGGCGTGTAGAGCAGATTACTCTTCCGGCAGCTATAAAGAAAGCTACAATGTCTCACAAGACTCATTCCTCGGCCCCATTTGTTTGTATAGATTCATATATATCGCAGTGGCTTCCCCTTGTCATAAAATTAAAGGAACATCCATACAAAATTGAGGATATAAAAAACAGGTGAGCAACAGCATGTCCCTAGATTGACCAGCAGGCTACAATAGCAAGTGCTGGAGAGGAGCTGTATTGCACCATTCAGGTGCATTTCATAAGCAAATGTTGCACTGCATGCACAATATTGCAGCCTGTAGGTTGTGCACATAGCAAGTGCAGCATGAGCTACACAGGTCATGTTTTTCAGTCGCAGCACATCAGATCTAGAGCACGTTGCTGTATCACAAGTTGCAGTTTATTAGATTTTAAAATGAAACATGAAGATGAGTGACCTAATTCAATCCATATGAGGACCTACTTTTGATGTTAATGGGCCCTTTCTTGCAGTCCAGGCATACTGGAGCCCTTTAATAAAACCCCAGCACTCTGAGCCAAGGCTTTTATCCCAAGGGGCTAATTCTATTCACATTAAGACCTCTGATTAATGGATTCAAAAAAAAATCCTGGAATCTTTTATTAGGATTTTTCTGAAGGAACAAATAATGGTCAGGCCACAACAGTATTCAAAACCACAAATACTTCATAATTAACACCAGCACCATGAGGAACACAGTCATAAATGGAGCGGGGGTGTGTGTGGGAGGGGGGGGTTGTTATGACTACTGACAAGTTTGCGCTGCCTAAGGGGCTGCGTGTGCGTGCCTGTGTGTGTAGGGTACAGGTTAACATTCTTATGATGACTGAAACCAAAAGCAAAAAATGCAGAAGTGAAGAAATCAAAATTTTAAATACAGAACATAATGAACCATAAAAATTAAATCAAAGGACAGGAAACCACCATATGGGGTTTGCGGTTGAATTGAGAAGAAGAAAAAAGAGATTTTCAAACCTCTTGAAATGCACTACATGTATATTTAGAGAAGTGCATACAGAGCATGTTCAAGAAGAATAGCTACAGGTGTAGATGGAATAAAAAAAAAGATCGATTTTAAAGAAAAGAGGATATCACCCACAGGGCGTTATGGAAGCCTGAAGATTGATTCCAGGTTTTTAAAAGTTCTGTCCTGTGGTTCCAAATTGATGCTTTTAATTTTTCTAAGGAGGTCTACACTGTCGGCCTACTGTGATAATGATAAGAGTTTGTTTCTGTTTTCCACTTCAGACGTTTAACTTTTTGGCAACTGCTAAAAGAGAAAAAAAAAAAAAAGGATTTTTTTTTTCTCGCCTTGGGGGAGTCACAAAGTGTGGAGGGATGGACACAAAGCGATGTTGGGATGGAACACCGCAGTGTACAGCTGCGTGGCTAATTTACATCTCACCGTTCTGATTCGTGTTTGTGGTTTGAAAGCAACTATTAGATATGCAGGATGTACCTGCTGAGATTTCTAAGCATCTTTAACTCACAATTAATGCAGCTGTGTTGGCAATGGAGCATTTGGTAACTTGGTAAATGTATATTTGCTGAGTCAGCTTCGTTGGGTATCATTCAGGTCAATTTTAAAATTACAGTCATTTAACCTTAAGGATAATGACAAAGGAAAACAGAGAACAGTGTGTGTGTGGATAGAGAGGGACTTGGTGACTATAATCATTTCTTCAGAGAAACAGATCAGCTCGACAGGCGATGACTTTTTTCCAGAGCTAATTTCCAGCTCTTTCTGGAGGGGCCACACACATGTGAAATTCTCATCCTTAAAAGGTACCCCTCCGACAGTGTGAACGATCATTAGCTTTGTTTAAGCATGACTTAGGGCTGGCATCATGAGCGCGAGCTTATGCTGAGGGATTCACACACGTCAGTACGAAGAGATGTTACACCACATGAGAAAAGAATAAAATGAAGCAAAATAAATGCATATATATATCAAAGGGTGTGTATTGTTGAATATACCCTTCAGGTAAGTTCTTCTTGATGATAAAAAAGACAGATGTTGCAGTGAAATCTGATTTTTCTAAGATGTGTATGTATCTGCAATCAAGACCATAATCCTGGATATGTTTAATGATTCAGCATTCTTTTCATTTCTGTATCATCCTTCCAAAGGGAGCTTTTGGGTTAAGTCAAGTCTGAATTCAAGCCACTCATTAACAGCGTCATTGCACACATTTTGTCTGGCTTTAAGCCAGTTGCTAGCTTGGTAATTATCACTCTCCTTATTTTTGGGGTCGTCAGTGTGCTGTCAGCTTAATTATTGGAGGTTTAAATTCTGGAACATTAGCAGCACTTTTAAACAAAACATTACAGGCAGACCCATTCCTATGTTAGCGGAATCTCTTACCCAGAATGACTCAAAATGCAGCGCAGTCGGCCCATGTTCCAGACAGCGCGTCCACTTGGTCCCTAAGGAAACAAATTCCCACCTGAAAGGTTCCACTCATAAGCAAACAGAGGATAGACTGTTTGGTGTCCTCTAATCCACGGAAATTGTTGGAGTGCACTTTCCTCTGTGCACAAATGTACTTGTGTGAAAGTGTGTTAAGTGTCTGCAATCATGCGCCTGGGGTCACATCACGCCACCATGTGTTTTGATAAGTTACAGGAGTCCTGGGGTTTTGGGAACACTCCAAAACCACCAGTTCTTGGCTTAAAAAGTCAGTAACGGCAAACTCCAATTTGGGGCTTTGTAGTTTCACTGACAGGGGTTTAACATTGTTTTCGGTTTATGTGGGGTGTTCATGAAACAGAAAATGAAATCATTGACTCAACCCTGGTTTGCTTCCCTCACAGGATGTGACTGCTTGCGGTTGCGCATAAAATGTATCATTACATCCTTCATACATGCAGATCATCTGAGTACAGTTTGAGCTGGAAGAAAAAAACGATTGTGATGTTTCCATTCAGCTCTCAAAATAAATTTATTTTGGAAACCTGTCTGCCTTAAGCTCTGAAAGTATTATTTCGTCAAAGCTGTTTTCCTACATGGTAACATTTTAATACTACAGCTTAGTATTGTTATTGCTAGAGTTAGCAAAAACTATAACAGTTTTTTCAGAGAGTGCACAGTACGACACATGCTGAAGACTCCAGGACATTTTCTGTTGAGGTAGACAGGATGATGTCGCGAAGAAAACAAAGGTTATGACCCCAGAACCAGCAGCAGTTTTGATGGTGAAGACAAAGGGGCTGTAGACAGCGTTCACCGGCACTAAGCAGACCTGCAATGAAGGACCTAGAAAATACATTTTCAAAAGGCCTGATGTGTTTCTAAGAACAAGAACCACATGGTATGTTCCACAACCCTTCATGGATGTGAAAGCTGGACATTTAAGAAGAAAAACAGGAAGAGCATTGATGCCTTTGAACTTTCATGCTGATGAAGACTCTTAAAAAGACCATGCAACTCAAGGCATACAAACTAATGGAATATTTATCAAATAAAGCCAGAACTTTCACTAGAAGGACAAATGACCAGATAAGAAAGTATTTTAGGCATATTGCACTAATGTTCTGCAACTGTGAGGTAAAACAGGAAGACCTTAGCCACTAGCAAGATGGACAAACTCAATTATCATAACAATAAATATGCCATTGGGCAGCCTAATGACTCATTAAACAGGACTTTCTGACACCTTCATGGCTGCTAAGAGTTGACATCGACTGGACAGCACCTAATAATGACAATAATATTGTTACCAGAGCATTTTCAGTTGAGTCATTCTGTGATGGTCCAATGCAGAAATATTTTCTGCAGTTCAGTGAAGAACTTCTAAAATGCCCTTTGTCCAATGTGCTTTGTATTATGGTTAATAGACTCTCTCATATATTCTGTGGAACTACAGTGTTTGTTATCGTCTCTTTGTGTTTACTTAAGCACAGCTAGGTAGATTTATCCATTATGGATGTAAAAGCTTGCATTGGAGATATATTGATATATAGCCGCTGGGCTGTATTATGCAAACTGTCCTTTTCATCAACCCAAGCAAATTGGGGTGGGGGGGGTTAAAAAATAGCAAACACTGGATTTAGGTAGTCAACAGGATTTCTTATTGTCTTTCCCTTATTTTATCCAGAGCTGGAGAGAAGCCTGGAGCTGGTTTTAGGAAGCTGAGCTTGATTCATCAACGCAAGCTCCCATGGCGCTTATGGTCCAGCACTGTTTTGAAAAACAGACTTTTGTCCTCACGCTTGTTCTGTGAGCAAACGAAGCAGGAATCTGAGGCATCCCCCAGGGCTTCTCGTGGCCTACACTTGAACCTTGTGAGTCCCCTCTCCTGGTCTGGGTGGTGCGTACCGCTTCCCAGCTCACATCTGACAGATTAATAATCTCCGGCCAGGCATAATATGGGACACCACCAAAACGGGGAGAAGCTGCCTCAGAGATGGAACGTAGTCATGCCGACCCTGAAGCTATTCCCTCCTGGCTCCAATCACCCACAACCGACATCTTTGTCCTACAAGCCCCCACAAGTCAGCTGAAGGGCGTGTGACATCAGTGCAAGCTCACAGCCAGTGAAAATGAAGGCTTTGGGGAAGCCATGCGGTATTTATGGTAACTCTCAACAGTAATTGATGTCGATGGCCTTTTTTTTCGAGGAAAGTCTACTTGTTATGTGAGTCAAATGCTTTAAACCAAGAGATGTTTTTGGTGCCCACAGTTTCTGAAGTTTGAAGCCTCTAATAAAGCTATTATAAAAACAGTACTCACTGGTGCGGTACTGGGAGGGAATACACCAGTCCTACAAACCACACGACAAGGAATCCCACTCTGGCGTCTTCCTCTGCAAATTGTACTATGCAATCTGTTTGTGTTACTGTAATGTTTAATGAGGTGGAAACACAAACAAAGTCAGATGGAAATGTCTTCTATGTCTGGCTGAGGGAAGATAACATAACAAGAATTTAAAAATGCAACAACATGCGATTACCTCATCATAATTGTCAGTTAATTGGAAAAAGAAATTTGTAAACGGTAAGTTAATATTTACAATAAATAGGAATGTTGCTGAAATGCCTTGAAGGTTATTTTGGAATTATTTGTCGGTTCTGTATCATACTTCCTGAAGTCGTTGTGTTTTTTTGTCTGCATGTGGTTCCCAGTGTGTGATGATGTCATCCCCCTGGCAGTCTCCAGTCCCCTCTGGCCTCACTGAATCATCGTTGGTCTTCAGACAGTGCAGACGCTTTCCTGGGATTCAAAGTCACGTCACTGTAAATGTTTGGAGATTGGAGATTTGGGCTGTGTCAGTCAAGAATCATCACGACAGAAAGCAGTTCAGATAAATGACAAACACCTTCCGCTGTAGTTATGCCATGTTGGGAACTGACCAGACAGGAATGTGCATAAGGCAGCTGGACCAGCATGGTCAAAACCAGCATGCCTGTACAAAACAAAACTAAACATTTACCAATTTAAATGTAACAAATGGTCTTATCAAAGAGATAAGGCCCAAATCCCTCAGAATGATTACGGCTGTTTACGCAGTGTTGTAACTGATAATCACAGGCATAGATTAAGCCTGAAATCTAAAAGCCTGAGTTTTCTACTTTTCTTGCTTTGAATGTATCCACAAGTTACGATCATATTATCACATGTTATTATAATAGAAGGATTGTTATTAATGTATATTAAAACTCTTAAGGTATGTTAGGATGTTATGGTATACTTACATGATGCTTGTGAATGTTCTACAAAAGCATTATAAAGGCATTATGAAGGTGCAGTTAACGTTAAGCATTGCCAGTTAAACACAATGCCATCGAGCCGACATCTTGCAGCTATACTGGATCCCACATTCGCCCCGGCGATCTGACCACCTTTCCCATTAAATGGAAAAGTCAGTCGGTTCTAAGGAGCTCGCTGTAACTATATCATAATAAAAGCTGCATAACTCGCCTTTATTAAATTGTCACCACCGGACAAAACAGCACAAAGCCGAATAATACAATAGGCATGTGGCTCTGTTCCTAATCTGTGTAGCGTGGCCTTAGATTCTTCGACGAAATGCAGCTTCGGTCAAGGGACTGACCTTCATTAATGCGACATACAGCCACCATTATTTAATGCCACAAACACGTCTGAAGCTAAAGAAAAAGACAGAGGAGCTGTTGGCGCTTAGATACGACAGGCTTTTCCATAACTCCCTTTTATAGATTTCCTTTGTAAGTAGTTTTGTATCTGAATGAAATAGCAACCTTTTAAGATTTTTTTCGCCTTAATATTAGGTCTTGTTGCTGAATCTGACAAAGGCTCTGTCATTCCAGATAGTAACGGTTAAAGATTAATGTGCTGTTCCTATGGGGGACGAGGTCCACATGACTAAATCTGATAAAACATTGATGGGATCGAGCTGTGATCGTACAAAAAAAGATGAAAGGCAACGTATTTCCAATTACGGATAGCTACGGTCCCGAGTTACCCTATTCATGCATACATGAGGCAAACCAAGCCACGGCAGAAATACATTACTTCAAATTGCTCAGTGAATTATGAGATCACGTGGGAAGGTAACATCTGAATAACCCATTTTCAGCCCCCCATCGCTGGCTGCGCTAGTCGACGTCTTGGAACGTGGTCGTTTGCGTTGGATCTTTCCGGAGAGCACGTAAGGTCTGATCTCAAAGATTGCGGAGCTGTTTCTCTCTGAATGACTGATGCCAAGAACTGATCCATTATGCTTGTAAAGGTCATGAAAAAAAATGAAGGTATTTCTCAAACACGCTTCTGTTTCTTTGCAGAGAGCCCAGTTTTATTAACATGAATAATAAGTATGCAAGCAAATGGTGAGCAGCCAAGGTCTCCTCTCTCTGCTGGCCTGATGTTCAAGCATGGCCTGCACAAAGCACTGCATTTATTTGCAAATACGTAGATTTAAGAGGGTCATTAACAGCGGACGATATCTTTTTGCTTTTCTGTGATAAAGAGAGATTGACGAACGGAGCTGGAAGCAAAAGTGTGGAAACTGGGTTAAACGTCACCTGAGATAAAGGTGAATTTACCGACTCTGCTTGGCCAGCTTGTTTTCTGCCTGATCCAGTTCCCCAGGGTCAATCCCGTCGGCACTCTATAAGGATGCAACTGTGGCAGTTCAGGTGGAGGTCCAATTTGGTGCCGTAGGGCTGAGTGACCTCAGCACAGATGTTCAGCCTGCTCTAATTGGACCAGAAGGAGCTGACACATAATGCATTATTGCTCCCATTTTTTTTCGAAGTCACATATCCTGCATCTTCCTTGTGCCCTGTCGTCATTGTGCATCATTCACACTGCGACAAACATGGCGAAACACATCGGTCACAGTCCATTCTGCGTGTGACGGCATCATTACATTTCAATGTCCGGGGGAAGTAATTTCCTATAGGATAATATGGGGGGACGAGGTGCTTAAAAAGCATAACCAGATGGTCTGCAGATCAGAAGCCAGTTAGCTGCCTGATGGACCCCTGCCCGCAGAGAAAGGCACCCACTAATCCGGCAGGTGACAAAGCGACCTGGGGAGCAGCCGCCCCAGTGCTGAGCATGGCCTCGACCACCTCTCAGGCTTCTCTGTACTGTGTGCACCTCCTGGGAGGGGGTCAGAGGTCACCGTGTGCTCACGCTCAAGCCGATCGTGCAGCTCGACTGATTTCTGCAGCCACGGAAACGTCGGGGTGCTCTTCAGAGCCTCTTCAATATTGTGTGTGCGTCCAGTGAATCATGAGAGAGAGAGAGAGAGCAGCAGTATCAGGGGCTGGCCTCTTATAGTGTCCTCTACCGATTAGCATCTACGGAATTAATGGTCTCGCCATGCCTAATTAATCCACTGAACAGCGTCCCTGTTTAACAGGTGGTCTGTCCTTGGAGAGCTGCTTATTGTGACATGCTTTGCAGGAAAAGGTACTTCTGTGCATCATTGAGATGGCAATGAATTGACCCACGCTGCTTAAAATTACACAGGGAATATAAATCACGAGCATGGGGGCCCAACAGACTGCAAGTTTGCAACTGAATTGCGAGTGACCTATTCGCATGTTTACTCTAAGCTTTTACTGAAGAGCAGCTGAGGGTTTTAATGTGTGGTCTGGTCGAAGGGTGAGCTTGATGATTTGGTTTCTGTTATCCTGCACCCGGTGATGGGGGTGGATGGGGGGGGTGGGTGGGCGGGGGTGGCTGAGAGTTGTCCATCTTATCCAGTGATCACACTGAGCCCAGAGCAGCTCCTTCAGGCCAGAGACCATCCAACTCCATGTGTAGCGTAACCAGAAGCCAGCAGGTCTGTGGACTCCTACAGTAATTCATCGCCGTGGCACACATCGATCACGGGAAGGGAAACAAGTGCCTCTATCTGCAGTCCAGGCTGGGAGGGATGGGCTGGTGGCAGGGAGAGGGAAAGAAAGAGGAGAGAACAAAAAAAGCGTGGGGGGGTAAAGAATAAGGCATCACTGGGCTCATACGACTGATGTTGCCAAGGGTACTATTAAAGGCCACATTTCGGCAATAAGCATGCGGAGCGCTCTGCTATCAGCAGGGCGGGGGATGGGTGGGGGATGGGGGGGCGAGTCAGCCTACTTTTCTGCCTCGGCTCCCCCAAACGCTAGTTATAAAGTCGATGCTCTCAGCGACGGATGCAGGCGAGCAGCTGGAGTCACGGTGATGTACGGCGCCGTCCCACGCTCTATCACCACGCTTTACGAGATGGATGGGGGGCCGCCGGTAATGAGGTGAGGAAGGAAAAGGCATCCATCACCCCCCCCCACACGCACACTTCCCCAACGCTGCTGCCTCATCTTCCCGACGAGGACACCGTGCTCTCATGCCCCACAGATCTGGGACTGCCTCCATATAAAATGGCTGATTAAAACGCGATGCTTGACACTGGATTATAGGTGTCTCGTTAGGGGATAGAGAAGGCCCCCCCTTTTTTTAATTAAGCCCCCGGCTCGTAAATATACATCTGTGCTATGGGGGATGCAGTGGGTTTGGCTGCCGTGTATCGCCACGAAACGGACCAGGTCCTGGGAGAGCGGCCCACCCCGGCACCGCTGGGTGAGAGCGTGGAAGCAGGAAGCAGGGAGCGACATGCGTAACGGCGGATGCATTTTGCTGGCGCCTCGCTAGCCCTGCCCACATGGGCCCCACCTTCCCCGCAGGCCTGCCATTGCCATTTAAACGGCCCGCTGTTTTCTTATTATTCCCTGCTGCTAATGAGGCCTCTGCTGGGCATGTGCACAAATTATTAAACCTCTACATAAGGCCATTAGTAAACGTTATATAAAAACGAACGACTTTCTTATTATTTATTAAGAATGGTGTTGTCTAAATTTGTCCCCGGAAGGGTACCATTTTCTGCTGTTGTTTATTAAGCATACTTAATTTTATTTCAAAGACAGGACTGCTTAGTCGCAGTGATGAGCGAGGGCATTAATTCAAAGTGCTGAAAGTGGATATAACCGCCCCCGCCCCACACACACACTGGGGTCTCTCATCCAGTGATGGTGCAGATGTGCAGGCCTTCAGACAGTCACAGATTCAATCACCCCTGTTTCATAACAGTGTTACCAAAGACAAACAACACTGATCAACAGTGCATGACAGTCCTTAATCTTTACTTACGAGAATAGGGCAGGTACCACGTGACGTGTAAAAAAGCGTGCCCCGTGTGGCCGTGTGTGGGGGGGTGTGCAGTGGTGTGTGTGCTGACCTCGGGGGTTAGTGCCTGAGATGGATGGCAGCCAGGATCCAGAGTAATACCTTTCTGGCCCTTTGGGGACGTCCCGCCAGCTCTGACCCGTACCGGCCTTATCCTCGCTCGTGGCGGGTACCCATGCTTAATCCTCCACCCCGCTCTCTGCCCCCGGCGACAGCGGTGCGCTTAAAACTCAGGGCTCAGGCAGAAACAGAGAATGGCTCGTTTATAAACATAGAGAGACCAGCTGGGCGCAGGGAGGCGGAGCTTAGGGGCGGCGATGTCATTGTGTTCCACCCCCTGAGCGGAGGGTTGGAGCTCGGTGCTGTGCGCAGACAGGCACACCTGGGGGGGCTGCTGCTCAGAATCATGCTTCTGAGGACGGAGAAATCCCCAGGCACCCTGGTGCTCATGACGGGGGGGCAGGTTGTCAGGGGGCACTGTGTACATCTACAGAGGGGAAACAGCCCCTTGCACATTTCCAAGTGCTACCTGCCACAGCTGGTTATCGTGAGGCTGAGATGCGATTAAACAGACACTTTTTTCCAGATGCCCTACAGAATGGGGGACGGTGAGGTGCAAAGGAATTTGCTTGCGGTTCCAGAATGTGGGTTGAGAGGTTTTTTATGCATCCTCTTAGTGTCTGGAACATGGTGAATAAATCCCAATGAACATGCTCTCCTACTTATGAGCCCCCACCACCCCGGTGCACCACGACCGCACACATGACTTGGAGAGGGCCAATGGGCGACAGGCTCACAGTCACATGACCACTAAGACAGGCATAATTTAACTAATTTAACTGTCCTTGAGGCTTTCAGTTTTTTTATGGGATCTGGCTGAAACAGCAGTGCTGACCGACCCATTTGTGGTCTGTGCTTGATTGCCCCCATACACGTCAATCACGGCACAAGAGGCGGGGCCTGACCCTGGAACGCATCACTGTTGAGCCGCTACGTGTCTGAAAGGCATTTTGGTCGCAGAGCGGCCCGTGATGAAGGACTAGGCGAGAGAGGAGAGCGAGGACAGGGATACTGCCGCAGTAATATTTAGGGCCCATTCGGCTGGTTTTATAAGGGGCTTCTGGGCGCTAATGGAACAGATGCAGCTGCAATTTAGCTTCGTTAGCCTCAATTCCGTCACAGACCGTAGCTTTTCATTACCTGTTCATTTCCATCACGGCATCTCATTGTGGGCATAATGACATTTGTGTGAGTATTGTTTATCTAGCCAGCGCAGCCGTTTTCTCTTTCAGTAGAACAATAGGCTGATAAAAACTCTCACAGCCGTATGAATGTGAGGCCCCAGACTCCGAGTCCGTGGCCTTCGCACTCTTATCTGGAGGCTGATGTTAAGTGGGGGGGTATTAGGCATGCACACCCGGAGGAAACGGCCTGTGACTAAAGGCAGCAGAAAGGAAGCTGAGAAAATGAAACTGAAAATCCCACTCTACTGTGATTTTGTTGTGAAGCGCCACCGATTAGAGGCACCTGTATAGTGCTGCTTGTGTGAGGGAGAAAAGAAACATTTGTGAGCACCGTTGTGTTTTCACATGAGATGGCCGGCAAACCTTGCAGTTCCCCGCATTTCACACAGAAGAGTGGGTCCTTTCGTCTATCTTTTAAAAAAATAAAACAACGGACAATATATCTAACTTATAATCTCCAGGAAAGGCAGAGGGTAGAGATAAATGTTCAATGGTCAGAGTGATGTTCCAGAAGCAGAATAACTAACAACAAACGCAATGTTTCCCTGCTGCACTGACCTGCAGGCTAATCGGAAGCAGAAACAGTGATGCTGTAATGTGCAGAATGGACCATGCTTGCCACAGCGTGAATAATTCGGAACTGCGAGATCTATGCTGAGTTATTCTGTCTTGGTGTCCTGTTGGCCTCTGCTTGACGATTTAGCTGCATTTCGTTTACTGTAGATGAATTAATGACGTAATCTCCTCAGTCTGACAGGCAGCTACCCAGCTCTGCAGGAAGGCAGAGCTGTGCATGCTGGGATATCATTGCTAATACCAACATTATTATCGGTAGTGGCATCAGTCACCCTAGCAGTGTTAACAGGGAGTTCTCCTGCTCCCTTCCCACTGCCACTTGCCCCCCGACTGTGCCAAGCCCTTCAACAGTCCAAATGTAAAGGCAGAGAGGGCAAAAGGGCAAGCTCTGTCATTATGACACTGTGGTAACAAATATGAATCCATTTTCCCGGCGCTACTGCTGGACCCAGACTCCCCTAACCTTGTGAGGCCTGTCTCCAGCAATGTATGCAACATTTGCTCTGCACCAGAAAACAAACGATCCTCCTTTTTGTTTGTTTGCATGTTCGCCGTTTGTTTGTTTTCAAGGTCATGCTGAAAGGGTAGCCGACCAGATGTGCTCCACATAGCGACTCAAACAGTGAACACTTATTCCATTTACATGCACTCTTGCTTGGTAGCAGCACTGCTGTATTAATGTGGCTTGAGACAAATGCGAACTAGCCCACCCCCTACAGGCGAGGGGCTGAACCGCCAAGTTCTCTGTTACATTAACCCTGCATGTTCCACGGCAGCCAAGAGAGGATGTAAGCACTTATTTAATAGCACTCATTAATAATTCACCACTTCCAGGAGAGCAAATCACAGCAGAGTCACTACAATTGTTTTAAAAGCAGTCAAGGACAATGGCTTTTACATCCACCCATTAATATTTGATTGAGGGGTTTTATTGTGTTTATCTCGATGGGCCTGTATAATTCAGAGCCCTGATAACACAACTGGCATCCAGCAGCACCGCGGGGCTCTGGGATGGAGTAGATTCTCTACCCCTCTCCCCCCAGCTTCCTTTCCTTGAACACGAACAAGCGGCTGTCTGTGTCCTGTCCACAATTCGCAATGGATTTGTTGGGGGAGGGGTGGGTTGGTTGAACTGAGGGTCACATTGTCAGGACTCATGTGCCGTAACGCGAGTGTCCCCTCAGCAGATGACCCACTTAGAGTAATGGAGAACACGACCGCCCCCCCAGAGAGAGATCACCAGGATCCCAGATAAATCATATATACCTGGCAGGGGGGTCACTCCCGCCTGTGGGGGCCTCCGTCACATCCACAAGCTACCTTTCACTGTCACGGAGCCAGGGTGACAATGTGTATAATCATCTGCCTTTAGTGCAGGTTCACAGGCATGCAGTTTAGTGGGGTTGGTGTCTCTAAATTGCTGGACATAGTGTAATTGCACATGGTGGCCTGGCTTTTCTGGGAGAGACTCCAGGCTAACTGTGGGGGCCTGCACTGAACTGGATATGGTGCATGTATATATTATGCGAACGCACCAATAGGATTCAGAAAGTGCTTGAGTTCCCTCCCAGCTGCCTATGGGGTGGCATTGTGGGTCAGTGGGTGGCACTGTTGTTTCACAACCCCAGGCTTGGGGATTCAGATTTCTTGGTCTGTGTTTCCCCATGTTGTGTGGGTTTCATCTGGGTACTCCGGTTTCCTCCCGCAGTCCAATGACATGCATCCAATTGGCAATTCTCAATTGCCCAATGTGTGTGGGGGTGCATGCCCTATGATGGACTGGCATCCCATCCAGGGTGTACCCCTGCCCTGTGATGGACTGGCATCCCATCCAGGGTGTACCCCTGCCCTGTGATGGACTGGCATCCCATCCAGGGTGTACCCCTGCCCTGTGATGGACTGGCTTCCCATCCAGGGTGTACCCCTGCCCTGTGATGGACTGGCATCCCATCCAGGGTGTACCTCTGCCCTGTGCCCAGTGCTGTCTAGGATAGGCTCCAGGTCCTCCGTGACCCCGACCAGTATTAGCAGTTGGAAGATGGATGTGTGTGTGTGTGTGTGTGTGTATATATATATATGGTATGCCAAACAGGAAATATTTAATCATCTTTGATATATATGGAATGAACGCCAATATATATACAATGAAACCCGGAATATATGGAATGAATGTCGATATATATGGAATGAAAGCTGATATATATTCAATGAAACCCAGAATATATGGAAGAAACCCGATATATATGGAATGAAAGCTGATATATATACAATGAAACTCGGAATATATGGAATGAAAGCTGATATATATACAACGAAACTCGGAATATATGGAATGAAAGCTGATATATATACAATGCAAGTCGGAATATATGGAATGAAAGCCGATATATATACAACAGTTATCAACAGTTGCCATTTTTGCTAGCTTTGTAAAGAAGAAAAAAAAAGCTGTGAAAGGGAACTCGACATGGAAGAGATACTTGGCCTTCTATATATTCCAGGTTTCATTTTATATTTATCATCTTTCATTCCATATATATCAGGTTAATATCAGGTTATAAGTCAGTTAATAAGGGCCCAGAGCCTTAAAGGTCCAAGGTCAGACGCTAGGGTGCACAGCCCCCCAAGGGACCCTCTGGCTTCATTCCCATCAGCCCTGCTCATCCTATGGGCAGACCAGGTTTCTGAGACACACAGCCATAATCAGATCAGCATCTTTTAAATGTAGCCCCTTGTAACTAAAATTAAACGTGAAGAGAAAAATGTGCAAAACAACAAAACATGTCCATTGTACTTAACCCACATGTGACATAGCAGGGGAACGTTAGTATTTAGCCCCTGGGGAGCAGGACCTTGCTCAGGGTACCTCAGTGGTGCCTTGCTGGTTGGGGATTTTAACCAGCATCCTTTCAATCAGAAGTGCACTTCCCTAGCCATTAGGCCACCACTACCTCATAACCTTGGGTCTGTGTGTGTGTGTGTGTGTGTCTGTCTGTCTGTCTGTCTGTGTGTCTGTCTGTCTGTCTGTGTGTGTGTGTGTGTGTGTGTGTGTGTGTTTGTGTGTGCGCATAGCCTGAGAGATCCTCCCAAAGGATCCCTCACACTGAGAGGCATTTCTGAACGCCGATGAGGTCACCAGCACGAACATGGAAATGAGCTTAAAGCCCCCAATGAAACAAAGTTAGGTGCAGAACTGCTGGTCACAGTAAGGAAATGGTGGATAGTGAGGTTTAACCAGCCGCCCGCGTCAGTTACTTGGCTATATATAATTTAATACACATTTTACGACGTGTTTGCCAAGTGCTTGAACACTGAATAACACCTTTATAATAGAAACACAGGCAACTGAGTGATACTTTTTTGAAACAATGTGTACAAATGTGAAAATCACCAATCAGAAATGTTAAGCACATAAGACATAAGTCTCTCAATTGTGGCTGACAGGACTGCTTGTTAGCTCAGGATGCTGAAGACTAGGAGCTGGGGGAGAGGTTCAGGCGGGAGGCTGGATCAGGCGAACCAAAGGTTGACACTTGGAAACTTTCAATAGATACAATTACAATCTGGTTCCTGCCATTGGTCTCTGATTTAAGGACCAGAAGGTTCTGGAAGCAAAGAAGGAAGAAAAAAGTTTCATAATACCGAAATCAGCTTCAGTATTACCTCCAGTAGCTTTAGCCCTATTTTAACGATTTAAAGCGTTTTTAGCCCAAATGGTTGCTAAATGGTTTTCCAGCTTTCTGTACTGGAACACGGTTAACTTGGGTGTGACGTCATTCCCAGCCTCGACTTCAGACTTCCGAGGTAAATGGCATGTAGCAGTAGTAGCTGCACCAGGCACATGGTCCAAAAGGGGTGTACTAAAGTCTCATAATATATCATGGGTTTGTTTGGGGCGTAACATGCTGTTAATCAATTAGAGTGTCATCTCATTTTCCCTTTAAGAGTCAGGTGCACATGCACCTTGGTGGATTGCCATTATAATTGTGGATTTGCCAGATAGAAAATTGCCTTTCTCTGCAGAAGAAATGGATCTGCTCCTGCAGAAAATGAAAGCAGCAACAGCAGGATTCCACCAAAGCAGAGGTCTGCATTCCCGCGGGGCCCGCGGCAGGAGCGCAGCGCGGGACAAGTTTTCATTTTTGAATGCGGAAGTGGGCGGGAAGTGACTGATATGTTTGTGGGAGCGGGAAAAAAGAAAGTAAGTATTGCTCAGATATGTTTTTTTGTTATTTTATCAAACTATTATTTATGTCCAAGAGTGAACAGAAAGTTACATTAGATTTTTCACTGAATATCAGAAAAATAGGCTACTATGCCTAGTTTGTTTTTTTCACCAGCCGGTCCTGGAACTTTCGGAAGGACGTTAGCATTTTGAAAATCCCTTGTCACTGTCGTGAGCCCCTGGCTAATGATGGCAGAGGCAGCATGAATATCCTTAACGGCCAAGGATGTAAGCACTTGCTTAAGGAAGTGTCAGGCAGTTGGCAGGGCTTTTCATTGTAAGCCCCACAATGTGAAGCACTTGCCTTTTGCCTGTTGTGACAAATGCAGCAAAGTGTCATCATACACTGGGCACAAGTCTGGGCCTCAAGGGCCACGTGTGCTCAGTTTCGAAGGGCCAGACGACACTGACATTCACTGAAAGTGCAAGCAAATCAACAGTGACAACTGCACTAAAAACCTGAACAACACACAAATGTCTGGATGTCTGTGACCTGTTATTGCAAACATTGTTGCAGGCGAAATACAGGTATCTCCCACTTTACAAACATTCACCTGACGACACATCGCTTCTACGAAAGACCTACATTAGTGCCTGTTTTTGCTAACCGAAAAAAGGAGAAAGACAATAACAATTAGCGTTTGTTTATCAGCAACGTTTTGGTGGACTGCATATATGACGGTGGTCCCATAAGATTATTATGGAGCTGAAAATTTTCTATCACCTAGCAATGTCGTAGCCGTCGTAATGTCGTAGCTCAATGCATTACGCATGTGTTTTTGGTGATGCTGGTGTCGACAAACCTACTGAGCTGCTAGTTGTATAAAAGAATAGCGCATATAATTATGTGCAGTACATAATACTTGATATTGGTAATGAACAACTATGTTACTGATTCATGTATTTTTTATCGTTATTTAGGCTACACCTTATAGCCTAGGTCTGTAGTAGGTTATACCATGTGGGTTTGTGTATGATGTTCTCACAACAAAATCGCTTAACGATGCATTTCTCAGAATATATCCCTGTCATTAAGTAATGCATGACTGAATTGATTCTGGTAAGTGAAACTACACTGATACATTGTTTCTGCTATATATAAGCTGTGTATTTACCGTATCATTTCTGCTTTTACTATGTGTCAGTGTTAATTTTGGTTTTATGTGTTTAGTATGATTTGATAGTTTATTTTTGGGTCTGGGAATGCTCAGAATTTTTCTTCCCATATAAATTAATGGTATTTGCTTCTTTTCTTTGCGCCATTGCTAGAACTTTTGTATGTTTGAAGATCCTGAGACTACCCATTGTGACATATTTCTTAAAATATTTTAATGTACACACTAATTAATTTTTACATTGTAATCTTTTTACGTTTCATCTTTTGTATGTTTGTGCGCTGTTGGGCATCATTGTGTGTGTAACAGCTTACGCGCTGTGCATGCGCCTAAGTAGGCACATGTTACTGTCTTGCTAATGCGCCCTTAAAATAACTGTTTTTGTTGGTCAAACGCGCAATCGCTTTCTGCTGCCTCAGAATACCAATACGCCAATAATGTATGTCACTCCGCCTCATCCTAAGACAGACATACCCACAAGCTCTCAGATGGGCACATATTTAAACGACATGTGCGCTGGATGAGAAAATGAGAAAATCACATCAAGCTCATTCTAGCAAAGATACCTTCGTCTTGCCTGGTGCCACTTTGCACCAGATACACAGCAGGGCCCTAAGTGTTAGCTAGACTGAAAATGCCCGCCACGGTGACTTGGGGGTCCTACAGACATGATTCAGCATTCTCTGTCCTCCAGACTGCAGTGCCTGCAAAGCAGAGCACCATGAATCTGGTATAAGGTACACATGCATCCTTTCAGTTCAGCTATTTTCATGTATATCCACAGGCAAATCTGACTTTACTAAAGGCAGATGAGTCAGGTCAGGAAAGGTCATTGGTAGCAGCCTAAACTAGGGCTATCTAGGGCTATTTAGCAAACTTCACCATTCATTTACAGCAGAAATCTGAGCTGTTGTTTGTCAGCAATAGATGATTGAAGACACGACGAGCTTTGAACTAAAGTTAGGAAAAACAGTGTTGAGTTGAATCATTGGATTTAATTTTTTTTAGTCCACAGGAGACAAATTTAAAAGCTCAGGAAATGGTAAAGATAAGATTAAGAATCTCATCAGCAAGAAAAGCAGTCAAAATATAAATATTGTCATATTCATAGATGTTTGCCTGCATTCTCTTGTGTGTGTGGGTGGCAGGTACAAGTATGTGTGTCTTTGCATAGGTGTTTAGGTGCATGTTGATAGTCTCGTACTGTGTTTGGTTACTTATGGTTAAGGTTAGGGCTGGGTAGGGGTTAAGGTCGCCATGTTAGGATTAGAGTTTTCCCCATAGAAATGGATGGAGAGTCCCTACAAAGATAGAATTAAAAACCCGTGTGTGTGTGCGTGTGTGTGTGTGTGTGTAAAGAAAACACTTTTTTGCAACATTTGAAAAATCATTAAGCACTGCAGCTTCCAGCAGTAAGTCTGTCACCCTGCAGCACATTTTCGTTGTTTCGCTGTCACTTTTACAGAGGGACAATATTTACCTTAGCAGGTCCACCAAAGCTAGGCTGGAAATCCGGGCTGATATTCCCATCTGCAATCGACAGGCTGCATTACAAAGCACACAACTGACACGATAAAGAATTCACGACAGATCTCCAAAGGCTGCAGTAATCTCCTCTGCACGGCTAAAACTCAGCCAAGTCCTTACGAGCAGGAGGGCGGCATGTTCATTTTACTCAGTGTGCATTTCAAAGTGAATCCATTGCAAGGCAACTCGGGATTCAAGCCACCGCCCGCCCTAACCCATCATAAACAAGCTTACAAGATGGACAGTAATGCTCAACAGGCTTAAGACAGACAGGGTTTAAAGTGATAAGAACCCAGATTAAAGTCTGTTTTTATTGTAAATAAGACCGCAAAAATGATCAAGTCAGGAAGCTTCAACAACACATGTGTGTGTGTGTGTGTGTGTGTGTGTGTGTGTGTGTGTGTACCGCAAAAATGATCAAGTCAGGAAGCTTCAACAACACGTGTGTGTGTGTGTGTGTGTGTGTTTGTGGGTTTGCAGAGATCACATTTGTGGACCAAATTGTCCCCAAAGTGCAGTAAAACCTGAAATTTCCCTACTTTTGGGGACGTTTTTTGAGGTCCCCATTTTGATAACCTCAGTTTTATAAAACTCGGTGAATGCAATCAAAAAGTAAAAATGCCCAAAGTCTTGTATTTGGGTCGGTTATATATGTTTAAGGTTAGGGATGGGTAGAGGTTAAGGGTGTCCTGATTGGGATTAGGGTTTTTCCCATAGAAATGAATGGACGGCCCCCATTTAGATAGGTACACCAACATGTGTGTGTGTGCGCGCGCGCGTGTGTGTGTGTGTGCGTGTGTGTGTATAAGCACAAAGAAATGTGCTGCAGGTCATATAATCTGCATGTGGCTCAATGTGGTTGCACGTTCAGATCGTCTCTGTGTAGCTCCCAATCCCTCCCATGAGCCTCCACTGCCTGTACCGTCTAGCCGTTTGTATCCCAGCCTCCCCTACTAATGGCACTGCCTGACTTTCCGCCCTTTGTAATTAGCAAGTTTCCGGGGCCCTCCAAGGCCCCCGGTATGATACATGTCTTCGCCGGCAGCTCTCGGCTGGGATGAAGGGGTGTAATCAGGCTTACTGCATGTGCAGGTCCAGTGCAGGTTATCGCAGCAGTGGCTGATTTGCATGCGGGGGCCCTGCTGGATGGCGGGCAGAGCCAGGGGCCATCGGGAGCAGCGGTGGTGATAACGGTCCTCTGTAGCCCCACGTAGAGGGCCCAGAAGCAGCACACGAGGTGGTTGCAGTGCGCAGATGGGCCGCCATCCACTCCAGCTGCCGATCCACACACACGCACGCACCCGCACGGCGATAAAGTACGGAACATAAAATCTGAGTGGGCTCAACAGCCACCCCATCTTTTGGCGAATAAAAAAGGTCAATTTACAGCTCGCTCCCTGCCGTTGTTATTTTAACACATTTTTACCACGTTCGCCGGGGTGAGGGGTTAAGTGGAACTAAAGAGTCTGATATGTGCTTTTGTACACTTTCCCTCCTCGTGGTTTCTAGTGTTCAGCTCGGAAAGGTGGCAGAGAATATTAGCACCTCGCTAAAGAGGTGGCCTCCAAAAAACTTGGCAGGGTGGGGGGCGTTCCCCCCAAGCAGAGGGAGATGGCCAGCAAACATCCTGCCCTAACCACAAGTCCATGCAGGGTGATACACATTATTTGCCATTTGAACATGGAGCGTAGGAATTCTTCGCATTTCCCATGTGGCTCACCATGAAGAACCCCATGGAGTAGGTTCGGGTTAAGGGCCTCGCTAAGGACCTGAAGGTGGTATGATTACTCTGCTCTCCACAGGATTTGAACTAGCTGGCATGCTCCACGTGGCCACACCCTTTCCCTTTGCGACGATATTGGCCAGCTGACATCCCTGAGATTGCCGAAGGCTCGAGGCCTCACAGAGAGCCCCGGACACTGATTCCTCATTTTACCTCTGCATGACCCTGTTTAATGTTGCCACGAACCATTTACTAATGCACAGAGACAGAACATAACGCGCTCCCCGTCTCAGTCCACACAGCAGAACTGTCGCAAGAAGGAGCACGGGTTTAAATGGGAGCCTCCTCCCAGCAAATTCATTGTCTTCATTAACCAGCTACATCTCTGTGTGGTGTGTGTGTGTGTGTGTGTGCGTGTGTGTGTCTGTGTGTCGGTGTGTGTGTCTGTGTGTCGGTGTGTGTGTCTGTGTGGTGTGTGTGTGTCTGTGTGGTGTGTGTGCGTGTGTGTGTCTGTGTGGTGTGTGTGTGTCTGTGTGTCGGTGTGTGTGTCTGTGTGGTGTGTGTGTGTCTGTGTGGTGTGTGTGCGTGTGTGTGCGTGTGGTGTGTGTGTGTGTGCGTGTGTGTGGTGTGCGTGTGGTTGTGTGTGTGCGTGTCTGTCTGTGTGTGTGTGTCTGTGTGGTGTGTGTGCGTGTGGTGTGTGTGCTGCATGTGTCTGTGTGTGGGTGTGTGCGTGTGTGTCTGTGTGGTGTGTGTGCGGGTGTGTGTGTGGTGTGTAGTGGAGGGGAGGGGATTAAGGAGGACAGGGGTGGGGTCTGAAGAGGCCAGCCCAAGGGGGGGGAGGGCATGGCAGCCAAAGACTAGCGCAGAAATCAAAGCCAAAGGGGGGAAGATGAATTCTGTCCCAGGGAGCCGAATGGCGGTCTTGCTAATCCACACTGAGTGCTATCTAATGCTGCCCTGTAATCCTCCGCTCCGGGAACAAAATTAAAGTGTAATGCAATACTGTCTGACACAAATCACTTCTGTTCCCTGAAAAGCAGATTAAGGAATAGTTACATTCGTACAAATCTATTCCTTTTGTAAATTTTATTATTATGATCATATTCTGCAACATCTTGATTCCATAATCCTAAGCACGTTTTTTTTTTTTTTACTTCTCGTTATCTGAACACGATTACTAAAGTTATATTAGGGAAGATCAGATCTAGCAGAAGCACCAGTGATCCACGTCCGTCCTGCGGAAAGGTACGTGCATGCCCCCTGAGCCACAGGAGTGTAGTGATGCATGAGGGGGGTGGCCAGAGATGGTAAATCATCTGTGGCTGGGGGTGGGGGGGTGGCGAGGGACACCTGTACACCTGTGTGGTCATCATCTCCTCATTGTGCCGCCACACAGTCCTATCTGTGTTGTGATTTGACGGCTTGACGGAATCAGTGTGCCTCACAGGAGAGAGAAGTAAGGGAGGTGGAGAGGAAGAGGAGGGAGGGGGCACTGCGATGGAAATTCACTAAGAAAAAGGGATAAGAGTTGATGGAGAGCAGAAATGAGAAATTACATTCCCATAATGTAGAGTTTTACAGTATAGGACAATGTAGTACAGTAATGTTGTACAGAAGAGAAATCATATTCACACATAATTTATAGTTTATTGTATTGCACAATCTAGTACAATAGGGAGGGAGTGGCTTGGGTGAGGGAGTGGCTTGAGGAGGGAGTGGCTTGGTGAGGGAGTGGCTTGGGGAAGGAGTGGCATCGATGAGGGAATAGTCTAAGCAACAGAACATGACCCTGGAGCCTGGGGAGGTGAGGGCAGTAAAAAGAGGCCTCATGAACACCCCCTCACACACACAAACACACACGCAGAGGCTCACTCTTGACCTTACGCGTGTGATTCAGTAGGTGGGGTCATTTGCCCGACCTTGGCAGTGAGGGTATCATTACCTCGGGCCTCTTCTCAGCCAACGCAGGTGGGGCTGGCGGTGCCTCAGCGCCCTTCATCCAGGCCGCATTTGCTGCAGGGAGCCTACTGCTAGAGCAGCAATATGACAGCATATATAACAAAATTCCACAAAGATCATCTCAGATCCCACCTAAGCATGTCGCTCGCATCCCCGGTTTGTTACCGCTACGCTCCCCCCCTGCTTCCGGCTCACTGATGGAGATTAGCTTTCGCGTCGTTAATCCTCAGTGGTTCGGTGGCCCGCATCTCCTCCCGGCCTGGGGGATTGGGCGCAGGCCCCACTTTCGCCTGTGAGCATTTGCCTGCTTTGTATGGTTGGTATGGTGTGGATATTCTACAGTTGTGCCAGGACTGACTGTATTCTGTCATAAGTGTCCCAAAAACCCAGGCCTCTGCACCGCTGCTGACATCACAGCCAAAGGTAGAACCCACAGAGGAAGGATTTGGCCTATTTAACTACCCAAACAAGGCCAGAGGTCCTCAGACACACCATGACTCACTCAGCTGAACACCCCCTCGTCGTCCCCTGGCCCAGCCATCCTGTTACATGTCCCATCCTCCCCGAACACTGGAACGGAGACCCGGTGCATCCCCTAACCAGGGCTGCCAGCTCAGTTCACAGCTGGGGGTGGGGGCAGCGATGGCTTGGCTGCATCATTCTACGTCTCTCCACCCACCGCGAGTAAATGACTCTCATCAATCTTGTGGATTTCACACAAAGAACCACTGCCCTCAGACAAGTGATGACATCAGACCATGACATCATAATGTCCGTCCGATTATATGCCGGGCCACATAGGGTCTGAGATCATGATCATTTGCCCTTTCTGAGTATTTATGATTGAAATACCTTCATGAAATACCCTCCAAACCAATGATTCCTGTGGAGTACCGTAAAGAGTGACAGCAGGGGGCTGTAATGTTTTTTGAGCCCAGCGAGGTCCCTGATCTAATTTAGGCAGGATAGTCCCAACGTGCTAATCATTCCTCAACAGAACACGCTGAGTGCCAAAAACAAGCGCGGCCCCCACAACATTATCGAGTCCCCCTGCCCACCGCCCCCCTGGCCAGTGGTCAGCGGCAGGCAGATTTGAAATCACACCCCCAGATTAGCACAGCGCGCCGGCATGGGCCGCCCCGAGCCAGGACGTGTGCCCGGGACGGGCGAACTCCCCCAGGCACTCTCAGTTTCAGGTGCTTGCACCATGCCAGGTAAAATATTTGCCAGGTAAAATACCAGGGGCCATGAGAGGAAGCTGGTGTTTCTCCTGTCAGGCGTCCCATGATAATCCATCAGGAGTCTGACGAGCTCAGCAAAAGTTTAAAGTGCAAAGGTGAGCAAGAGAAGCTTCTGTGGATGGAAAGAAAGCCAGTGACAGTGTGATTAGCACACAAGCCTGCGCCAGCAGTAGAGTGTTTGTACGAAGCCACCTAACTTAACTACTGTTTGCCAGGCAACCAGCTGTTTACATACCGTGTGCTTCCTTTGTGTACTTACCAACATGATATACTTTTTTTAGTATATAGTACTTACATAATGTTTGATGACATTACAATATATCACTTATCAGTAACATATATACAGTTATATTCTTGCAGGTCAGTTTATGCATAATGTTAAATGTTTATGAGAAATTTGTTATGTATACATAGGTATGTGTGGCTGCCCATGGCATTAATGCATTGCCTGGGTGTTTTGTCCTTAACTATCACGAGTTGCAAGGTTACGGACGGCAATTCCACAGCACATTACGCTACCGCCGCTGCTGTGATTGGTGGCCGCGGGGCAGTAGAATATCTAATTTGTTGACCTTCAAAGGGTGAGAGGCTTCCAATTAACTTCATACATGAGGCAAATCAAGCCTAGACTGCGCGAAACTGAGCCGTTATTGCCTTCATTCCGCATATGTCCGCTTTCGTTTTAATTACTATAGACCGCTCCTAGAGGCATAAACAAGTTTTCACTTACAAATTCGTGCCGAGCGGCTTATCTCACAGATACGCACCAGCTACTAATCGCCGGCTGCCTGCTACTCGTCGCTGGATTTGGTGCGATCGGCTCTGTGTTGCCATGGCGACCTCCGCGCAATTGATTCAGAGCCATTCTTCCAGTCAGGAAATGGCTATTTAAAATCATTCACGTGTGCTCCCCCTCACCCCCCCCCCACCACGCCCCCTTATTTTTTTTTAAATGTGAGCACACAGGCAGGAAGACAGGGGATTAATAGCATCCATTGAGAATGGCAGCTGTGGAATGAGTGTTTATTTTTTCAAGGAAACGTCCAAGAAAAACAGAAAGGATACAAACTACAGTCGTCACGGCTTAATATCGTCTTTTTTGTCCGCTGGCCCCAAACAGAAATATTATTTTGATTCTGTCAGAAACTGTCATCGTGTCGTCACCGGGGGGATATCAGGCCATCGCTCATGAAAGACGCGGCTGTGGGAGCAGCCCGGAGCGGCCGGGGGGAGGCCGTGCTCTTTTCCAGGGCAAAACCGCGTGATATTTATACCTGAGGGACCCAGCAGGACAAATGTAATGCAGCCAGGCTTGTCTGCCCGCACGGCCTCCCTGAACTGATTTAAAACAGCTGAACTAAATCAACAGTTACCTTGAGCCGGGGGCCTTCGGAGAGCAATTAGAGTCAATAGGCAGTTGTGAGCCCAATACAGCCTGTCAGTCTCGGTGATTTCTGTTTGTTGTACCCTGCCTCATTTCCTGTGTGAAATACGATGCTCTGTAAAGAGAGAAATTCCCAAGATTAAGAGTGGGGGGTTGGGGGGGGGGGCATGTGACCTCACCTCATTTGTGAGCGTGAGCGTACACATGTCTGAGCGACCTCTTGGGTCTGTCCCAGAGCACTCTATTGATGTTGGCAGTCCCGGTAACCCCCCCTCCACCTCGTTCCCCCGTCATGCGGCCACATGAATGGTTTCCCATGTCGAACCCTCCCCCCAAAATAAAGTTTTTCCACATGCCGCCGCAGTGGGCCGCCAGCAGCTGACAGCGGCCTGAGCGTTTTCACAGACGCGTCCCCTGGTCCGGCCTGGGGCCACTGGGATGGATTGCAGCATGCAGAAGGCCGGCCCGGGGCCACTGGGATGGATTGCAGCACGCAGAAGGCCGGCCCGGGGCCACTGGGATGGATTGCAGCACGCAGAAGGCTGGCCCGGGGCCACTGGGATGGATTGCAGCATGCAAAGTGACCGATCCGAGGCCGCTGGGATGGATTGAAGTACGCAAAAGGCAGGTCCGAGGCCGCTGGGATGGATTGAAGTACGCAAAAGGCAGGTCCGAGGCCTCTGGGATGGATTGAAGTACGCAGAAGCCCGGCCTGGGGCCACTGGGAAGGATTGCACCACGCAGGAGGCCGGCCCGGGGCCACTGGGATTGATTCCAGCATGCAAAAGGCCGGCCCAGGGCCACTGGGATTGATTGCAGCATGCAAAAGGCTGGCCCAGGGCCACTGGCATGGATTGCAGCACGCAGAAGGCCGGCCTGCGAGTGCAGGTGAAGGTGAGCGTGCCTCATAAAACGCACAGCGTGCCGGATGACTACAGGAAAACAGCGTCCAGAAGGAGCAGCAATTTACTGGCCCTAGGAATTAATTTGAGCAATGAGGGTGTCCTTTCGGGAAAAATATCACCGTCCTGTTCAGTTTTTCTTCTCTTCACTGGAATTTTTTTCCATCATAAATCACACAACAATAAATTACCTGCACTTATAATTACCCACCCATGCAGGTTATCCGCTTATCCGGCACAGGATCACGGCAATATAATTGTTATATTTATAAAAATTGTATAAATAATAGTTAAAGTGGCCTTCCAATAAAAGCCGGTTCAAATGCTTTTGATTCTGGAAAAACGTGCGGAAAAAATAGGCAAGCGGCTAGCAAATGTGTGCAGTCCCGTTATGTCAGACTGCTGTTGTGTAATTCAGTTAATTACAGATGTGGATACGGCCACCCTGACCGCACCGCCTCCGCCACTGAGGCCGCCAGTCGGCCCGCTGCAGTCTCCAGATGCTTTTGACCTTAATTTCCAGCAGATTCCCGTCTTTTCATTCCACGCGACTTTCCGCCGCCATCCTCAATCTGAATATGACAGCAGTGCCGATTACGAGGCGCTCGCTTTCCTATGGGTGTCAGTAGCCATGTGTGTAGAGTGGCCTAGCTGTACAAAGAAAAGTTCTAGAGAAGATTGCTTCCCCAATTCAAGCTTCGCTGTTGGCTACGTTCTACTCTAACCCATAATAACTTAATTATTTTTCATAATTAATTTTCATTAAATTCATTATTTTGTTAAGTTAATATAGGTGACTATATCAAAGCGTTCAGTTCAAGGTCAGCGTTATTTTACTATTTAGGGAAGTGAAGTACGTCTTGCCTGAGCTCACTGTAACATGAGTAATATCAGGAAAAAAGAGGTATTGAGAGATTTTCACGGTGCTTCACTTATATGGTGCATTAAAAACTTTTTACTAAAGTCTGACACATTCTCTACCTGAACACAGGGGCATTAAAATACACCATACATGACCTAATATCAGGTTGTGTATCTGAAACAGTCCGTACCTGAACATAGGGGCACTCACGATATACAATAGGTGACCTAACGTTAGACAGTTTACCTGACCGGTGCGTACCTTAAGACAAAGGTATTAAAATACACCACACATGACCTAACATCAGGCTATGTACCTGAAACAGTCCAGAACACAGGGGCACTCACGATATATCACATGGGGCCTAATGTTAGGCTGTTCACCTGAGCAGTCCGTACCTTAACACAAAGGTATTAAAACACATGACCTAACGTCAGACTGTGTACCTGAACACAAAGGTATTAAAATACACCACGTGATCTAACGTCAGACTGTGTACCTGAAACAGTCCGTACCTGAACACAGGGGCACTCACGATATACTACATGGGGCCTAACGTTAGGCTGTTTACCGGAAACAGCCCATACATGAATACAGGGGCATTAAAATACACCACAAATGACCTGGTGTTAGGCTGCTTGCCTGAAACAGCCTGTACCTCAACATGGGGGCTGTCACTGCCGCGATCACGTTGTCATCGATGCCTGGCCAGAGGCCTGACTCTGCCCACCGGGGACCTAGGCGATGTGACTGACGTCCGTGTCTATTTCAGGCCCCCATCTGCGATGGCAATAGACAGCATGCAGTCCGGCCGTGTTAAATTTACTGGCCAATTAAAATGCTAGACTCCCTCATAATGTACTGCAGTGTGACCCAAACAGGCTGCCACAGGCCTGCCTCTATTTTATGGCAACTGTCACGACAGCAACATGTTGTACAGTAGGTACGATGGGAGACGCCATGGCCGTCCTTGTGCAGGGACTGAGGCTGCGGCCGTGCTTTCAGGCAGTGCGCACACACGCGGATGCATATCTGACCTAGGCCCCAATACCACAATGAAGTATCAGGTTTTATTTTGTTCCATAAAGCCAATCAAATGCATGAGTGTATCAGGGTGTGTGAAGCGCCTTGGAAAAGGTGCTCACTGTGAATGTGAATAAAAACTAGAGGAGCAGAATCACCCAATGCAGCAGACAGGAGGGCAGCTCCACCCGTGCCCACCACCCTGGGAGTCCTGTCAGGCGGTGCAGATCCCCAGAGCTCCATCACTGCAGGCTCAGCGTGGCCCTCCTGCCATCCATCTGCCTCCCTGCATCCACAGACCGCAGGGAGCCACCATTTTCCGAGCTTAGGAATTCCAGTGGCGGTGTGCAGACAAGCAGGGGATGCAACCTTGGGACTGTCTTCGTCAGCACCGTCCCCAGGGCCCTGGTCGTGCTGTTGGGGGAGACTCACAGCTGCCTTAGCCTGGGGATTACAGGGGTTCTGGAGTCCGGAAGTATTACAACCTGCCAAAGGAAGACGGACGAGGCCTAATGACTCAGGGCTGGTGTTATAGAGCTTAGGGCTCCACCAAGTGCAGATGGCAACAGGGTCCCGCAGTGTCCAGACTGATCTCTTCTTCATGCCACTGCTTACCTTGGGTACAGTGCCAGGTATAAAAAGCCCTCTGAGAATGAGGATGAGCTTCGTAGATTTCGGAAGGTGGAGAAATTGGATGGCCAAAGTGAGCACAGAGCAGGCTTGGTGGGTGTAAGGAAACAGACCGGTAAGAGGTTTGGGCAGCGTGCTGGGCAGAGGATGGGTCTTTCCACACCCCACCCACCCACGTGCCCCCGCAGTCGGCCACTGGCCCCCACGGCTGGTGCAGAGCATTGGAGACATTCGAGGGGGCGCGTTGGTTGATGTCAGATGAACACGCCCCACGGGGACCAGACCCACCAGCTCTGGATCTGATTATTCGGCTCCGGGCTGGATGCGGAGCTGGGGAAGTCAGCAGACTGTCACCGGCTCACACACATGTCATGGGACACGGCTGCTCCCAAATCACATTAAGGAGAAAGCAGAATTCCCCGCCTGAAAACATTAAGGATTTTGGATATAGATTTACGGGCCTTTCGAAATTGCATTACACCAAAAGGCCAGGAGAACATTCTGGAACTACTTTCCAGTCAATCATTAAAATAACTTTGGCCTCATATATAACATCAAAAGAAATCTCTCGATAAAGAATGTTTGCAGAAGGTTGGTATTTGTGTATGGAAAGCATTGGGACTGCTGTTACAACGATTTTATCTTTGGCTGAAACCCAAATGAAGTCAAAAACCAAGGTGAATGATCATCTACTCAGCAGGAGACTTGTCCATTAGATAGCTGAATTATTTGGAAATCATTAGGTTTTTGTGTGTGACCCTTTAATTTAAACTATCAAACTTCAAATCTTTTAAGCATTTTGTCAGTTTGCTGCTCACCTAAGTATTCTGCCATGTCATAAACTCACTAAACCTGGGTGATTTCTAAGATGGATATGATAATTAATAAAACACAGGTATATTTTGTAAGAATATTTCTATGCATCATCTGTATTAGGGGACAGCCAGGATGGGATGCCAGTCCATCACAGTGCTAACACTAGGGGACACTTCAAAAGGCCAAATCACCTGCTACAAGGAGAAGAAGAGCAAGAGAGAAGCTGGGAGATCCGATAAGTTAACGAGCCAGGAGTGGCCTGTAAACACTCAGGCCTCAGGATGTGAGGCTGCTGTGTTACCCAGTGAGCGACCATGTGGCTCAGGCAAAACCCACTTTGTTCCAGAATAATTAATTTGATTTTCACAAGATAGTTATTCATCTCTAGAAAGGATAATCACCAGCCCATCCTGTGTGATCTAAGTTGGAATTCTGCTGTAAGACTATTTCACAGAGAAACAAACACAACTGTGCAACAGGATAAAGGCTGCATGTTCTTATAAGCCCTTGTCTTAGGGCCAACAGCAGTTCACCTCCTGGGATTTAATTGCATTTTCGGTGATGAGACCTGCTCTTAAACAACTCTACCTGCTACTTCCTGACCCATTCTCGAACTACAGCAGAATTTTGTAAAATTGAAGGCTCTCCAAGACAAAATGCCTTCTCAGCATGGACAGCCGGCAGAAAGACTCCAGGTCCCTATGGGTCTGTCTTGTGGCAAGACAGAAGTGAAGGCTGTCCCGACATCTAACCCACGGCAAGGGTCAAGTTCCCATTACTAGAGCCTGCTCAGCAACATGTGCCGTGTGTGCTAACAGCATCAAGGCAGATTCCTCCCTTGATAGCATACTGTGCTCTCAGTCTAACGCTTGACCTTCATCGCAACATCAAATAACCTGCATCTCTAAGCTGCAGAGGACCAATCAAATGACCCTTTTGGAGGTTGAGCCCACAGACCTTCTGGGCCTTAGTGAAAAAGTTTTAACAGCCAGCGTCCCAGTAGCAGCAGAATCTGCTTCCGGATGCTTCCCATCGCCGGCCTCGGGTTATTTTCTCCCTTAACCAAACATATAATTACAGTCCTCATTAGTGATCCTCAAAGAACAAGCTTCTCTGAAGGCACATCTGGCAGGAGGGCCGTTATTTTGGCTGCGGAGCCCCTCTTTGTCCGTCAACCTTTACTCAAGGGGTCAGAGGTCTTTGTCCCAGCATGCACTCCTGGGCCGCGTACACACCGGAGGCCTGTGTAAACAGCCGCCACACAGCCAGCGCCTCTGGCCCCGCCCCCCACTGGGGCCATCCAGGAAAAAGAACCTCCGAAAGGCAACAATGACTTTGGTCAATATTTGTCTATAAAGAAGCCACTTTAGTAGGACCTGCCGGCCCCTGTGCAAATAGCGTCCTTCTGTGTACTTTTTAATTCCACAGCTTACGACAAATGACTGTGGGTCCAGCTCGAGGCTGCTTTGTATACCTGTCAGCTCACCACAAGAGGCACTTTGTGCTCTTCCTGACGCCCACCGTGTCCCCGAGAAAAGGTCACTCATATCTGACAGCAGACAGCCGCAGCAGACTGCTGAGCAGTTACATCCCCTGCGTATGCATTAGCCCTGCTTTAAAAAACAGCTTCACCTCATATTAAAATACACCACAGGTGATGGATTTAAAAGCCCAACTCCTCACCTATGCACTGGCAATATAACTTTAGAGTAGCACTTAAATACGTGCAAATATATGTACCTAGATATTACTGTAGCACAGGGGTACATACAAATATATGTATCGCAAGTCCTGGTAAAGTCCTTCTTATGGTACAAGGGGGTGATGGTTTGGGGGGGCAGGGCAAACAGATCTTAGCGGAGGTACCAGGGGTATCCTATCAGCTGTACTGGGTGCCAACGATACTTCACTTTGTAGGTAATGGATGATTGCAGTGGTGACAAAGGCAGTGACACTATTACGGATCGTGTGGAGGGAGGTGACGATAAACCACTTGCGTACCGTAGCGGGAAAGCCAGAACGAGCCGGAGAGTGAGTGCGGCTTGTCGAATACACTGAGTTTTTGTAACATCCGCGCCATGAGTAATGGAATATCTGCTGAGGGGGAAAGGACATGCAGCATTAGCAGCAAAACAGTGAAATGAGAGCGGAAGGCAGGCTCCCCCGCAGCAGGAGTCCAGCACGGCGTGCCGAAGGACATCGCTTATCCCGTGCCGGTGCTCAGCGTCAGGCTAAGAGACACTAATCAAATGGAATTAAATAAGCATTATGCTTTAGACCGACCCTGTCAGGCTTCCCTGGCCAGCATGTCATTTTTCTGCTGTGGCTCTCATAATTTTCCCTGCCACTTTGCTGCCCAAGCCCCAGATGCTCTTCTGACATCTTCCCCACCATGAAGCAGTGACCTGCAGGACCCCTCCTGAGCTCTGGGGGGCGCTGAAGGTACCCAGCCACATCTAGCTATGGCTGTGGTCTTAGTAACACACCCCAGGGCTGGAAATGCACTCTGGAGTTCTTCATCTCCCAGGCCTTGATCCTAGGTGTAATTAGTCTTATTCAGGACTTAGTAATGCTTTTAATTAATTTGTAGATAAAATTCATGAATGTGGATCTGCACAATAGCTAGGGGCAGTCTCTTTCTATCGCATACTTTGTAATCTTCCTCTCTGACTTCTTAAAGTGACTCAGGGGGGCGTGGCAGGCGACTGGGTGACAAGAGTGACGACTGCGGTCAAGTGTGATGATCGTCAGAGCCCAAGTCGCCCAAGTCCTTCGACATCTCTCAGCCCAGGCGGGGGCGTAAGCAGGTACCCATTTGCCCATTTTGAAAAAAACCTTTGACAAAATCCGTCAAGTATGTCCTCAGCTTTGGCGCCCTTAGAAAACCTCCTCTTGCTTGCTCTCGTCTTGTCTTAAAAGCCCTGAGTGCACTTGAGAAAGCTTGTCTCTGAAGTGACTTCAGATTCGATCCATTTGTACTAGACAGCTGTTTTTCACACCTGAGTTTTCCTGCTCCAGGGAACAACAGCCGGGTCCCTCCTGAGATCTACACCCACAACCTTCAGTTTTCACATGTGTGTCGCTAACACCGAGCATACAAACGTGCGGAGGACATCCACGCAAACGCCGGCAAAACACACAAACGCGGGCACAGCTGGAGGGGGAACAAAAGTCCCAACCATGGAGGTGTGAGGATAAGCGCCACCCGTTAAGTCGCTGGGCCTCCTGACGTGATTACCGAAAAAAGCTGACATCATACAGTTATACTTCATGAACTGTTCAGCAGATGATGATTCAAAATGAAGAGACTAAATCACATCATACTGGCGAGGGGCTGCATAATGAGCTGAAAAGTAAATTGTGCATTTTACTGTTTTTTTTTTCATGTTCATCTTCATTCACTCAAGGGAATTGTTTTCATGCTTTGCTGTAATCTAATTACACTGAGCAGCAGTTGCTGTCGAATTGTTTTGTCCCTCTAATTGGAGCCTCGGAAACAAGCAGCAATTTGCAGCTGGAACAGCTGCTCAGACCTGCATTTCATGCACAAATGAGCTGCGCGTGTATTGCACCGTTAAATAATCGTATCGCATTTGACTGATTGTATCCCACGCGACGCTGCTGATAATTTTTCAGCATTTAAAAACAGCATCAAACTTTGTTTACGTTATGTAACTCTTGGGAAATGCCTCAACGAAACCCGCATACCTTTAAGATTTCTATGTTACATCTTATTATATTTATAGAGCGTCGGGGTATGTACAGCAAAAGATCGCGGCAGTATAAAGTGTGTGGTGTGTTTCGTGCTCAGGTAACATTAAGAGTGCTGTTAGTCATCTTGATGACAAACTAATAATTATTTTCGGCTTGTCGGACAGTGCTAGACAGATGCAGTCAATGCATCTCTTCCAGCATAATGTGAGGGGTAAGGTTGAAGATATCATTACAGCAAGATTAGAGGGTGGAGGAGCGAGGCAGGCCTGCAGTTGGTGTTAAACATGTGTCCATAACATGCCCTTGGGGCCAAAACACTTTGTAGTCTCAAACCCATCCATCCGTTTAACACAGGGCAGGGGAGCCACAAGCAGAGTATATAAAGCATGGGGCACTATGGTAGGGCTACCAGTCCAGCACATGGCAGATGCATATAATGGGCAATTTACTGTGAGAAGAAACCAGCACCAGAGTACCAGTGAGTATGACTGCATCTTACCCAACCGTGTCTTGCAGCAATAAAGTTGCAGAATGAAAGAAGCCCAGAGCAATTATGCATGAAAAAATTCATAACAACACTTTCCAAATGTGCCACAGAGCACAAAGTATCAGTGTGTGATGCATACAGTAGCCATAATTCCCCTCCAAAAAATGCACTAATAACATATACAGAATAAAACGTCTAAAGCTTCTAAACTATTGACCCTTAGTAAATATGCCACAATTCAAGGATCCAATGGAGTTATCAAAGGCAGCTAGACCTAATATTTACTGCATTAACTTCCTCCAAAACCAAGATGTCCTGATAGACAGTTTGATAGAGCCCTGCCAAATTAAGGTTAACCAAAATTATAACTGTGAACCAGCCATATTCCCTCCGGCTGTTCCAAAAACAACAGGAAAACCAAAATGCTATTGGGCCCCATCTAGACATAGCAATTTGGGAAATGGCCGTATCATACCTCATGCCGTCTGATATAATGCATAATAAGAAACAACAACAAAGGGACAAAATACAGATATTATGAGCCTGTATTTCATATCTTGGTCATCAAGGACAGACTCGCTTCCAGACCAGATTATGGTTTCTTATATATGGCAAAGAACAGAGTGAACCACAAAAGAAAAATATAAAGGAATATCTTCCGAGAATGATGCTGATTTATTATGTTTAATTTATTTAGCTCTTCTACAGTCCTGTGAGAGGACCAGAGGTGTAGCATACTACTGTGAAAGTAACTATTTATCATATCCAGAACGGAGAAAGTGACAGAGGAAGGAAACATTGTATTTATAATTTAAAGTGGTGCTTCCATGGTGTAGTTAAGGATTCTTGTGGATTTTGTGTCCTGGGATTCCTTGTGGGGAATGCAACAGCAAAGTCTGACCAAAAGTGCATCAGATATCCACCGCATCTGTGCAAGGGGGCAGGGACCAGAGAAGAAGCTTCACGTTCCGGCTCTTTCTGACTAGTGCCGGGGAGCAGTACCACCAGGCAGGGCGGTGGAGGTATATGTTGGTACCTGACACATTTAATCCCTTCAGACATTTTGTTTTAGTGTCGGCTGGTTCAGCTTCCATAGCTGCCTTTCTGTCATACAAGCTGCGGCGTGTATTTTTGTCAGACCAATCAAGTCATCCGAACTGAGAAAGAGAGGGAGAAAAAAGTGGAGAGACGGAGAGAGGGGGAGAGAGAGAGGACACTGAGACACCACCACCTCCCCCCACCCCACCGCATTCCCTCTCTCTTAAACTTGTCACTGTTCCATATCAAATGACAGACTAACAAGTTCACCAGCCGTGGACAGACAAAAACCTCGGTGTCAGGTATAAAGCTCAGGGCAGACGCTTTAGCCCGCCAGCCATATAATTGAACTGTCAGCAGGAAGGTGCGTGACACAAACACGTTGAGTGAGTCTTTGGCCTGGGTTGCTGAGAGACGCCGTTCCCTTCAGAGAGCTCTGACTCCTGGCTGCCTCCGTCGAGGACCCTCATTACTGCCACCTTCCAGCCGTGGCCCCAAACGCAATCAGCTGCTGCCACCTACAGTCACCCTCCAGTCGTTCATCAATCCGGTCTGAAAGGCAGGATCCGAAGCCTGCTTTCTCCCAGGAAATATGGCCTCTTCTCCGGAACAGGGGCACCGTTTTGGCATCAGCTCTGGATTTTTTTCCCCAAGCGGTGGACAGACCTGCTCTGGGCCAGATGGAACAGTCCTGCCTTCTGACACGATGCCACAGAATGATATGCGGTGCAGAGGTGTTAAAATATAGCTCTTCCTGGCATAGGGAACGCCACGTATTACGCAAAATGGACTTTTTTTAAAATAGAGATGTTATGTCGATCCAATATGTAAGGTGTGCGTGCGTGGTTATTTTAAATGTGCTGTATTAAAAGGACTGTATCAGGGGTCGAATATGCCTGAAATGTGTGCAGTGATATTTTGGACATGTGCAGGTTATTTTTTTTGACTTGAACAGTCCATTGGGCTGTTTCATCATGGCATAATGGTGGTGTTTGATGTCAGACAGGACATCCTGGGGCTAAATGTCGAAAGCCAGGTGTCTGAGATGCACTATGTCAATATGCAGCCTCCATTTGTGCCCCTGTAAGTCAATCTGCTGGTGTACGTTGCTCGCAGAGTTATTACAGAGTGTGTGCGTGTGTATGTGTGTATGTCTATGTGTGTGTGTGCGTCTGTGTGTGTGCGTGCGTCTGTGTGTATGTCTATGTGTGTGTGTGTGTGTGTGTGCGCATGTGTGTGTGCGTGCGTGTGTGTATGTTTATGTGTGTGTATGCGTCTGTGTGTGTGTGCGCCTGTGTGTGTGTGTGTGTGTGTAATACATAAACAGCATTTTCTCATGCACGCCGTCCTGATTCTGCTTGTGATGGCGCCAAAGCTGTCAGACGCGTTCACTAACGGTGGCAATGGCGGATGGGTGCGCGACATCCCCGGCAGTGGTTAGCGGGGCCTGCGATCAGGGTCCCTGCCCCTTTGGCACACTGGCTTCCTGTGAATGGGTGACCTTGGGAGTCCAGTGTGTTCTGCTGCGCACTGGCATTGAGAGATTCTCAGAAGTGCTTTCACTGAGCGATGTGCCACCACCCAAGACAAAGCCCAAGGCTACAGATCAATTCTGAGAGATACACCTATGCAGAACTTCATGAACCTGAATGTGTTATTAAGGGATAATGTCTGAAATATCTATCAATCAAGCCATTATGCTGTAGGTGTACCAACAAGTCAAGATTACCTGCTTCAGTTTCACAGCCTTTTTTTTAACCTTATTCTTTATAGCATCGATATTCAGAATGAACTGTTTTGCTGATCTTAAACTAACAGAAGCTTCCTGTTATGCATGCTTTGACTTTAAATTGCATGGGCAAGCACAAAACAAAAGAGTGGGTTTAATTTTCCGAAAAACTGGCTCATAACCAGTTTCTCACCAGGAAGAACTGGGTGACGTTTGCCCTTGTGAGAAACTGCTTCAGACTATGCTGAGATAAAAACCGTAGACGTAGCCATGTCGAGCGTAAGACTGAAATGGCACATTTTACATTATCATGCATAATCACCTCCATGGATTATGACCAGAGAGTAGCGTTTTATTGGCATAACTGCAAATGCAATGTGGCCCAAAAGCAAATATACAGTACAGCACAGGTTGACTTAAATATGCAATAAAAATATTTGAATTTTTAAGTATGCTTGTTTTTTGCCTGTGCACAAGCTCATCAGTTTTTGAGCTGCACCGTGCACATGTGTGTGTTCCCGTGCTCGCCCGATTGTAACCGTACTTAAAGGTCGAAGTGGTAATTTATGTGCGTCGGTAAACACAGGGTAAAAGCAGGCTGGGGGAGAGAGGAGTGGCCCCGGTAAGCGAGGAGGAGGCCACAGCAGAGTGGTAAAT
Organism: Mormyrops boulengeri; assembly: GCA_026781065.1. Classification (NCBI taxonomy): domain Eukaryota; kingdom Metazoa; phylum Chordata; class Actinopteri; order Osteoglossiformes; family Mormyridae; genus Mormyrops; species Mormyrops boulengeri. Next base: position 29,568,009 of record JAODLD010000046.1, read on the forward strand.
ACTGCATCGATCGCGAGGGCGAGAGAGCGAAGCCATTACTCAACATTGGATAAAGAGTAATTGCCGGCGGAGGGGCGTGGAGATTAAAAACAGCTTCCTGAGGTATTTCTTACAGTGATCAATGGGATATCATCCTAGGTCATTGGCTCCCCGATAACAATTCCTACTTTTGGGAGGAGATCAATAGCTGTAATATGATTCATGAGGCAGCTGGTACAGGCCGCCGCGGCCACCGAAACGCATTTAGGTGTTAAATTGGCAGAAGGTATTTTTATGAAGTCGGCTGGGATGCGGGATTGAGCGTTTCCTCATTCCATCTCAATATATCACCGCTAATACGGAGGGGCCCGATAGGGGCGCGTTTCCCAGTGTTGATGTCTCATTAAGGATCAAGGGGGCTCTGTTTGAATCCATAATGGACCTAAAATAGCCTGCCCACGTACCCTGCTCTGAGCAAATGTGATTTTTTATTTTTTTTTTACACCAGACCCACAACCGACTGGGGTATCGCAGTTTAATAGATATGCATGTTTTTAATCTCATACTGAACCTCTATCTGATGAGGTGTCATCAGTGAAAGAAATATGAGAGCTAAAGATTTAGGAAATAATCGCTTTTGATGCTCCCGTGCGTGATATAGAATAGAAGCAGAAGATTGCATGGAGGAGATCTAGTTGGCTGGCTCTATTTTAATGATAGAGAGTATAAGCATTTGTTGTGGGATGTAACAGCAGGCATTGACGAGCATGGAGCCTTAAGCAGAAGTAAATCCAGAAGTCAATTAAGGGCAGAAGTTCATAGATGACAGCAGGTACAGGATTCAAGAAGAGGGGCTGTGACAGGCCTTAAGATTTCAGCTATACTGTATGGGCTCTTTTCACTGCATAGATTACGGTACCTGTCATCACTCATAATGTTCTTCCGTTGCTTTGTAAATAAGTGGATTGTATTTCGGGGTTATAAGGATTATGGGATTTATTACCTTAAGAAGGGCACTGGGGTGGAGACTTGGAGGTGGAGATGGATCCTGCAAGCTGATGTGGGTGCAAGGTGTGGCTGAATGGTGCCACTCAGAAGCTCCCCCACCAGCAGAGGGAGTGCTGCAGTTTAGCAGCCCCCCCCGTCACGGATGTACCTGCACGTGTACTCAAGGAAGGACGCACTGAACTCTGAAACTAATTATAATGCATGATAATCTAATTATAAAATGCGATTGGCTGTTATTTTTGCTGGTGGAAGCTTGGAAATGATGATGTCATAAGCATCATTAATTGAATGGCCAATGGTAAAGCTCCCACACCTATAAAATGGGAAAGCTGATCTTCCCAAAGCTGACCTTCCCTAAAAAACTGGGCCCAAAGCATTCTTTGTTTAATGTTAATGCCCTTTGTTGTGTTCTAGTTTGTCAAATTAAACTGCCGCTGCATTGTAACATTACATCAGTGTTAGTGTTCTTTCACCTTGGAGGCCGAACATTAACAGCATGTGCACCTGAGCCTCAAGAACCAGGGTGAATTTCATTCGCCCGGTAAGTTAATTGTGCAAATCATACAAAGTAACAATCTTGTTTTTTTATTTCATCTGGTTAATGTCTTGTTTTTACATGCTATTTTCTCCCGTGTAACATTTACCTTTGACAGGCCAATGGACGGTGTAGCGTTTAAGGAACTGGATGCATGACAAATAAGTTACAGTTTTCTGGTGGCTCATGCGCCCTTGAACAAAGGACAGGACTCAAGTTACCTCCATAACTGTACACGTCGACAAATTTTTAACATGATGCGATCGGCTTTCAGCAAATCTGTCTGCTAACCCAGCTACTGAATGTGATTTTAATAACAGCCCACGACACAAGGCTATCAAGTCCGGGAAAGGTTACCGCTGCTCCCCCAGCTCTGCCAGGTGTGTTTACCTACGCGGAAAGCGACTGAGTGATTAGGTCGCGGCCCAGTGCACGTCATAATGTGAAATTTCACGCCGCGCGGGCAGGATTGGCGCAGTCGTGCAATGCCGCGCATGCCACGTGGAGCGCGAAGCCACACGGCCGCCATCCTCAGTCCCAACGGTGTGTGTGCGTCACACGGCAATTATTCACATCCTGTGGCCACATACGGCTGCCTCCCCACATCACGCCTACTCCAACAGGTTGATGTGCCGTTAATGACTGTGGTCTCATTCCGGTATGAAGAGGAAATGCTCCCCCATGTCACCTAACCCTACCCCACTCAACTTAAACAAATGGTCACCAAAGATCCCTCTGTGCTAATCACCAAAGGAGCGGCACTTAATATGTGATTCAGCATTAATTTCACGAAAGCTGTTTTAATCCATAATTAAGTTAATAATCAGAACCTTTATATTTGAGGTACTGAAAGACGTCATTGGTTGTCAGTCACTGTTATCGCATCGCAAAATAAAACGTTTTCATTTTTGAATAACACCCTTACAATAACGCCCTTTGCAAAAATGCAGGAAGTCTGAGAGAACATGCTAGTCATATAACTTCCCCACTGCAGAAGCACCAAAGATCTGAGCATTCGTGAAGACCTGAGTGAGTCTAACCCCCCCTGCCACCCTCCTCTGACCCCCTCACAAGAGCACAGATGCACGACATGCTACATTAGCATTTGCACTAGCAGTCGCCGGGGAGGGGGAGCAGGAGGCGGCCTCTCTGGAGGGGCTCGGCAATGGGCCGGAGAATCACGCGACTGCCAAAAGCACTGCCATTCCTGACGGGGAGCGTTGTCAGAGCTAATTGCTATGCGCCGGGGAAAGTGAGGCGTTCTCCCAGCCATGGTAATTTGCAGCAGGAGGTGGGCACAGCCGTTGCCCCATCAAGGTCAATACCCACGACGACATCAACATCCTCCTCTCTGAGGCACGCCAGTGTGTCCTGAGGCCAAGCTACATCACCGATCGAAGAGATCAATAATTACAATGACTTCTGTGGCTTTAAAAACAGACAAACAAGGACCGATGTTAATCAGCACGGCTCCATCAGTTTAGCTTCCCCAAAAAAAGCTTGTATTTCACTGTAAGCTCAATGTAAGTTATAAATTGGCTGCTTAAGTAATCATTACTCATTGTGATCCCAAGATGATTGGGCTGGGCATGTGCTGGTTATTAACAAGATTAGATCTGTCAGGGATGTCAACGGAGGGTTAATTGTGTGTTTAACTGGCCAAACCCTGCAGAGGAGAGCCGGAGACTGGCAGCCAATCACTCGCAGCCGCAGAATCCCACACACTTAACACTCATTAACTGGGGGGGTGAAGGCGGGCGAGGAGGGAGGACGCGGCGTAAGAGGGGGTGTTTGAGAGGGGACGTGTCGGAAAAAGTCTTGCACGTCGATATGCAGTGAGTGGTTCGGGGAGCAGAAAGGGAGGAAGCAAAGTACTGGGTGTAAGGCTACCTTCCCGACTGAAGTGCTGATATATTGTTCCCCTGCGGTTAGCGAGGCGTCTTGGAAGCCGTCATCGGGGATGGGTCCTTCGCAGAATGTGCAGTGCAGCACAGTCCTCACCAGGAGCCAAGCTGGCTCCTCTCCAGACCGTAGCACTATAAACCGTGTCTACACCTCCTGCACCCTAATATATAATATACAACAAAAGGGGCCCGGAATTCAGGAATTACCACCTTCAAAGAGGCATGCCCATATTTGGCATGGGGGGGCAAACTCAATTAATCTAATTATGGTGGAAAATCAACGACAAGCAGAAGGAGGTGGACAAGCCACTGTGCAGCCCCACAGATCACGACCCGTAAGGGGACCGTTACCTCTATGCTGACAACAGGTCCAGCCCCCTTAGAGACAACGGAGGTAACTAGCACAGCAACAAACACATTTTAAATAAAGCTTCAACTGTATCCAAGTATATACAGTGCAAAGGGCACACGGTGTATGGTGCAACTGTGACAATGCACCATTTAGCGTAGCACTGCGCTCCCAGCATACCGGTCACCAGGCACGGCATCTGGTTCCGTCGCCCCCGCAGTATTATCCAGGATCATGTCAATAAGGCCGACAAAAGGTCGAGTGATATTTAAGGCAGGTCACCGGGTGGCTTTCTCCTTTGTTAATTGCCGCTTTTTTTTTCTCAGTGATTCATCCTCTGCTGGAGTGTCTTCAGTAACTTTGATGGCTTGGGTGTGTCACTTAAAAAGAGCTTTATGGGCCTCATCTCGTACTTCTGTTCCAGCTATTATTATATATATTTTTTTCGCTTCTTTAATTTACTGTTGGCACCGATTCTGGATGCGAAGATAAGTGCCTATGGATGATGGAGGGATAAATGGATTTACGTTTGGCTTTGGTTTGACGTGAAGGGATTCTACAAGCCTCGGCCTGCGCCAACACGGCTTGCCGGCGAGTCGCTGACGAAGGGCGGGCCGAGGATCCCGCTGCGTGAGGGAACACGGCTCTGCAGTGTGCGTGTGCAGGATAGAGAGCTTCCTGGGGTCGACGTGTGTCTCTGAATGTAACACTATATAGGTATGTGAGCACCCAGCCTCACTGTCCCTCTGCTCCTGGCTGGCCAGCCCGTCTCCTCGCAGCAAGGGCTTCTGAATGGAGGGTAATCACAGAGTCACAGCCAATCAAGCGTGGCCTTTTATCACCTATACAACATCAGGCAGAGCATGGGGGGCGTTGTTTATGCATCCCGAGACGCGGCAGGCAGACAGTGATTTATCTGTGCCCAGGTTCGGCGCACTCATGGAAGGCACCCGGAGGCAGGCAGGAGAATCTGATGATTCTCATCGAGCCGGAAAGATTTCGGATTTAATAAGTCCTTCCATGTGATGTTATTTTTCAAAGCGAAGGTGACACCATTAAAAGGCTGGGAAACACGGAATGGGAAAGCCAGTCTCTTTATGTCAAAGAAATATTGTCTGCTCCGCTTGTACACTCTTTAGAAATATGCCCGCAAGGGGAATAGTGAATAATGCAGAATGCATAAATAAGTCAAAGTGATGTCAGTTCACATCACGCTTGTGCAGCGACTGTTCGGTGGAGGCTCCCCCTCCTTTGTGGGGGGGGGGGCAGGGGGGAC
>JAODLD010000046.1:29578504-29592419 GCA_026781065.1 Mormyrops boulengeri
CTTAAAGAAATTCAGAAGTGAAACAGAGTGCTGACCCTTGATAAACCCCCCCCCCCCCCCCGACTAGATTTGTTGTGTGTCAATCTTGCCCTCGGCAAATTATTGCAAAATTGCCCGCGGCAAATTACTATTCAGCTATTCACCTGAGGTGCGGCGTGCAGATGCGTTTAAAACATAATTCGTTGCCGCGAAGGGCAGCCAGCCAGCTGGGGAAGGTTATTCCAACGTAGGGCTCCCCGTGTGATGGACAATGGGGTGCACCAATGGCTTAAAAACATGGGCTGGGTGCTTACAGGAGGGCAAGGAGCAGAAACACTGGCTCACACATCGACACCTCAGCTCCTCTATTAAGCACTGTGTTGCGGGGGGGGGGGTTGAATTTAAAACAAGCACATCTTTATTCATTAGTGAGTCCACTTATGTTTCATTACTCCACTGGAAATCTTTTAAAGGCTAATCGGAGTTTTTTCACTTGAGAGAACTGCCCCCCAGCGAAAAAAGGTTATTGCCTGATACAAATAATGCATTAGGCAAAAATATAATATGGGGGGAAAGCTGATTAAATTAGCCCCCAATAATTCTTACACCCACCCCCACCCCCATTCAGTGCTATACACTCAGATAGGCCATGTAAAGCGTAAAGGCAGAGCAAATAAGCAAATGGAATGTAATGACTTTCCCAGAAGCCTCTAGGAGCGGACACCTGCCCCGCGCACTAGCGGATCAGGGCTACCGCTCCACAGGGACTGCACAGCTGGACAGGAGAGAGAGCAGCAAGCACATGACCCCCGTCTGCCTTTCCCCACCCCCAGGACACAGGGTTAGTCAGGCTGTTCCTTCGGCAGATATATTTAGACAGCTTGTCAATAGGTCATGCACAGTGCACAGCATACCAAGGCATCAGCTGAACGGAGTGGGTGAAGGCTTTACGCGGGAATCTCTGGCATGCCATCAGCCAGCACCAGAGTCCCGGGTGCACTCCAAGGTCCCTGGGCAAGCAGGCGGCACAAGGCAGCGGGCACAGCCAGCACACACTTTTAGAAACACAGTCAGGAAATCTCATTTGCCGTCCTCATTTGCCGGGGAAATCAATCTTAATGGAATCAGGCGAGCCTCCCAAATATGAATGGCTTCCACTTGTAAAAACTCGAGACAAAGACCTCGACAGGAAGCCACACAGATGACAATTCAGGCTACGACGGACAGAAAATAAAAGAGCAGCTTTCTGGGATTAGCATGAGGATTCGCGGCTCCAATTCAGCACAGAGATGACAATCGGACATCTAATTTCTATTACGGGAGCTGGATAATTGCAACATTTCCTTATCATTTTCCAGTAGTTCAAGCACTCCAAGATCCACCGGGAGGCTTAGCGCATTAGATGGAATTTTGTAAATAGACTTACGATGGTTTTGACTAACAGCTAAACTCAATTATCACACGAATACAAACCAGGCATAAGCTTCCATAACAAAAGAGGGGTGAGGTGTGTGTGTGTGTGTGTGTGTGGGGGGGGGGATTTTGGCAGCAGTATTAAAAAGGTAAAAAACCATTCTTAATAAATTCAAAAGAAAAACAACTAAACGAAGATCTGGAGTCCTCCACACAGGGGAGAATGAACGCTTTATAATTAGCCTATATGAGTGAGAAAAGTACTCATGAGAGTCAGCCAGGGAAAGAGAGATTTACTGTCTCAGAGCCGAGAGATTAAGAAAAAGAAATAATAATTAAACAAAAATCTGAAGCTAACAGACTGAGTTAAGTGTAGATCACCCTACAGAAACTAGGATAGACCACACACTGTGTTACACTGCAGCAAAACACAGACTGGATAGTGGTTAACTGTCTGCTTGGTTGTTCCATGCCATTAAACCAGACAATTAAATAACAACGACCACAAGTGCTAACTCACCAAATTCTTTATCATCAGCCAAGAGCAGCCTACGCACTGACAGGGTAAATACAATAGCGGCACCATTATGACACTGTTCAGTATCAACCACAGTTCTGGTTATTTACAATGAGGACAAAACAAAGAGTGGGGGTGTGATTCTGAAAGTGCACCCATTATGATGAGAAACTTCATGCAAGGTGAGGAATGAGTTTATGCCCCCCCTGCATCAAAGCGCTGCTCGCACGCCATGCATCCTCAGCTCATGTCACTACTGAGAAAGCATTTATGTGCTGCCGGCCCACGTCACATTTCCCATCATGGCCACAATGTCTGGCGCCCACCGCTGCAGAGATAACGTTGGAAAACTCCTGCGCTGCTCCGCCACGCCGGGCCGACATTCGAGGAAGAGCAAATACACGACTGAGGCTTTGCACAACTAAACAAAACACCGGGCACATGTCATGACTAAGATAATGATTACCTCATTTCGAGGCCCTGGCAGGGACAAGAAAACAAGGCTTTATAGGTCCCTAAGAGGCAGCTGACAATTGTTTTCATACTTTATTACTACGAGGTTGCCACCACAAGTGTGAACAGATTAGTCACTTAATCTGGCTGTTTCCCTCTTCTCAATACCTGCCAAGTACGACTTTATCTAATTCGCTGCTCCAAGTCCGCCTGGCAGTTTAAAGGCACCATGGATGCCTAATGAGAAAAGGCCGCTTGTTTGGTGCCTGGACACAACCTCATGTCCAAAGAAAGGTCATCGGTGTTATTTCTGGTTCCTATTAATGCTGTGGATTTATCTAAATGTTTTTTAAGAGCCCTCTCAATTGACACCAAGCAAGAGACCTGTCAAACCAATAAATTAACTAAGTATAGAGTTTTTAAGAGTAAACACTAGTAAATTTGTGTCCAGCATGGGACAGACAACTTCTCCTCTGTAGTACACCTGTCGGAGAGAGGGGGGGCAACACCAGTCCAGTTAGGTGGCGTGAGTTCCCGGAGTTAATGAAATAACTGTATAATTACTGATAGCCTGACAAGTCAATCTTGTAACCAGATGGGTTGTGACAAATTGATGACAAGCTTTGAGCCGTTTGCCGCTTAATTAACCAAGCACCAGACAGGTGTTTAAACAGATGACACGTCAGACGCGAACAAAAATCAAATGCGTCCATATATTTTAAACGGATAGAAGAGCTGTAAAACTGGGAACTGTAGGTCCTACTTTTGTAACGCCACCCACCAAGATTAACAAGAGCAGTCAAGCCGCTCCAATGTGTTGCAACTTCTTCTAATAAGTTACTTCTTAAAAACCACCAACCAAACAGGAAAGGCGAAAAACGGTGTAGTTTGTTATTATTTTACAGTAAGTGTGATAGATGAACCGAACTGCACAACTTGCAGAAGCAAACTTTCTTCCATAGCATGAGATTCCAACAGCTGGTGGCATAGAGCCATTCGGGGCTCTCATCAGACCCCAAAATGCGACGATCGGCCCCCGGCCCCCCGCTCATTCATTACCGTAACCTCAAACCTAAAGTAATCATCCCGATCCCCATTCCCTTGTAGGGGCCTAAGTTTATGGAAGACCACCGGATTTCCCACTGATCACCAGTGTCCCAGGGAGGAGCTCAGATCGATGCCAATAGAGGAATACGACACCCACCCCGTAACTGTCACATGGAGCACCCGAGGTTCACGCACGGAGCAGGGTCCATGACAGCACACGATGGTATTAAAAACTTCTCCCCCACACCGAGAGGGACCCAGAAGACGTGCTCGGAATACCAAACGCTGTCAGGCAGCCCCTTACCTCCAGGCAATCCAGGCTCACGTAGCTGGAGATGGCAAACCCATCGATAATGTCCTCTTCTTGGGAGCCCGATTCCCGTCTCCTTCTCCGAGGGGGGCGCGGAGCTCTGGCCGAGGGGGCCGAGTTGATAGCCTTTTTGCCGGTTTGGGAGGCGCAATCCCTTCCGGGACTTCGCTCCGCGTCCGAGCAGGACGAGGCGCTCCGATCGCGGGCATCCCTGCCGACGGCTTCCCGTCTCCGCACCCTCTCACGCTGGGACCGGGATCTCCGGCTCTGCTTCACCTTCCCATCCATGTTAGGGGGAACTAAAAAAAACGTACAGCAGCGTGGAAACGCGAAAGGACAGCCCTTTCGGGGTATGCCAGGAAAGCACGACACCCAAGCCGTGCACCCCCGAGATGTACACGTACGTGAAAATTACGTGTATTTCTTCATTCAATGACCTTGGTGGTTATACATCACCCGAAAATAACACCGTTCGTGTAATCCACAGATCCAGGAGTAGCAGTCCAAACCCTCCCGTCCTTTTTTCTCCGATATGCCAGATCGGGGACGCTCCCTTCATTTAAACAGGTGCAGATGGCAAAACGGCGGCATTTCGGCCAACCACCCGCTCGCCAAGCAACTTTATTGCGGTGCTACAACATAATATTACCGCTGCAGGCGAGGCGGAAAGAAGCGACACCGTGCCCCCCTTTATTTTCCAGCGCCCTCCCCATGATCCGCTGTCAAAAAGGGGGCGAGAAAACGCCAAACGCGCCTGTGTTTACAGGTCCCGGTGTGCTGCATCGGCAGAAGGTTATAATGTAACCAGTGCAATGTAACGCCCGGTGTGATCTTAAGTTTCAACTGTTAACCATCGCGGCTGACTTCCACTATGGAATCCTTACGAGAAAAAAACGCTATCAAACCCGGGACCCCCCTCCGGTCCTCCACGTCTTAATCGCCAGGCTCTTGAAATTACCTAATTATTTATTTTTATTTATCTAGTTATACACGCAATCCCCGACTGTGCTCCGAACCATCCATTTCTAAAGCCAGGGAAAAAACCAGAAAAATAAATAGACATATATAAATAAAAACACAACAAAACAGCGAGATGGAAAAGCCTAAATGATCGGATATTCCCAGGTTTGGTTAAGTTTTTATATATCCATCCCCGGGCTCCGTTCTTCCTGCTGGCGGGTCACATAGCATTTCTCTCCGTTTTCGTGCGAGGTGAAAAAAAGCTCCGATGGGCGCTCTTAAAGAGACAGGGGTGACCGGGACCGGCTCCCCTCTTTCCCCGCATCCGAAAACCTGCCCCAGAGCTGACAAAACTGACGCACTTCCGCCGCCTCTGCCATTACCGAAGGAAGTTGGCTCGCTTCCTTACGTGGTTTGCAACTCGCGCACTGAAAGTTACTTTCTACCGGGCGATTCGGTGGGCGGCCACCGGCTCCCGTGCTTCCCGCCGCGCTGGCCCGTCTGGGGGCTCCCGCCGCGCTCCGCTGCGGTTCCCTTGGCGCTGCGATTTAATGCGCAAATAGGCTGATTTCCATGAGGGATATGCCGCACCTGTGCGCGAGAGAGAACAACTCTCGCCGTTATTTATTGTAAAAACTGATCTGACAGCTATTCCGAAATTGATTTTTAAAAGGATATTTCGTGATCGATGGAGTGGCAAGATGACTTTAGGGGTTGAAATGTGTAATCGAGCTGCCCGAAGCAGAGATCTACATCTACGCCGAGACGTTTAGACTTGAAGTACAGAAGGAATTGTTCAAAATAAAACACTGAGGGACGACTCTTCTAAAACGAAAAAAAAAAAGCTTCTGTTTTTTAGGAGTACTACAGTCCCTTATCAGCTGTTACAAGTTAATGTATACAATCACAGTTAAAGAGAAGAGATAAGCTTGTGTACCTATTACACAACTCTGCATAACCACCTGTGCTGAAAGAGGAGGGTGTCTGCAATGCACCCTAGTTCAGTGGACGCCAAGCAGTGGAGGTGCCACCCCGTGCTTTCAGATGTACTCCATTCAAGCTCTTGCAGAAGGCTGGGTGTTTAAGTTTCCGGAAATGTTCTTCAGCAAGTAATTCAGGCTTAATTCAGACAAGAAAATGCCCACATAGGTATGAACCAAGGAAAAGGTATGAACTTGCTTTGAACAGAGGTGTCAGCTTGCTAGGGGATTTATAACTGAAATATATGTCAACAAAGCAGGAATAACAGTAGCAGACACTGGGCAGATGGTCTGGATTTCTGGTGTTACTGGAACACTCCACTGGATGCTGAAGCAGAGGTAATCCAATAATCCCAGTAACCCTAACCCTCTCTGGCAGGCTGCTGCATGGCTGCATCACTGCATGTCCCGTTCCCCTGCTGGGTATGTCATTACACCGACATCCTAAAAAACCCGTATCATAAAAAAATACTCTACATATACATAAAGAAATAATTAAATCGCCAGCTATATTTATTAGCATTATAGTCATAGAATAATTTTTATTTGGTATTTTTTTTTTTCATTGAATATTATTAATTATGATCACTTCTGTTATTATCATAACAAGCACACTGTGAAGTATTAGCTCTTGACATTGTCACACTTTTCTCCATGTGACCCCATTACCTCTTTGTAAACAAAGCGCATGTATAATGTTTTTCTTTTCCTATTTTGTTTGCAGCTGCCTGTGGCAGAGCAGTCAGGTCACTAAGCGCACAGGCGCAGAGTCCATAGCTTTCACACATTCCCCATTCATGCCCCATGCCTGGGCTGTTTTCAATGAGCCCCATGCAAATTCACGCTCCTGAGGAACAAGTCTCCAAAGCGAGTGACCACTCACCCCTCCATGTACATGTTTCATTCCGTGTTTTTAACCAAACAGCCCTCCTCACACACAGTAAAGTAGCAATAAATCCCCCCAAGAAACTTTAATTGTTTAAATTATTAAACAGTTAAAACTAAGGTGAACATGAGCGGCTGCCCTTAGGCTACGGCATAACTGAGATGTTAAATACTAGATATTTGGACAGATACATGCAGCCAAGTTTTCTTCTTCACACCACCTATGATGCCTTATACAATAAAAGATCAGTTCAAGATGACCTACATGTGTTTATTTATCTTGTGGCCATACAGTTTAAGCTGCTTGCTCAAACAGCTTAAATAAATCATCTTTTAATATATGGAGAGAAGATTGCCAGACTATGTGCCTCAGAAGTGTTGAATCAGCTGATTAACCTGTTTGACATTTCCTGGTATGGTGGACATGACATTTTAATGATGATGAGTTTGTGTGAGGCAGACCTACATAGCTCCTGAAACAGTGATATCCTGAGCCTGGCCCCGTGGCCCCCCGATCTTGCATTCCACGCACCTTCCCAGGTGGCTCACTTCACAGGAACCGCTGTCAGAACCGGCCTGCAGGCCAGAGGGCTTGTCTGCACTGCTGTCCTCCTTTACTCTCAGCACATGCTTGGGATATCTTTAAACAAGGAATAATTCAGGCTGAGGACTCGAGAAGGAGCAGAAATGACATGGCAGTAATTCATGCACTTCACATCAGCTGCTCACAGTCCCTTTAAACCCAAACAATCACTTTGAAGTGGGTCATAAGGCTGAGGTGGGGAAGAGCTCAGTCTCTTAATCCAGCCAATCCAGCCTCCATAACATTATGCTGTTTTAGACACATAAACTAAAGTGCATGTGTGTCGTTCCCCCTGTTTGTGCTCTAGAAACAGCACAGGCTGCCAGGAGGACGGCTCAGGGTCCTCAGACAGGCCGGACAGGAAGTCCAGCTGCTGGAAGCAGGCCATCGAAAGGGGTGTCGTCAAAGAAAGTGCTCTCCGTCATGGTGAATATTCACAGGTGGGGGAGACTTAACATCCTGATACTAATTTACCCTTCGCAAATAACCCTTACATCCTATTGCCTGTGTTTATAAGACTAGGTTAGGTCCTCTTTCTAAGTGCCAACCCAACCAGCTGACACAAGATTTGCCCTCTCAACATGGCCGCAGGCCGTGGCTTTTATGGCAGGCCGCTTTTATGACGCTGAACGAGCAATGCGTCCAAAACAGTAGGAATACCATATTCTCTGCAGTTATTTTTTATCCCTTTCTCATACAAGAAACAAAAAACTGTTAAACCAAATAAACACATAGCCAACGTCAAGCTGCCCCCAGGCTAACAAAACCCTGCAATATACATCACGGTATAAAATATTCAAGGCCGACGTGTGAAGAATGCAGCGCCCCCAGAAATAGGCGCCTTTTAAAATGTGCTGTGAAGGTTTTTATTTCCCCATCTTACGCTCATATTGGGGGTGCACTGCGGCTGATCTCCGCCAAACCGTTTGTGGGAAATGAAAACACAGACCTCCGGCTGCCTTCCATGAAGACGTTCTTGTGTCTAACGTTGCAGCGATAATTCCCCAGCTGCTGCTTCTCGTGCGATGCTGAAAATGTGCTCCAGATTACAGCAGCAGAGGTGGAATTTACAAGATAAGCCGGGCGTTGCGAGACGCAGCGAATCGGCGGCAGATCGTGCCGTCCGGCGTGACATTACTCTCAATAAGCCGCGCGTGGTCGCTGCCGGCTGTGACATTGTCATTCAAATTAGGCTTGTTATTCGGCAGTTTGTCTTCACGCATTTGTCGCTGATGCCACTCATTTGTCAGTTATATACGAAGACGTCGTAAATCTCAGAGCCCTTGGACGACTGTTTATACCTGTGAAAAGGCGCTCGTTCGGGCCCGGAGCCCTGTGTTTGAAAAGAAAGAGGGAGGGGCTTTTATTGGATGCCAATTCAGATTTTATGACAGAAGGGACTCATGTAGGAATTAATTATGTGACCCATGATGTTGCTGGAATATGTCATGAATATGGCGATTGATCACAATGTCATTGACATCCAGTAGTATTTTGCATTTTGGAAGATTTTTAAAGAAATCGGTGCTTGCCTTTAATTTTCTATATTATTTTTGTGATATTGAGATGTGGCGGCCAGCTTTGGGGTGCTGCCTCAATGTGCCTTGAAAGCCCTCGCGCTGAGCCCGGCTGCGGCTGGACCGCGACACTTTTAGGCAGCTCGGTAATGGATTTTATCGATCCCGGCCCGCTTGGCCCACAACGCTGCCGAAACAGCACTCTCCTTTCCAAATCTTATCAAGAGGCATTATGTCAGCACTGCTTTTCATAAGAAACATCCCAGGATCGATACTTCCTCGCCACGCTGTATGGATCTGCTCTGGGGGAGGGGTTAATCCAAGGATCTAATTTGTGCTGCTGGTTGAACCCGTTAGACGCGACGGTTCCCTGAGATTGCTATTGAGCAGCGATGCAGAATTTTCCTGTTTTCTAAGTTTTCCTGCATGTCTCTCAGTAATATTTCACCTCAGAGGGACCACAGCTGGCAGAACATCCCAGAAGATATTTAATTGCTGTTCAGTAGGTGGTACTGTGGCATCACACCTCCAGGGTTATGGGTGCGAGTGGCACTGCCCGCTATTTTTGCATGGTTTCCTTCCCACAGTCTCAAAGCACGTGGTTAACTGTTGTCTTAGAATTGCCCATAGTGTGTGGGTGAATGTGTGGGTGAGTAAGTGAGTGAGTGAATGAATGAATGTGTGAGTGAGGGCGTGAATGTGTGACTGAGTGAATGAGTAAGTTGGTGAATAAGTGAGTGAATGTGTGAGTATGCGAGTGACTGAATATATGAGTGAATGTGTGAGTGAGCCAGTGAATGCGTGAGTGAGTGAATAAATGAGTGAGTTTTCGCAATGATGGACTGGCATCCCATTCAGGGTGTCCTTTGCCTCCTGTGACAGGCTCCGGGCACCCTGTTACCCGGTGCGAGATAAGCGTAAATGAACAGCGCTTCCATCACCACTCTCCTGGCTGGACTACACTCCTCCTGTCTCCTTAAAATAACCAGCAGTCTCTACCCTGGAAGCTCTGGCATTGTAATCCTGAAGATAAGTGACTTTTTTCCCCCAGTCGAACATTAATTAGCAAATTTCTCAAAAGGGGGGGAAGGGGGAGTGGTTCCTAAACACGCTGTTTAATATCAAAGGGGTGCTAGCTGTGAGCCTGTCTGCTTCCCGGCCCCCGGCCCCCATGTCATGGCCGGAGCATCCTGCTGCGGGTGACGTGCCAGCGGGTGGTAGGTGCCACCAACCCACAGGCAGCATCAGGCAGCTGTGCTTCAGTGGGGACGCTAATTACGCAACGGCGCCCCCTGGACCGCCACATAATGACTTGACGACTGTCAAGGTGCTTTTCACACCCCTGAGTGTGTGGGCCAGCAGCAGGGGTAGGCGTGCGTGTGCATATGCGTGCACGGCTCCACTGTGACTGTGTGCCCAGGGAAACGTCGAGTATGCGGGTGAAAATGCGGCATCTGAGCCGCTGAACTCTTGCTCCTGTGCTTACACCCACTGCTCCCACAACAACAAAGCCTTCTCCCTGCCCTCACCAATCTGTCCTGATCAGTCCCCAAGCCCCAGAGATGTTACCTGGATAAGATCCCAGGGCAAACATGAATTCTCCCCTGATATCTGAGGCCATAAATCATCAGCATCAAAAGGATCTTACATTCAGGTTCCCAAAAAAAAAGCGATGGCCTGGGCCCTAGAACCTCATTAGAGCTGCCTCCCTACCTGTTAATTTATGTCTCGCTCATGTAAATAATGGCAGAATATGGCTGTGTTACTCAGCAAGTCTTAAAAGTTACCTGCAGATAGACAGTGGATCACCCGAGGATGTCCCAGTAGGATGGACCTGCTCCCAGAGTGGGAAGCTTATGAAAAGAGGTTCAAAAAAGATGGAAGGAAACAGGGCCGAGTTTTATCTTGGTGTTGGCTTTTGCATGTCCTTGATTAGTCAACAGCAGAATGAGATCATTCTCGCTGGGGGTCGTCGCTGGACCGTATGGTGACAGACCCAGGTTCATTGAGCCAAAAGGGACATGGTCCACCTTAATGTCCTACCTTGGCTTTGGACGATCTTGACCATGACCTGAAGTAATGAGTTGAACCGGGTTCATGCAGAGCTGTATGTGTTTTGCTGAGCACTGCCTCTGCTGTCCCTGTTGCCCTCGATCATCCAGCCAGAATGTGAAACTGTAGCTCCGAGGTCTCGCGCAGAGTTAGCCCCTACCCACAATGCACAACTGCGGCAGGCTGCCATTTTTTACAGTGCCGAATTAAGAAACGCGCGTCTGCCTCCTGTCGACGAGAAAGATGACTCTGCTCTGTAATTGTCGGGGGTGCCTGAGTCATCGTGTTCGAGAAAAACAGCATCTCGGGGTGAAAACACGACGTCAGATTGAATGTGGGCTCTTAGTCACTTTCACACCGGGGGAAATGGGCCCGCTGTCATCTTGGACTGTGTCATCTGTACAGCCTGATAGGTCCATTCCAAAACCCATTAGAGTGTCCACACTTACTCACCCCCCCAGCACCATCTCACAGCATCCGGCTGGAAACTCTACAGCAAAGCATAGATTTTTCAGCAGGTTAAAAGCTTCACCTCTCTCCCAGCTGTGGGACAAACTATATCCAGAGCGATTTTGAAAAGTCCTAGTGTGTGCTGTTCCTCTGCATCCAACACCTCCTTACATTCCTGTCAGTGTTAACAATCTTCTGCTTCGTCTAACTTCCGCACCTTCTAGGAATATGAACTCTCTACGTGTGACGGCTGCAAGGAAAACATTCAGCGTTTGGTTCCCACTTGTCAAGTGTTGTCAGCAGGCCTGATGTCAGAGACCAAAAGTATTTAGTGCAAGAATAGGGCTGAAAAATGGGGATCTGAGAACCAGAGATAAATCAGACATGAAGTGTGACCCACATGGGGAGGAACTTCTCATCTTTCCCGTGGAAAATAAGTACATCCCTCAGCACCTGTTTAAAGACCTGCCCGTGATTTTATTTTATCTAATGGGGGCTTAAGAAATCAGACTAGGAGGGAAACTCGAGGAGGAACTATTGGTTTTTCTGTGCTGGAGACGGAGGCCCGTCGGGGCTGTGAGGTCACCATGTTTCCGGAATACTCTTTGTTTCAGACCTCGGGCTTTCTTGTTTTTCCTGGCCTTCGTGTGGGCCCCTTGTGGGATGATGCGGCAAGCGAGCCCTCATCTAAAGACTAAAACGCAAGAGCTGAAGCAGAAAAAGATTCCTTAGACGGCTGCAGCAGTGCAGATGTGACGGCTCCTATGTATGAGGTGCTCCTTGTGTGGCCGCTGAGGACATTAAGATCCCTGGGGTTGGGCAGCACTTAGACCTCAGTGACAGTGGAAGCAAAGAACTTGTTCTCTCTTTGTCTACATGCACCCAAGTATAATCTAGAGCAGTGTTTCTTGGTGGGGTCCTCGGGGACCCCGGACGTTCCACATTTTTGCTCCCTCCCATCTCTCTGTCACACAGTCCACATTTTTGCTAAAGAAGCAAAAACACAGAGCCTGGGGGTCCTCAAGGACCGGGTTTGAGAAACCCTGAGCTAGAGGAACCCCCTTAAAACTATGTTTATACCTCTTCTTTTGTGTCTCCACGTCACCTGAACGCTCCACTGAAGCTTTAAAGTAAAAACACACGCCCCTGTTGACTCAATCGATGGCAGCTCCACCTTTGGATTCCCTTGGCAGGGCGCTTTGATAGTTCACTGACTCGCGTTTTCTCTGAATGCAAAGTGCACCAATCCCTCGCGCCAGCTGAAGGGAAGTGTTTTTTTTTTGTTTTGATTGCCATCCCCACCGGGCGAGTCGGCTTTCTTTGCTCTGTGATTTGCCTCCTCTCAGGTCTAAGACATGGATCGCCTTCTGTCTTGGTCTCTCCTTTCTGAGAGGACCTTGGAGAGGCCCGTGTCACTCCACATTCCATCATCATAATGGCTTCTTCTTCTAGACTTGCATTTGAAAGGCAGGGGTGGCTGCTTCTTAGGAAAATGACGTATCTAAATAATGGAAACAGAATCCATGGATTGTCTCTCTTTCTCCCAGAGGAAACGGTATCTCTTATAACTGATCTCTGAAAGAAGGAGCTTTTAAAACATTGACTATATTTATAGCTATAGGGCGCTACACTATACTAAACATCCATGGGAGGTAGGATAATTGCTCACTTTCTATTGGTTATCTTAAGTGGTTCCCACAGGTGTAAAACCCCACCCCCTATGGGTATCAAAACCTTGTTTTTCCCATGAGCACCTTCATGTATGGTGGTCCAGTTGTAGCTCTATGGACACACATTGTCCAGAGGGAAGGGTTAGGGAGTTTGATTCATTTCAAAGGAATAATGTGTGTTTTCACATTGACCATTTTATTTATCCTGCCTAAGCTACTGCTGGATCTGTGTGCACTGTACCCTGGTAACGCTCCCGCGAGCCAGGCATGAGCTGCTCCGCCTCACATCGCGATCTCCGGCACCTCCTCCCATCTCTGCTCCACATCCAACCTGCGCCACCTTCTCTGACAATAGAGTTCAGCTGCTAAATATAGCCAACTGCCCGGGGCCATCTTTAATTATAGATCCGTCAAAGTGGAGAGTGTCATGCCCGGTGCTGAGTGGAACGATTCCCAGTGCCGTCCGGTGTGCCAGATCTGCGTTCCCGACGGGCCGCGCAGCAGGGGCTGGCTCACGGCCTCAGAAAAACAGAAAAATATCCATCACGGCAAGCGAGGATTCTGGGAGCTGACCGGCCGGATTGGGCTCTTCTCCGCCCAGCCAATCTCCTGTTTTGCTAGGATTTGTCTTACTGAAAAAAAATTCACCTGTATGCTTAATCACTCTAAAGTGCTCCTCGAATGCTCAGATCAGCCATCAGTCAAAAACATTTGTACATTTGCTGCTAAAACATTCACCAGTTTCCCCCCACAGTCTGAAAAACTCTAAGGTTAATTGGAGTTACCAAATTGCCCGTAGGTGTGAATGGTTCGTGAGCGTGCCCTGCGACGGATTGGCGCCCCATCCTGGCTTGTTACCTGTCTTGGGTTTCAAGGATAGGCTCCACACCTCCATGACCCTGCACAGGATATGCTGATATGGAAAATGGATGGATGGATAACGACCGGCCCCCGCCATGATGGACCCCCCTGTGCATTTCCTGTTTGCAGTATCTATTTCTGAGCCGTAACCAGCTTTCCTTGTACAGTTGAACCCGGTTATGTCGCCGGCCTAGGGGTTTGCCAAAAAGCATCGAGATAACAGATGATCGAGATAACC
>JAODLD010000046.1:29592505-29603778 GCA_026781065.1 Mormyrops boulengeri
CCCCCCCCCCCCCCCCCCCCCCCCCCCCCCCCCCCCCCCCCCCCCCCCCCCCCCCCCCCCCCCCGGTCGGAACTGGAGGCTTCCTTGATGTTGTCATGTGATGTTTTATTGTTAGGGTTGGCCTTTCCTAATGCCCCCCCCACCCCCATTCTTTATGCTCTTTTCCCCAGTAATATAGGCCTTTTGTTTGCAGAAAGCAGATGCTTTTGTCCTAAGTGACATAAGCGAGTAATAGCAAGTAACAGCAGCCCCCCAGCCAAGAACTGCTGGTCACTGGGGGGGCACCATGCAGGCTGATCTGGCACTGGGACCTCGCAGTCGATCCTGCATCAGGTATCCCCGTGAGAGCAGGGTGACTTGGGGATGGTTCCTGTCCTCCTCTGAAGGCCTCTGAGGAGCCTTTGCGATGACTTTGCTCACATAATACAGACGCTTTCAACTTACAAACCTTCACACATACTGTAGAACGAAGAGGACTGTAAGTCCAAATTGTGTTCCTTGGGCTCCCGTATCCTGTCCACAACATCAATTTTTTTTTCTGTGCACCTATTCCACTTAGTATGACTTCTGGCCGCTACTCCCACCGCGCAGCAGTGTAGCGTGCATACTCCCAGCATCCTAGTTCTTTGTACTTGTATAACGTATACCCTTAAAACGATGTTGAAAAACGACTTACGAACATTTCAAGTTACGAACGGCCATTCGGAACATATCTTGTTCATAGGTAGAGGAGCGTCTGTATTTCCTTGTGTGTAGCTGCTGCTGTGAGGACTTAATTTGCGCTGATGGTCCGACTTGTTGGGCTTATTAATCAGGAGAATCCCCAGCAGGTCTGAGCAGGGCAGAGAGCGAGGCTTCCCAAGAGTAATCCCTGAGCGGGATCCCGGGCGGAAGTCGGTGGGTCTTGTGACGTGGACACTTGTCAGTGGGCCGGCTGCTCAGACAGTCGCAGTCCGCCCTTTTGTCCTGGTTTGTTCTGTCCCACACCGTGCCCTTGCCCCTGTGTGTTTACTGCTGGGTATGGAGAAGACACACACTATGGAATATGAGAACCCTTATGGTGACCTGATTCGCCAGTCCAGGATGGAGGGGTTTTACCTCCCTCCAGTAATGGGTAAACTTCCCAGTTTAAAAGGCAATCTGACATACAAACAAAGATACAGGCCACTCTTTCCCGGAATGCCTGCTGACAGCCTGTGAGAGCGCTTTAGTGCTGCCTCATTCACGGCTCGTGCCCGTTTGGCCCAGTCCGCGGTTATTTCCACCTGATCTCGTGGTAATCTCCTCACGCCTCTGAGCGTCGTCTCCGACGTTTCTGAACGCTTGTGCTGAGAGGATTGGCTGAGATTACAGGAACGGCATCACTGATTTCTCCTGGGGGGGGGGCGGGCATTGCCCTGGCCTGTCAGCCTGACCCCAAACCCTGAGCCCGCCTCAGGGGTGAAAACAGCCCAGGTCAGAGAGTGGCTGCCACTGGTCTCTCTCTGTCTCTCTCTAGCTTTCAGCCTCAGCCAATCACAAACTCTAACATTTAATGCTCAGGGACACTTATGATGTCCTATAAGCTGGCTGCAGGTCTAACTGTGAGAATCTCTCCCGGTGCCATGATCCTACATGAGACACTCACCAGCATCAAGCTGCGAGCAGGAATATGGCGACACCGCCGGCCTGTTATTTCCCCGCATTTGTGGTGTGGAGGTGAGTCAGCCCTGGAATTTGCACACTGCTGGTGACTCTGACCAGGGTTGCTGGTGAATCGGGGCTCATATCGTCTGCGAGTTTGTGGGAGGAAAGTCACTCCGGGGATCTGACAGCAGGGGGGATCTATCCCTGTCAGCATGGAGGTGGGGGGCAGCCGCCTCCCCCACTGGGAAATCAGAGCAGAGGTGAAGAAAAACACACCAGAGGGAAAGGAGGAACATTGTTTGAGGGCGGGGGGGAATGAGGCACGACGCCGTGGAAACTGGCACTATTCCACTCAGAGCGAGACCTGCAATTTCACTGCTGATAAGTCGTCCCTGATTGCAGGGTTTGGCATTCTGGGTTCAGCCCGGCCCCTAATTTGCGGAGTACGAGCATGCGGGTGGTTTGACTCTACTGAGCCACACGAATGGGCTTGTCTACGGCTGTTTGTGCGAGTCAAAGGAGCCAGAGACCTCATGCATACGCAGACACAGAAACAGAAACACGCCAAAGCGGTCGATTCATCCTGGCTTGAAAATCATCTGGTCCTGCGTGGTTTTTTTTCCCTCATTATACAGTAAATGCATATTTGTGGCTTCTAAGTGGCCGTCAGCTGGCTGGTTTGTGAGGCTATTTTTTGTGTGGATTAGAGGCATGCGACACTCGGTGGGATGCACACCGGGGCGCCGGGAGGGGGGGGCGGAATTTGTATGAGGATCACAGCTCCTCCCTGGAGATGGAAACAGCTCCTCCTGTTCTAAAATCAGCTACTTTTGAGGGTCAGTGAAGTGTGAGCGAGGAGATTGAGATCAGCTAGACATGTAAATATGGCGAACACAAGCCTGGCTAACAGACATGGCCGATGTGGCCGTAACATGCCTTTAAGTGTGAGTGACAGTCACATGGACTCCAGTGGCCAATCCCGATGTTCAGAGGGCCTGCATGATCCACAGAGGGCTCTATACATTGAAAGCAGTGAGTGTGCTGGGTCTAAGTGACCATTTGATTCGATATTCAATGTTTCCTCATTTCATGTGCTCTGCCAGACCCTTAGCTACCCATCAAGCAGGCTAGTTACAATTTCATTTGCATATGATTTCCCTAGGTTTCCTGCTGCCTGGCAACATGTTTAGATAAATGCCTGAGTGGTTCTCTAAAGCAAATCGGACCAGGCTCTGACTGCCGTAATATGAGCCCTTAACAGCCTGATGTTTCAGTGAGAGGGGTGGAAGTATCACTAATTTGACTAGTAGCCATGGGTGACGCAGCCACATCGTGATGGAGAGTGATGCTGAGCATCACCGTCTGGGAGCTTGGGGCCATCGCTGCTGCTGGTCGGCCATCTCTAGCCTGGAGGAGGTATGTAGTCATACTGTCCCACAGTGTCCCTTGCATCCAGGCACCTCACATAGGAGACACCAATGCGAGGCCATGGTTCATAGACCCAGCTGTGTTGAGGTCCAGTCCCTAAGTCCTCACCTGGAGCTGTGAGCTACCACTGTAGACATGGGTTGGTTTGTTCTGTGAGAGTCCTGCCTTGTCTTTCAGCACTGACAGGGTCACCCTTAATTTACACATAATAAAAGGAGCTTATTTAACCGTCTTGCCGCTTGCTGGTACAGCTTGCAGAGGTACAGCAATCAATATCTGCCTTGACCTACGTGTGTAGATTTAGGCATCAGGGTATTTGGCAATGCTGGCATGTGACACGGTAACACACTGCAGGGTTCATATCTGCTCTCTGTTCTAGCCCCATGGCCTTCGTGTAGGGGGGGGAGGCAGACCCACCCCCCACATGGGCAAGGTGAAGAACGAGAGGCCGGTGCTCTCTGAAATGGGTATCACCAATTTCACGTCTCTGACACTACAGACGTGGGCGTGCATGGGAGTGCATCTTAATTAGCAGCTCGTTTGCATTTGAAAAAAAAGGTGGCTTACTTCCCAAACTCATACTTGTCATGTCCCTCCGTTCAGCCCTCTCGTGTGCCACGTCTACCTCGTTAACCTCGTGAGGGATCCTTCCATTTACCTGCTGTTTTGTGTTTCCTGCCTGTAGTCTTGTGCATATCAGTCCGCGTCTCCATCTGTTTACCAGATCCGTCATTGATGTTGTTTACCGTGTTGCTACCCGTTTGCCCCGATTAAACCCCGTCCCTTGTATTCTGCCTACCTGCCTCGTCATTCTCCCCATCCTGCCTGCTTGCTGGACGCCAGTCATAACAGAATGACAGATCTCGCCGAAGACTCACCTCCGCAAGCGGAGTGGCAACGCATCAGCTTGATTCAGGAGGTGGTGTATTAGCTAAACCAGCTCGAGGTTCGGTCAGACCCCGGAGTGCTGGAACTAGCCAGCCGGAGCGGCACCCTCCTCGACAAGATGTCTACGTCCGGGAACGCACACCTCATTGGCAAGGTGCACGAAAATCTCCGGCGGCTTGTGCAGCGCGTCACTGATGGGAGAGCCCAGTTAGTCACGCAGCACGGAGCAGAGGTTACGGAACCACCGTCCGTGCCCCCAGAGATGGTGCCACTTCAGCCAACCGTCAACAGCCGGAGAAAAAAGAAAAGTAAGCAAAAGGAGAAGAGGCCAGAGGAAGCACCGGCGATCTTCCTGGGAGCCGCATCTCTCTCCACCGCTTCTCTCCCTGCTGGTGATCCGGAGGAATTCAGGGCTCACCCAGGACATCACCGCTGCGTGGGCCCCGCAAGTATTCAAAGCCCGCCTAGCCGCCACAGAGCAGCCGCAGCTAGCGGCTTATCACTTTCCAGAAACTCACCTGACTCTTAAAGGGGCCAGGTTACCTGAGGATGCCATTCTCCGGATCGCCAAAATCTTTAAAGGGGCCATGCCTGCTGTCGAGGTGCCTGATGTTCCTGTCCTGCCGGCTTCTGACGTGTCTAACACGGTGGTTCTGCCCATTTTTACCCTGACTGCCTTGCCTGTTTCACCCAAGGTTCCGGCGTCTGATGTTCCAGTCCTTCTGTTCTGCCGGACCCGTCTATTCTGCCTGACCGACCCGTTCTACCTGTTTTCTGCCTGCCTGCTGTGTCACCTGTGCATGGCGCCCGCCTGCCTGCTACGTTGCCCGTCTGCCTGCTATGTCGCTGAGAGCTTGCCTGTCTGCTGCGCAATATGTGTACGACGCCTGCCTGCCAGTTGCCGCCTCGCCTGCGCATGACGCCCACCTACCTGACCCCCGGGTCCCGTACTTCCCCGTGGACTCCTGCTGGGGAGAGACCCCAACCGCTGCTGTGACGTGGTGGAGTCTGGCCAGGTCCCCACCTGTCAGTGTCCCCAAAGGGGAGAGGGCACATGCGCAGGGGTCGGGTCCCGCCCACCTGCGGTCCCCTGGGCTCCTGCTCGTCGTTCGCCTGTGGGTCCCTCTACTCTGGCTCGTCGGTGGACAGCGCCTCCGCCTGCTGTGGCTGCGCCATCACCTGCTGTGGCTTCCCCTCCCTCCTTGCCTTCACCGTGGTCCCCTTCTGCTCCCTCATCACCTCCACTGGTGCCCCCTTCGACTTCCTCCTCGCCCCCTCCGTTGGTCCCTCCGTCTTCCTCCTCGGCCCTTTCGTAGTCCCCTCTGGCTCCTGCCTTGTGGCCGCCCGGGGTCCCTCCGCCTTCATCCTCTCGGTCGCCTGCGGCTCCTCCAGCTGCCACCCGTTGCCCGCTGTGGCTCCCTCGGGCTCCCCCTTGTCCGCCGTCCTGGTTTTGGCCTCCCTGTCTTGTCCCTCCTGTTTCTGCTCCTCGTCCCTCTGTGTCTCCTCTGTTCGCTCCCGGTCCCGTTGTCCCTCCTGTTAGTGTTTCCCCGGTGTCTCCTTTCTTGGTCTGCCTGTCCGCGTTCCCTGTTCTGTGTTAGGTTCTGTCCTGGCTGTTGCCGTTGTGCTTGTTCAGTGTTTACATTCTGTTCCCTGTTCCCCGGTGATGCTTTTGTCTTGTTTTTCAGGTCCCAGTCCCGTCCTGTCCGTCGCTGCCCTTGAGGCATGCCCGGAGTGCCCGCTTTGGGGGGGGTTCTGTCACATCCCTCCGTCCAGCCCTCTCGTGTGCCACACCTACCTCGTTAACCTTGTGTGGAATCCTTCTGTTTAACTGCTGTTTCGTGTTTCCTGCCTGTAGTCTTGGGTATATCAGTTCGCGTCTTCGTCCATTTACCAGATCCGTCATTGATGTTGTTTACCGTGCTGCTACCCATTTGCCCCGATCCTGTACCTTGTATTCTGCCTACCTGCCTCGTCATTCTCCCCATCCTACCTGCCCGCTGGATCCCGGTCATAACAATACTCAGTTAGGCGATTAAGAGCTGGGGTCAAGAAATGACCTGTAGACCCCACAACCTTCTGGGAAACAAGTGTGTACAGATTAATTATTAATTTATTTATTCATAGTTAATATTCTTATCATTCCATCCATCCATCCATCCATTATCCTCCACTTATCCAAGGTCGGGTCGCGGGGGCAGCAGTCTCAGCAGGGAAACCCAGATTTCCCTCTCCCCGGCCACTTCACCCAGCTCCTTCGGGGGAATTCTGAGGCGTTCCTAGGCCAGTCCATCCAGTGTGTCCTGGGTCTTCCCCGGGGCCTCCTCCCAGTGGGACGTGCCCAGAACACCTCACCAGGGAGGTATCCAGGAGGCATCCTAAACAGATGCCTGTGCCACCTCATCTGGCTCCTCTCAATGCGGAGGAGCAGCGGCTCTACTCTGAGTCCCTCCCGAATGACCGAGCTCCTCACCCTATCTCTAAGGGAGAGCCCAGCCACCCTGTGGAGGAAACTCATTTTGGCCGCTTGTACTTGCGATGTCATTCTTTCGGTCATTACCTAAAGCTCATGACCATAGGTGAGGGTAGGAACGTAGATCGACTGGTAAATCAAGAGCTTCACCTTTTGGCTCAGCTCTTTCTTCACCACGACAGACCGATGCAGCACCCACATCACTGCTGACGCCGCACTGATCCGCCTGTTGATGTCCCATTCCATCCTTCCCTCACTCCTGAACAAGACTCCGAGATTTTTATTCATTCTTATCATTCCTTTCGTAAATATTATGAAATATTATTTGGTTGACATTTGTTGTCCCTTTATATGCTCCATAACTGTCTTCAGATAATACCAACCATCTCACCGTGAAGCCACTATGATGTATGATTTGCCCATGATACCGTGCAGAGCAGTGCATCCTGTTGCTTATCGTAATGCCTGTCATCAAGCTGCAGGAGACAGGACTGCTCAGATGCTGAAGCACCATAGAGCCCTAAGGACGCTGATGATGCGGATGCTGAGAGGCGGTGCAGTACCGCGGGGCCCTAAGGACACTGATGATGCGGGATGCCGAGAGATGGGGCAGTACCGCGGGGCCCTAAGGACGCTGATGATGCGGGATGCCCCGCCGTGAGGCTTCTGCCCGGTGCACTGCACGAGTCCCTAATGACCCTCAGCACTGTGCCATATGAAAGGAAAAGAGGAATTATAACTGGCTGTCAGTCACCCTTTCCGTTCTTCACTGCGTAATTTGCATGTTTGATTACGACCTTTAAAATAGATCCATCAAAGTGCTTGCCCTTACTACAAGTCACTGGTGTGAAATAAGAGCTGCTTTTGACATAATTAGACTATTAGTATCTGGGGTGGGGGGGTGTAGGAACGCCACAGAGCCGGGGACAGAAATGGCACGGATTCTGCCGTGCTAGGAATGAGTGCTCTTCCGAAAAATGGGAATCTCCCAGTGTAAACACTGGCTGACACCCAAACACCAGCGTTATATTATGTGCCTGTCGATGCAAATAATTGGCGGTGAGTTAACAGACGTCGTAAATGATGACATACGGCAAGTCCGCCTGAAAGACTGATCTGTGACACTCAATGACAGCGGCGAGTGAGTGGCGGCGGCATTGGCCGCTCTGTTACGCTTTCATACACGTCACACTGTCTCCTGCTATATGACGATCAGTGTTCTACCTCACTACACCTTCACCATGTGGTATGGCCAGGAGGAGCAGGCTCTACAGTCATACGTTACATATGAAATATATAAAATGATAGATAAAATATGAACAATTCCCTGTCTACCAATTCTACGTGAATGTTAGACCTGGAAATATTAGCTGCTTCCAGGAAATAATTAGGTTCCCTTTGTTTGAAGTATTCGTCTAGGGGTTCGACATGTACTACTCAAACTCAAATATTCTTCTTGAGATGAAATGTTTCATCTATCACATTATGAGAAGAGACAGAACCATTTTTGTGTGTTTCATTGTGCCTTTATTTTCTAAAATAACACTTCATTAGTGGTAATCAGATTTTGTCCTGTTAACTTTGGCTGTATCCTAATTAAACGTTAAAGACGAGGTGCCCTTTGCGTGTAAAACCAGCTAATGGTGACTGATACACAATTAATGGAGTGGAAAAGTAAGAGACAGTCAGAGGAAGAGTATGGCCTGCTCTGCTGTGGATTTGGGGACCCTGATGTCTTACACCCCAAAAATACACCCCAGGGGACTGAAGCCATAAGGAACAGTACTTCCATTAGTCATTCACAAATTGCATTATATTTATATACTAAAGGTTTGTGTCATATGATGCATATTATCATTTAATTTGCAATAAATGCTACTTGTAAGTTACCAAGAAAACTTCCAAAGGGATAAACCACAGGAACCAGTTTGTTGCCGTAGAAGGCTAAATTGTCATAACTTGGGCAGGTTCCAACCACCCTTTCAAAATATGGAGCCTGCTCCATTTTTGGGGCCTCTTTCCAGCCGGTCGCAATGCCAGAGGGGTTTAAATGTCCACAGAGTGTGATCCCATTGATGAGCTGTTTACAAGCTGAGGACATGGTGATGGAGCAGACGTGGATGCCTGTGCGTCCAGCACCACACAGGCTCCAGATTCTTTACATTTGGTTCCACAGCCGCACGTGCCCGACCATAGCGTATGCACAATGCACACCTAGCGGGATTCCGGAAAGGAACATGGATTTCGGAAGCTGAACCACGGCCCAAAGATCCACAGTGCTAGGCTTCCTTCCAAGTGGATAATTTCCTACAATCTTCCCCAAGCGAATGAGTTCCTTTTTTGTTAGTACAAGGAGAAGCAGGCCAATCCTGCGGGTAGCCAGTTTGTAGTATGTTCATTTTTTCAGCTTTATGAAAAGAGTCATTTGGAGTGTCATCTTGTGTTGACACATTAAAAGCAGGCAATACTTATAAATAGGGCTTTGGGCTCAAAGTTAACATGCTGTCATGCGACTAATTATGAAAGAATAACGCATTATTAAATAACACAGCTTACTGTAGAGCGGGTTGGGCTCAGGACTCTCCGTTGTTTATCTGATCCCATCATGCTTTTTGTGCTTTTGAGGTTCCCATAGTTACCTCTGTATATTTCGGACCTGAAGCCTTACGTTTGAAAACACTCATTTTACACCATTGATTGCCAGTCAAAAGTTTGGACACACCTACTCATAGAATGGCTTATTTGTATATTCTCAACATAGAAAAATTATAGACATTAAAAGTATTAAGTAACATATATGGACTGACACTGACAAACATTGTTTGGGGGGGGGCAGCTCTGTAGGTTGGGACTCAGAAGGTGGCCGGTTCAAATCACGGGGCCAGCTGAAGAAGGTCCCACATACATTGGAAACCGCTTCTAGTTATCGAGGTTATAGTGATCATATCTTATATGGATCACAAAGCTCGGGACAAAATCATTCCTGTACAAATACTGTTTAAATAATTCGCTAATAGTAGTCAAATAGTACGCTTACAGTGTTCATTTTGGATCTTTTTATACAGGACAGCATATGGAAACTGTGGTAATTCTTTTTTTTTTTTCTTAAACTTCGATATAAGACATAATTATAAGACACATTACAAATGTCTCTTTCGAATGGTACATTTGACTCCATCATTGGGAACAGAGCGAGTAAAACTTACATAGGCCTCACATTTCACTCATAAAAGTATTCATCAGTAGATTTTAAAAACAGAAGTACATAGAAACATTTTCGTCACTTGCCACTTCTTTATTTTTAAAATGTAAATTGCACAAAATGTTTAGTCTAAAATCCATGTATAAATTACGGAGTCTCATTATTCTAGCCATGTGTTTTATCCACAAATGCAAATTTGCAGAATATAATGCTGCATGACTGCATTTAAAAATCAACTATAATTGTTGTTCGAATTTGAACAAATGCAGAAATGACTGTTGTTTCAAGGCAGTATAACCTCTATTTTTTTTGCACCATAACTTGCACAAACTTTTCCCCTTTTCCCTCCAAAACAGATAATTATAGTACTTACTTATAGTGATTTTATGTTGTTAAATTTTGGTATTTATTTGAAGCATACACAAATTCAAGCTTGTTATTCATTGTTTACCAGGAAAAATGCTGTTAATCTCTTTCATGCTGTTGCACTTGAAGAATTATTTTAGCAATGCTGCATTATTTGTTTGCTAATGTATTAATGTATCTGACCAGCAATAATGTATCTGACCAGCGATAAATTATTTTTCTGGAGCTGAACATAGTTGCGGTGTTGACTCGCATCGCAATCTGAAAAAATCCACATAAAATTTTGTGGTCCCCTTAGAAAGGGAGTGAAAAGGTACAAGGAATTCGAGATACAGAGATCACTATGGGATATCACGTGAGAGGCTGCCGTAAACATGCTTGGCATCCTCCAAACCAGCACAGTACATATATTCTTATGTATTTATGAGTTACTAAACTTACTAAATCGTATGCTAACCTTCGCATGTCATCTGCGGCTTTCACAAAACTCCTAAAAAACTGCCATTTAATTTTTTAGGCAGACGCTGTGATATATTATAACTGTGAGGGGGAAAGTAGCAATGAAGAAGGGTTGACTGTATAACATGATTGAATATACGATTAATCACATTACTACTCGCTCAATTTAAACGATTAATCACGATTAAGAAAATTAATCGGCTGACAGCCCTACTTATAAACCTATAAATTAATAGACACAATCAAAGCTCATATCAGCACTTATCGGTTCTTTCCCAGGAAGTACACACATCTTGATTTTGACCATGGGCACTTGCCCCTGTCAAGTGAGTTATACAGAAAACAGGGGGCGACCTGAGTCCCCCCGCCCTCCATTGTTTATATTTTGAATAACTCGTTTCATCATGTAATGATTTGAAATCACTCTTCATCTTCAAACATTTCACCACTGAAAGGTCCGGGCAGTGGAGAGTCGCCTGGCCCAGCGGCAGACTGATGAGGATCGATAGAGCTGGTCTCCGAAGTGGGACGTACATCATGAATCTCAAATCCAGCATAGTTACATCCAACATGGACTTTAGCTCATTATTACCTTAGAAGCTGAACCAGTCATAAAGGCATTTATTCGGGGAGCAGCCAGAGCTCGGTAAGGTGTGATGATTTGTCCCCTTCAGCATCAGTTGCTCCTCCTCGTCTTATAGTTACTAATAGTGCCCCATGCCCCATGACCTGAGCTTCCTGGGTGTCCCCTGCCCCATGCCCCGAGCTTCCTGGGTGTCCCCTGCCCCATGCCCCGAGCTTCCTGGGGGTCCCTTGCCCCAAGCCCCCAGCTTC
>JAODLD010000046.1:29613891-29630191 GCA_026781065.1 Mormyrops boulengeri
GCCCGCGCCCGCCCCGCGCCCCCCCCCCCCCCCCCCCCCCCCCCGCAGCCCACCAAATCAAAATATGATATCAGGGAAAAGTAATCAATCTTCCTGCCTCCAGCTACCTAAAAATAGGTCTGAACAGATTGTGAGACACCTCTAACAAACTGTGCAATGCAAATTCCCTCCAGCTCTGTTGTACAACCTTGTGTGTGCAATGTAGAAAAACAAACAGTCAACAGTGTCCCTTGCCTTGAATTAATCCGCATCACTTCCTGCAGCAACCTCTGATGTCCTCCTGAGAGCGAGGTATCATTCCGAAACCATTCAGCTTCTAAAATGTCCATGATCATCACAAACCACGTTTAATGTTTCTTATGGAAACAAAGCTAAATAATAATCCTAACCCATGATGAAATGGTAGGATGTGGAAAACAAACAAGGCTTTTGACAGACTATGGTGGAGGTCTCTGCCTGTGAGGCTCCGCCGCGGATGCTGTAAGTACACCGAAGACAATTAAATGCAAAGCAGGTAGAGATTGTTGGGGGCACCTTATGCTAATTTTATGCAAGGTTACCTTTGTGGCTCTAGTTAGCTCCAACACAGCCGCATACTTCAGGGTCTATCATAGGCAAGCAGGAAGCCAAGGATTTCGGACATACTCGATGAAAGGAAATGACTGGCTTGGTTTTCCAAACGCGAGGTAAACAAGAACATGGCTGCCGTGCTGCGAAGATGAGGTCCCTCTTTAGCGCTCCTGCGTGTGTCAGGTAGCTCCGCTACTGCTGACCCCTGGCAGAAGATGAGACGGGCAGGCGTGCCGTTAGCCCTGGCACGGCTGCGTTAACCGCCGCACTTGGTATTCAGCCCGAAATCGACCAGCCGTGGGCCTCGAACTCGAGCCAGCCCGCTGTAACCCCCTGAAACATTCTGCAGGCAGTGCGATGATGCCCAATACCAAACACCCGAAGCACATCTGAGGTCGAAGCTTTCACCAATCAGGGGTACGACAGGGAGGAAGAAGGCTGCTCGCTCTCTGCCGCATGAATATTTTGTCCTTGACGACTTCGCCCAGGGATTTGTTTGGGAAAACATCGGCCGTCTGGCTCTCTACTCCTTACCGGAAGGTTCAGTTCGATCTGATTATCATTCATTAGCAGAACACCTAATGCAAGACACTAGCAGAGGACTGCTACGAGAGATAAATACGACACTCTTTTAGAGAATACGCACTTAAGCTTCATTCTGGAAGGTTCTTTGAATCGAAGTCTGTTTATGAAATTTCCTATTGTACTTTTCAGAAGGCCATTACTGGCACATTGCTCATAAGTAAGTAAGTAAGTAAGTAAGTAGAGCCTCATTGTCATCCCAACAATACACAATAAGTATACAGTGAGACGAAATATCGTTCTCCATGACCATGAAACATAACAACACACAAGACAGATCACAATGAGGGTGAGAGGGGTAATAATTTACACTACACCTATATACATATATTTAAATGAACATAGAACAGAGAAGACAGACTAGGACTGAATAGAAAGACAATGACATGGACCTTATACGTTAAGTATGAAGACAGTACATGGAGAATACGTTGAGTATGAAGACAGTAATAAAGTGAGCAAGTACGACGAGCCCTACAAATGTGCAAGTTCTGGGCGCGGATAGCAAGTAGCCCCATTAGCTGAATAGCTGCGTCGGGGATGTTGTCGTTCAGCCAGGTTTCCGTAAATATGAAGACACAGCAATCCCTCATGTCACGATGTGCAGCTCTCTGTAGTCGGATGTGGTCGAGTTTATTTTCCAGAATGATGGATGGCACTGCTGGTCTGGTAGGGTTAGCCTTCAGCCAAGCTTGGATGCCTCCGTGCTTACCGCGCTTCCAGGTCCATGTGGCGTCTCTTTACTGGGATGGGTGCTGCAGCAAATTCAGGGGCAGGCTCGCGGAACAGGCTGAGCTCACAGAGCTCCTTTGTTAGTGCGTCTTCGGTGAAGTTATCTTTAAATCTTTCGTTGATTTCCAGAAAAGCGCAGCGGTTACATGTGCGTTTCTGTGCGTCTTTCACACACATGTTCTGATAAGCAGAAGACTGCAAATATAGACAAAATCAATAAAAGAAATGCACACTATGGGATCCGTAGTAGCCGCTGCATCCTACCGCGCTGCCATCTTTAGACCCAACCAATTCCATGTGCCTAAGAAATCGTTGACAGTCAGATGTCGCTGCGAAAATCCCAAACAGAAATAAATTCGAAGCAGATGGTCATCTCATGGTGTCACTTTTGAAATGTCTGTTGCTATTTACATTCAGTAAAGACAACGAGGAATCACACAAGACATTGTCGTCTTCATGGTGCATGGTGCTCAATGTATAAATGTTAAAAAAGCACTTCATAGTGATTGGAGTAAGTGCTACTGGGCAGTAGTCATTGAGCTCGGAGACTGTGGCCTTCTATGGAACAGGTCTGATGGTGGTGGTCGTGAAGCAATGTGGGACGACAGCTTGCCTCAGGGAGATGTCCATAAGGACATCAGCTAGCTGGTCAGCACAGGCTCTGAGCACACGTCCGGGTACGTTGTCGGGTCCAGCAGCCTTCCGTGGGTTGACTCTAGCAAGGGTCGTTCTCAAGCCGGCTGCAGACAGGAACAGCACTTGGTCGTCTGGTGGGGGTGTGGTCTTCCGCGCTGGCAAGGTGTTCTGGGCCTCAAACCTGGCGTAGAAGTAGTTCAGTGCATCTAGAAGAGAGGGATCTTTTTCACACACACGTGGCGGGGTCATGAAGTCAGTGATCGCTTGGATACCCTGCCACATGCGTTGTGCGTCTCTTGAACAGATGAAGTATTTGTTGATTTTCTTCGCATATTCTCTTTTTGCCAACTAGATGCCCCGAGAGATGTGGATTCTTGCTGCTCTGAGCGCCACAGCGTCGTTTGCTCTGAAGACAGCATCCCGTGTTTTCAGTAGTTTGTGCACTTCTGCTGTAAACCATGGCTTCTGGTTGGTGCGTGTAGTGAAGGTTTTGATAACATCTGCAATGCATTTATCAATGTATCCCATCACTGTCCCAGTATATTCGTTAATGTCCGTGTGCTGGCCAGTGGATACTGCTTCTCTGAAGATGCTCCAGTCTTGCAAGGCCTCAGTCGCTCTCTTCGGCCATGTTCTGACCTTCTTTGTTACAGGTTTTGCCCTTTTCAGCAGTGGGTTGTATGCTGGAATGGGCATTACTGCAGTGTGGTCTGAAAGTCTAAGTTGGGGGCAGGGGGCTGCTCTGTATGCAGCTTTAGTGTTAGTGTAAACCAAGTCCAGTATATTAGCTCCTCTGGTCAGGAACTCAACATGTTGGTGGAGTTTGGGGAAAACAGTCTTTAAATTTGTGTTATTGAAGTTTTTTATGCACCGCCACAATAACAATGACGCTGAACTCCCACGGCAAATAATAAGGTCTGCACTTCACTGCCACAAATTCCATCAGCGATGAACAATGTTTGGTGATCATACCTGTGTTTCCACACCATTCTGTGTTGATGTAAACACACAGGCCGCCACCGTGAGCTTTTCCAGATTTTCTGGCATCTCTGTCTGCGAGGATAGCATGTAGCCCCATTAGCTGAATAGCCGCGTCGGGGATGTTGTTGTTCAACCAGGTTTCCGTAAATATGAAGACACAGTAGTCCCTCATATCACGATGTGCAGCTCTCTGTAGTCGGATGTGGTCGAGTTTATTTTCCGG
This sequence comes from Mormyrops boulengeri, assembly GCA_026781065.1. Lineage (NCBI taxonomy): Eukaryota > Metazoa > Chordata > Actinopteri > Osteoglossiformes > Mormyridae > Mormyrops > Mormyrops boulengeri. The sequence continues at coordinate 29,617,616 of JAODLD010000046.1, forward strand.
AATGGTGGATGGCACTGCTGGTCTGGTTGGGTTGGGTTAGCCTTCAGCATAGCCTGGACGCCTCTGCGTTTACCGCGCTTCCAGATCCGTTCACAACTCATGTGGCATTTCTTTACTGCGATGAGTCCTGCAGCAAATTCAGGGGCAGGCTTGCGGAACAGGCTGAGCTCACAGAGCTCCTTTGTTAGCGCTTCTTCGGTGAAGTTATCTTTAAATCTTTTGTTGATTTCCAGAAGAGCGCAGCGGTTATATGTGCGTCTTTCACACACATGTTCTGAGAAGCAGAAGACTGCAAATATAGACAAAAACAATAAAACTGTCAGGGTCAGCCCCTGTTGTTCCACTCTGTGTCCCTTCCCCGTTTGGTCAGCAGGCATTGCTGGTCATCCCGCCCCTCGTGTTGTCAGTCTTTGTGTTTTCTTCTGCTCCCTATTGGCTATGAATCCCTCTGTTGTGTGTTTGAATCCCACCTCCTTCGTTTTTGTATTTTGTTCCCTAGTGTTTTCATTTGTATGAGTTTTCTTGTTCCTGTGTCTTGTGATTTGTATTTGGTTTTGGTTTCTTGTTTGAGGCTTGGTTATATTTTATTGGTTTTGTTACTCCCAGTGTTAGATTCTGTTTTTCCTGTTTTCTTGGTTAGTTCTTAGTTTCCCAGTTTAGTTCCTTTGAGTTAATTAGTTTCACCTGTAACCTGTTCTCCCAACCCTTGTTAATTAGTCTCACCTGCCCCTTGCTAGTCTTGTCTTGTAACCTGCCTACCTGCTCTGTTTTTGTGATTAATCTTGTTTATTCCCATTTACTTATGACCCCTCGTGGTCCTTTGTTTTTGTTAGTGTTTTCTTGCGTTTTTAGTTCATATAATACACTCCGTTTAGTATTGTGAGCCGCAAGTGAGTCGTCCACCATTTCTTTTCCCCGCCTGTATGATGGGTGTGTCCGAAATCGCGCACTTGCGTCAGTGCACTGAGATGTAGCACGTAGTGCGAACTGCGCACTTCCTTCTGTAGTGCACACTACCATGAGTAAGTGCTGTCCTAAATGGAACACTAACGTTTTGCACTTACCGGAAGTGACGGACTAGCAACGAGTAAGTAACATTTACAAACTTCAACATAGAACATTTATAACATGTATAACCTATCTACGACCGCCTAACTGGCTGAAAAACTGCTAACATTTAAGTGTGCAAACTCTTCTAAGTCGATATAATCGCAAACTCAAACAAATTATCTATGACTGTCGTCAGAGACTGACAGGCTACACACCCCAGTATACATCAGTAAAATAATTTTATTAACGTTACTTACATTTATATGAAGTAGTTGCCTCCGCTTGGGCTTGCGTGTCCGCCATTATTCAATTCTGAAAATTGCCGAAAGTCCCTCCCCTTCCGCTATGTAGTCAAAATGGCGTCCGTTTAGTGCGAGTAGTGCCCATCATTCTGCACTGCGTTTTCTGGCCGTTTTCAGTGCACCATCCGGGTCCTTTCAGTGCACTGAATTTTAGCTTAGTTGTCAGTGTGAACGCACTACACCCTAAAATCGCGCACTAAAAGTGCGCAAGTACACGATGGACACACCCGATGCCTCGCCCGCATGCTAAATCCACCCAGATCCATAACATAAAACAAATGCACACTATGGGATCCGGAGTAGCCGCTGCATCCCAGCGCGCTGCCATCTTTAAACCCAACCAATTCCATGTGCCTAAGAAATCGCTGACAGTCAGATGTTGCTGCGAAAATCCCAAACAGAAATAAATTTGAAGCAGATGGACATCTCATGGTGTCACTTTTGAAACGTCTGTTGCTATTTACATTCAGTAAAGACAACGAGGAATCGCACAAGACGTTGTCGTCTCCGGCTCCTTTTTGACAACTCCAGCACATGTCTGTAGTGTCCCATCTGTCACTCAGTCCCCGTCGATACTGAGAAATGTCAGTTAGCCTGCCAAAGGAAGCATGTCAAATGAAATCAATACACAGAAACTCAGTCGTAATGGTGTATAAGCCCATTGCTATTTCCTGTATCGGCTTTACCTCCTACCAGCATATAAAAGATTTTAAATAAAAATCTATTAATTAGCATATAAAATTAACAAGGTGGTGCAGGGGACAACTGAAGGCAGCAGGATTTACATTAACAAAAAAATAAACATCGATACATAAAAATTATATACATGTGTAATATGGGAACGGTATTTTTAGCTGGTTTGAATCTGAACCTGTCTGAAGGTACCTAGGCAAACATCTGGCACCTTGCTGGTAGCTGAGTGTACCGGTCTTGGCTGTGCTTGTGTTAGCTTACGCCTACCTACCCCTTCATAGGGCCAGATCCCTGCAATCTCTGCTGTCCACCGCTTCCTACAGGGGATAAACAGAGTCTGACATTATCAGGAAGATGGCCTGCATGCTGCCATCTTTATCTGTGAGAAAGTTCCACCGACTGGAGCACTTCGGCGCTGCCAATCACCCCTCTGATCGGAAAGGTAACTGCTATTAATTAGAGGAGCTCAGAGGGGGAGGCAGTGTTTGGGCCAGGCTGATGGCTTTGTGGTCTGCTTGGTTATCATGGCAACATCATGTACAAAACAGCACGCCTCGGCGGACAGCTGTGGTGCTGAGGCTGAATGGATTGCCAGAACTCACGTGGGAACTAATGTGTGCAGTCAGGATAGCTGGTGTCAAGGATTTAATAGGAAAATGTGCAATCGAACAACAGGTAGTCATATCCCAATTTTGCCACAAGCTAGTGAAGTTAGGCTGGACCTGTACTTCCTGTGAGAGGCCTCAGGCACACTGTGGCCCTGGGGTAGAAAGGTGGCAATGGAAGATGGACGCTGACTACATCCTTAAAGGTAGCTTCAGTATTAATACTGGATTCCGACCCACCAATGTTATCTTTTCCGCTGTGATTGTGTTTGTCATGATTCATTTACACAACTGCGCCTGTCAAGCCAAAGAAAATACGTTGTCAACGGTGATGCCCCCTCCCCCCACATCAAGAAACAACTCCCAGTGTCGGTCACCTGACGTTTCCTGCCCCCAGTGCTTAGTTGGAGCTGAACACTGCTTGACCTTGCTTGGCTCCTAGATGAACTACCAGCAGGTCACAGCAAGGAAATCCATACTAATTGATCTGTAAGTCCGTTAGGTAATAACAAGCTCCGAGCCTGCACAGAACAGCGTGCCATCCAGACCTCTTTAATTTGTCATAATATTTCAGGTGGGGCAAACGAGATTACCCCACCCCCAGTCTCTAATTCTTCATTTGGAACAGATGAACAAGGCAGGAAGCACAGGGTAATTTAAAGGAACGGCACATGCCTTTTGCAGACTTTACCGGCTGGAAAATCCAATTTGGAAATCATACCGGTTCTAATCAGATTTGTTACCAGCTAAGCTAAGGTATGCTTGCCCTTAGAATCCAGGAGAACCAAAGAACACCTCTGAACAACCTTCTGTTTTCAGCAGCCCAGATTAAGGGTTAAATGACGACACCTTACAAAATCCATAGGTCTTAATCACTTGAGATAAAATAAAAGATGTAACTGTATAAAATATTATTTGAAATCTGCTATTGATGACTTCCTGTGTTTACATATTAATACGGATATGTCATCCTAACTGGTCACCATCCACCACCACTGACCTAAGGAGGACATCAACACTGTCATGGTGCAACAGAGGGAACTACACGCAAGACTGATGAAGCAGCAACACAAGCTGGTGAATGTTTATAGATATCAGTTCCAGAGATTCAGGACAAGGTACAGAAGAAGCAAGGTCAGAGAAACAGGCAAAGTCCAAAACAAGGCAATCGGCTACCAGAACCAATATGCAAGGCAAAAATCCAAAGATATCAGGAGTAAAGGCACGAGTCAAAACTGCAGAACAGGAAAGCGCTGCAAGGTTGGCTAGCTAGCAATCTCACAGTGAGCTGAAGGAACCGGTAAGCATAAGTAAGGAATCAAACCGGTGCAATTAAGTCAAAGAACAGGGAAATTGCAATCCTGACAATGGCTGTGATTCTTTGGGGACCCCAAGATGAGAGCAAGGCATTCTGGCACTCTATTCCATCCGTAATATACATTTTTTCAGAAACTGGACCAGAACTTCATACTCTTCCAGATCAGCCATAGTCAGTGTAGGGATTACTCACAAAGGTAATCCATTACAGATAGTTCAGGTCCAGAAAGTACAAATCCAGAACAAGGTTTTATTTCGCCCAACCAGTTGAGTGACTCCTTATACTCAACTGGTTGGTCGGACCTTCGTCTGGATTTATACTTTCTGGACCAGAACTGTCTGTAATGGATTACTTTTGTGAGTAACCTCCCCAACACTAGCCATCGTTACCAGTATGGTAGAGATTACTCCAAGCACATTACTCCAAGCACCACAGTCCCAACCAGTAAGACATTCATCCAATGATCTGTCCATTCAAAGACACTTCAGCCAATCATTGGTTACGCCAAAATCCTATCCAACCAACTGCACGCCCAGATAATGTCACCCCTGCCAATGGCTTCACTCCAATGACACGTGATACCATTTTTCTCAATAGATTTTGATCACGTGATATTGCCTTGCAACAGACACAAACACCCGTGTTATTCAGTGTTGCGTTATGTCCGCAGACTTTTTCATCCAAAGCCACACACAGCTGGCATCTTAGTTAAGTAAGTGACAAGGTACAACAGCATGGTCCTCCATGACGGTAAAAGAGAAAAACACAGCATCCATGGACCATCTATACCACACACCCAATAAAAATCACAAAGTCTACAAATAACCCAGTTATTCATGTTTTTATGCTACAGTGAACAGAAGCACAAACATTTGAGGGTTTCCAAAATTCAGGAAATTAGCTTTATTCTGAATGTCTCGAAACAGGAATCATTCTCTTGTGCTCCCTGGCCTTTAATATCAGCAAAATTTTCCAAAGACACATTGAGGCACGGAGTGGGTGTAAACAGGATTACAGAGAGACCCAGATAAAAATGTCCAGACTGTCGGCACACAAGATGTGAATGAAAAAAAATCTCCAGGATCATTGCAACAAACACAATTTGGAGGTCTTGGAAAAAAACGTGAGATTCCTCTGAGCCAGATTTTGGCATTTGGCATATATGGAAAACCTGGGCGAAAAATAGCAATACGCACGATAATTTAGATGAATAAATTATACAAATGAGCGTGAAAGTGTTAATAGGGAGACCAGATAATAGGGAGATCAGTAACGACATGTCGGAGGCTGAAACATTGTGTACACAAAAATATCTGATGTAGGAAAGGGAAGGCTATAAAAGGGGTGGGATTAACAAATGGAGAATGTCGACCGTCTTCGTTAAAGCGCAGTCGGGTGCATAATTCATGCAAATGACATTCAGGATGTATAAATTCAGCGGACAGATTACAGCATGCTTATTGGTCCTAAGAGGGCAGAACGGCGAGGTGAGTCTCCTTCCCATGATTCCAGGGCAGAAATGCCACCTGTATCAGAGGCTCCACCCACGACCTTCTCTGCCTTCAGGAACATGGAGGAACAAGGCTTTACTGGGAGACTTCTTGATCAAGGCCCTGCGTCTAGAGCCTGGCGGGGATACATGATGCTGGGGGTAGGGGGCTGCGATTCATGCAGGTCAAGGACGGAGGGGGCCCGCAGGAGGACGGGGGAGCCGGGATGGGAGCAGGCGTGACGGGAGTGAGGCACGACGCCCGGCGGGCACGGCCAGGCCAGCTGCTCGCACCGCAGAGCGTAAACAACAAGGGGAAAAAACAGCAGCGCATGTCAGCTGAGGAGAGGCTATTTTAAACAGGCCTGGGGAAAAGCGTGTGCAGGTTCAGTGGAAAGGAGGCCGTCAGGCCGTGTTAAACCCACACACGCGCATGCTCAGGCACCAGACAGTCAGGAACAAAGAGCTAATTCATGCAGTACGATGTCTAGCTGCTGGATTATTACAACGTTTAACGTCCTGTTACCTCTTTTTTTTTCTCTCAGACGTCATTTATGATATGTTTCATATCCAATATGGTTAGGTTATTAATGCTGTACACTGTTCCCAGGGGATAACAGGATATCTGCGCAAAGATTTACATTCATAATTAATGAGGAAGGCTGGAATGCTGAAATAGCATTTTCAAGAAGACTGATTTGATAAAATATTTATATATTTGTAGAGCGGTGCCTGCTGCCCTCTGGTTTATTCGTGGAGTGTTTAAATCTAATCTACAGAAAGCTGACGATGGTTGCCATTTTGTGATGCCCATTAACCGCTAACAGGGGGCCTGATTTCCGAAATTAGCTCATCGTTAAGATTTATAACTTGCTATTCCACATTACAGCTGTGTCTGCCTGACCCACGGAGCAGATTTCCGGCCGGAAACCTGTTTCACCTTCAGGCGGCTTTGGAGATCGAAGAGTGCAACCTCTGGTCTTGGAACATCTGCAGAAGGTCAGAGGAACCACTTCTGGAAAACGTCCCTAACCATAAAGTCTGTGCGTGCATTTAGAAAAAACTCTTCATCATTATATGAAGGAAGGCTCCCTGATTACAAGCTGTTACTGAGAGGATTTAAATACTTGGTGTTTGCAGTGATTTCAGAAGTGATGTAATACTGTGCATATGAAACCCACTCTGTTACTGTACACGAGCCAAGATTGTTCAGGAATAACATCATATTATGAGGGCCATGTGCCTTGCTGTTCTTGGGTTATCAACACTGCTAACCCCCCTCCATACGTAACCACTTATCTAGGGTGTAGTTGCACTGAGCCTGTGGACCAGTTTCCTTATTCTTGCCTCATTTTCTGGTGTGGAACTGCCACAACCCCCCCAAAGCACATTAGAGATGAGGTATCAAATAACAGTACCAGGTATTTGTTGTGGATTCACTGTGAAGATTTTCAAGTGTCACTGTGCCCTAGCTTCACTGCGGGCTAGCTTCATTGTGGTCTAGCTTCACTGTGCTCAAGCTTCACTGTGGTCTAGCTTCACTGTGCTCAAGCTTCAATGTGGTCTAGCTTCACTCTTGACTAGCTTCTCTGTGTCCTAGTGTCACTGCGGGCTAGCCTCACCGTGGTCTAGCTTCTCTGTTGGCTTGCTTCATTATGCCCCAGCTTTACTGTGGGCTAGACTCATTGTGGTCTAGCTTCACTATGCCCTAGCTTCACTGCTGTTGGGCTTCACTGTGGGCTTGCTTCACTGTGCCCTGGCTACACTGCAGGCTAGCATCATTGTGGGCTAGTTTGACTGTACTCTAGCTTCAAGTAACCTACCTTCACTGCAGGCTAGCTTTACCGTGGGTTTGCTTCACTATGAGGTAACTTGACTGCAGGCTAGCTTGACAGTGACTGAGCTTCACTGTGGGCTAGGCTCACTGCAGGCTTACTTCACTGGGTGAGTGCTTCAGTGGCTGTAGGCTAGCTTGACAGTGGCCTAGCTTCACATCGACCTAGCTTCACTGCAGGCTAGCCTTACTGTGGACTTGCTTCACTGCAGCCCAAATTCACTGTGGGCTAACTTCACAGTGACAAAGCTTCACTGGGGGCTAGATTAACTGCAGGCTAGCTTCACTGTGGGTTAGTTTCACTGTTCCATGTACGAAGTGAAATACATATATAAACAGAACTGTATTTGGCCACGGTCTAGTCTTGTCTTAACTGTGTCTGTGCCTGCTGCATGTACTGTATGTGAGCACTGACAACCAGACACAAATTCCCTGTATGTGTGAATATGACCAAGCAAACCTGATTCTTCACTGTAGTCCCATCATTTTTAAACACAGGGACTGTTTTCGCCATTTTGCCCATAATGAAATGACCCCGTGATGGAATGTCCCCCAGCTGTTTGTTTAATACGGGCTCCTGGATGCCCCAAACGGTGAGGTGACATCATTCCTTGAGATAAAATGTCAAAGCACCCAGGGACGGAATGAGCCTCGCTGAACGCGGCCCCCCTTGACACATCCTGTCCTTCAGCAGTGGGCCGGTGTAGACATACGATGACATTACGCGTCCCACGTATGATAATTATTCCAAGAGGACTGCTCCGACATGCCGGCTCGCTCACTCGCTCCGTAGCTGGAGACCATCTGTTCACTGTGAATGCCACTCAGCCTGCCCAGCACTTCGCTGCCATATTTTACACCTCGCTGTGAATTCCCAGACTTCATATTCAGAATGCTAAACCAGCAGGGGGGAGTGTAAGGTTTAGCTGGACTGGGAAAGGTGATGAGTACTGCTCAAAGTCTTAGGCAGTCAAAAGAAATGTTTAAAGCTATTTGTCTGGGTAGCAAGTGCAATTTGCTCAGAGCTAGCATTAGAACATATGAAAATTAAGAGTAATACATTAAAATTGAGTAATTATCTTTTCTGTTTTCCAAAAAGTTACTGATATTTAGTTGGATGGCTAGATGTGCACTGCTTCAGATCCCAAACCTCTCCTCAGGGGCACCCCAGCCATCCCAAGTATTTATTAAATACTCATTTAATTAGTTTACTTAATTAGTTAAAAAAGTTAGTGGGATATTGATTAGCTATAACAGGTGGGGTAGTGGTCGAATCAAAAATTACATGGGTGTGTGGATGGTTGCTGAAAATTCTGGGGTTACTTTAGCACAAGTTTTGAAATAGATCAGCTGAGACACTTTGACAGGCGCACAGCATCGCTGTGGCCGTGCGCGGCTCAGCGGGATCCCTCTTTGTGTCTGTAATTGTACGATCGCTGGTTCATGCCTCGGCCTTGGCAGAACAGTCCACGGGCCCTTGAGCAAAGCCCTTAACCCCCTGCTCCAGGTGCGCCGCACGTTAGCTGATCCTGCACTGTGACCCGCAAGCACGTACAGCAAGATTGTAGGTGAAACGAAGAATTCCAATGTACTTGTGCAAATGGACAATAAAGGATTTACACCAACATATTTTATATGGGTATATTAAACTATATATTATATATTAAACATATTTTTCTTTGGCTGCCTATGACTTTTGCACGGTACTGTATACTATGGGTCTTTCCTTGCATCATATTTATGATGACATAATCACATTCCGATTGCAGTCAATGGGAAATCTCCCGAGACACATAACACCTGTGCGCGTCCGTCTGGTGGGGGCACATGTTAATGACAGGACAGGCACGTGTGAGTGTTCCAGGCGGGGGGGCGTCCTCTGCTCGGCCTGCCCGGCCATAAGAGGCACGTCAGAGGTGCTCCTCCATAATGACTGAACGCTTGCGAGGCCCCAGCCATGTTGAGCTGACATGCAGTTCATTCCAAAGCACCCTGGGAAGTGGCCCTTAACAACGGCGCTGCAGAGGGCCTGAATAGCCCGGACGTGGGAGAGCTCCGTAGCAAATTTCCTGGGGGGATATTAATTAAGCAATGTCCAGATATTAATTATTGACAGCGCCGGTAATTAATGTGGGGGACACTCCTTGTGCAGTGTTTCTTGGCTCCGGTTCCTGAGACTTACTCTATTATTCTATTACTCAGATTGCAGGTTCTTTCCCTCCATCTGCACTTTTAATTAATTATGTGTCATTGAACTGTTAATTGAATGGTAGCCTTCATTCGCCATCTCTTGACGGCTGTGTATAATTACGCCCTTTATGGCCGCAATGTGCGCGTCCTAATGAAAGAATAAAGGCAGCCCGGCTTGCCGTGACTCCTTCCCGCTGCTTCCTACATCTGTTTCCATTCCGAAAATGCTTTTGTTCCTTGCCTTCCTTTTTCCTCAAAGGAAACGAGTGCTGCATTATTAGTTAGATGTGCAATTAAGGAAATCACTTTAGTGTCATCTCGAATAATTGTGGTGATGATTGTTGTGTGTCGCTCATTTCAGGGGGCGATGTCCCTCATCATACCAAGGCAAAACAGTCCAGAAACAATTTTCACTTGGAACAAAACAGAGAAAGGTTAGCAGATATGTAATTCAGACTAAATTAATTAAGATGTTTGCTGTATCACAGAGGCATGGAGTTGCTTGGCCAGGATTAGGGCAAACAGCCAGGATTATGGAACACTGGAAATGAGGGGGGTGACGGTGTGCATCATGTTTTTTTACCAGCCCCCCAACCCCCATTTTCAGCCTCTATAAACAAACACAGGCATTAATATGTCTGTCAAAGCAGGATCCTTGGCCCTTTCGTACAGATCGATCTCAAAAAATACAATGGACTCTTCGTAAAGTCTGTAACGAAAGGAATTCCAAATATTCCAAATAATTACAAATATTTTTATTGTTCAGACCATTATTACAAAAAACATCAGCGGTTTGCTGATGATACGTATTATTTCTGTTGCCATTCCCGAGTTTCGTGACTGATTAGATTCATCTTCGGTTATAATATTACAGCCATGTAGCTATAAGGTTAATTCATGTTCGGGGTTCAGCCTTTGCGGCCAACACCAGATAATAAAATAAGCACTAAACATGTCTGTCTAAATGCTTTCACAACACTCCAATAAACATAAGGGCTAACAAAGCCCGAGGCAGACTGGGAACGCCGTGAGGATGGATGAAGGGAGTATATCACAGCTGTCATTAAATCATAACCATAAACATGTCCACTGTCACAGTGTAACAAGAAGGGCCAATCACATAAGCTGACAGGCAGATCCATTCACACCACCGGTGTCATATCACAGGTCCCGTAATGTCGCGCTACATTTTCTCAGGCCCAGAATATGAACCCAGTCTCAAAGGCACATTCCTGTTGTTATTTGCAAGACCTGATAACCATTTTGTTCTGTTATGCTTCCCTTGGGCAACATGACTTCTTTCATTGTCCCCCCACCCCCATTTTGATAAACTGGTGGTCTCCTCACCAAACTATTAAAGAATGCCCCATTCCTTCATCTTTCACGAACACCAAGAGAGCAGAAGATGCTGCAGAGCATCATTACGGGGACGCGATGACCCTCATGAGGGCGACGTCCCACCCCGGTGCGCTGACACAGGCCATCTGCAGCCCTTAGCGAGCCTCTTCACTAAGGCCTGAGGTGCACTTTTCATTACGAGAGCCCTTTCAGAAGCAAACTCAGCTCAGAAATACAGGCCGGAAGTTGGCACTGGCCCCGGCGTGTCATGTTACACCCGCGTGGATTATCTACTGGTGGGAGCAAGACAGCTACATCAATCAAGCTGAAAAGGTCAGGACTTCGCCAAATGCTCTCTGTGTTGTTCAGAAGTGTAATTAATCAATTTCTCCCCAACAAAAAGATCAAAGCCATGGAAATATTCAATGAGATTTATTCATTTATTGCACTGGGACCCGGACAAGCCCCATTTTCCATTCATTTTTCATCATTTCCACAACGACGCCCATCAAGGCCTCCAAAGTCCACTGCGACCATCTTTCCCCATGCCACGCCAAAGCATGTAGCTTTCTGTACACACTGCAGGTCACACGACACTGAGGTCTGGCTCCTTTGGGCCATGGGCTCCATCAGCCCCTGGGAGATGTTTATTATAGCTGCCAGTCCGGGTTTCTTTTCTCGACAAGCTTTTAAAGTGTAGATAATGAAAGACACTGCAGACAAGAAGCATATTGACTTTCTTCATCCTGCAATGCCCCCCCCCCCCACCGACTGGGATAGGCCTGAGATTGTTGTAACGGATGGTGATTTTAGCAGGTCTAAAAAAAGAAGGGAGTATGTGTGTATATATAGCATTTTTTTTTCTTGAAGAGGCTCACTGGGGAATTCCAGATCACAGAGTGTTGTGCAGACAGAGGAGACGTAAGCATCAATTTTACCTGATGAGAAAATGTGGATCAGCTGTTCACTGTGATAAAAGGCAGATTCTTTCTCTCCAGGACCAAAGGGGAAGTAAATACCAGCAACTCTCTCTTCTCTCTTCCTCCATCGCCGTGCCTCCCACCTAACTCCTGTCAGCCTGTCGAAAATGCACTCATCCAGGGGACTCCTGTCATCTACGTCAGCTCCCTTTGGGAGCTACAAATCAGATCGCTCCCTCCTCATCTATAATTGAGGAGCAGAGATAGGTGCCCAGAGAATGAAAGCAAATTAGCCCCAGGTATTTTTAGCGCTCCAAAAATACCATTTCATGTCTATTTCTTTTTTTTTGGGTCACCAAAAGAAGAACATCAGGGGAATTCTTCTAAGCTAATTGGCTGGATGCTTATTTGTCAAAGTTAAAGTGTGGTGTGGTACACGTTTAAGAAAATGCTTTTTTCCGTTTAATTAATACATATTCATTAAAATAAAGTAACCTGGATGTGTATTGGGAGTACAAGAGAATGCTAATATTTTAATTCATACTTACATATTTACATTTATAACATAATACTTGTTTGTAACTTCTGCATTTCTCAAGAATTAGTAAATCAATAAATAATGCAAGAAAAATGATTATATGTATCAGGTTGTAATAATAACTTCATGCATTGTTTAGTACAGAAAATATGCAGCACAGGACTGTAGAGCTTTGGCCGTTGGGGGGCTGTGGCCGTTTGGGGGCTGTGGCCGTTGGGGGGGCTGTGGCCGTTTGGGGGCTGTGGCCGTTGGGGGGGCTGTGGCCGTTTGGGGGGCTGTGGCCGTTTGGGGGGGCGCTA
>JAODLD010000046.1:29630364-29649453 GCA_026781065.1 Mormyrops boulengeri
CCCCGCCCCCCCCCCCCCCCCCCCCCCCCCCCCCCCCCCCCCCCCCCCCCCCCCCCCCCCCCCCCCCCCCCCCCGCTATACTGCAGGTATCTGCTGACTGCAGTGAGCCAGAAGCTGTTTGCTCTACACAACGGGAGCTGGTTTGCTAACGGTGCAGTGATGGGTAATTACTGTGCCAGCGACAGGCAGATAGACCAGCCTGGTGGAGGGGCAAGGGGGCACCGAGAATCAATATCGTATCTTTTCCTGGCTGCCACCCCCTGCCAGATATCAAAATACCAGCACTGAGAGCAACAGGCCTTTAGCTACTTAGGTCCGTGTCGAGTAATACTGATGGACAGTTAGACAGGTGAGCGTTTAACATTAGTATCCCTTTTCGTTACCGTGCAGGTTGTCGAATTCAGTCATGACCAGTTCATTCCTGCTTTTGCATGGACTCGCATGGCCCCATACAGCAATACCAACGATTACCAGTGTTCTATGGAACAATCCCCATTTATCTGATGGATGACACATGCTCATGAGATAACAACTGCTAGTGGTTGTGAACCCTAACCAAAATGCTTGGAATTTTTCTGTGAAATTTTCATCATTCTAAGCAGATCATAAATTTTATAGAAGTTCGCTGCTAAACTCGTGACTTTTTTACGCATGTAAATAAACTACTTTTTATAGCTGACCTATCAGCATGTGCTGGGCCTAACCGTCTTTTAAAAATAATATTTCTTCAAGTTTTTTAAGCGAAGAAAGCTTCCTTTGTCGGCCATTTTGTTGTAATTTAATGGCGCATTAAGGACAAGCCGTCCTGCCCCCAGCCTGGTGGCGGCACAGGAGTCAGCAGATATGTGCTGTACGTTCAACTCTGAGGAGGATCTCGAGGACGGAACATCTCTGTGAAAATCACCCGATGGCTGTCGGCCCAGACAGATGGGTTCTGTCTCCACAAGCACATGCTGCGCTGAGTCATAGTCCTGCCAGTCCCGTCACGCGTGCACAGCGGCACGGCCGTTTAGTGACAAACCGCACTAATGAATAGCGGTAATATATGAGAGGAAGCAGCTCCGATTATGGCACTCAAATAAAAATACACTGTTGTCATGGTGGGTAAACTGAAAGTCGAGAAGACCGATATTCTTAACTGTTGCTTATTCTGGGACGCCATGAAATGAGTGCTTATTGATTTTCTTTTTATTTATATCCACCTTGTCATGCTAACTTGCTAAAATCCTGGACCCAAGAGAGGTTTGACATTGATCAGTACTTGCATAGGGAACCTATCTGAGGAAATAGGGGAAGTTGCTGCAAGTGCATGTACTGACAGTAGACCAGTAGGGGGCACTCATCTATTTGAAGCAAATTAAATGCCAATGGCAAGGACATGTTCCTTAAGAGGGCGCTGTTCTTCGGATGGAATATCCAAGGTAGTGCATCAAAAGAGCAGGGGTATGTTATATAGGACAGAAGAAAATGACCCCGTTACTGTTTGTTTTAATTGTGGAGGGTACAGCCTGACCTCATCCACAGAAAACGGCTGCTGATGTATATCACTCCCTGAAAAACCACATAGCAACCCTAAAAACACCTTCCATTATCTACATTAACATGTCTGAAGTGGCTCTGTTGTCAGCTGTTCGCGGTTTTCAAGAATGCCCACGGCCATTGTCCGCACATGCTAAAAGAACTATTTAAGGGCTTTGTAAATATGCAGCGTGCTCTGGGAACGACGGGGAACACATGAGATAATCCGAGGCAGCGGCGCCCGTGTATTCCCCGTTGCATAAACGCAGCCCAGGGCCCTGGTGATACACGGATGAAATCTGTAAACGCTTCATTAATATCATGAAATCAAAGGGACGGGGAGAGAGGAAAACAACTTCACATGTCTTCATCCTCGCTCCGAGGCGCTTTTTCATCAAAAAAGGTTGCCTGTCTGTTGCCATGCTCAGAAAAAAAGATGTCTGACAGCGCTGGGATCCAGAAGCAGATAAATAGCGGTATTAGCGCTGATAAACGTTGGCGCGTATTGAAGCCAAAAGGCATGCATATTTATCAGAAGTTCCTTAAGAGGACAAAATCAGCCTGGGCCTCGTCTACATCGTTTTTTCTCGTTTAGTTAATGCAGCCTCATCTGTCTGATTTGATGGTGAGCTCAGCTCTTGTAAATCAGAAGAGCTTTTTACCCATTTTTTTACAGGAAAAGATGGAGGGGCCATTATTCATTCAGACAAGGAGCAATTTAACGTCTGGGTGGCAAATTAGCCCACAGTACTGTGTTGTGCAGCTAAGTCATTATAAAATAATGTCTCTGCTCTTTCTGCAGTTCGGTAATAACCTGGATATTTCCTTGACTATAATGTACCTGTACAATAACAACAAATTGTCGAGAAATATGTTATTAACCCCAGGGGATGCATTTTTATGGCAAGGAATCTGGGAGTATTTCTTTCTTGATTTTAATCTCTTCACCCAGGGACATATTACAGAACAGAATGACACTCAGTGGGCAATTTATGAGGTACACTTGCTTGTAAACACAAACAGCTGGCTTCTACAAGCGGCCAATCGTGTGGCCAAAACTGAACACATACAGAATCACAGACAGGGTCAAGAGAGCCACTTACTGTCTGAATAAACATTAGAACGGCTAAGGTTCCTGATCCATGTGACCTTGAGCATATTATGGTTGTTGGTGCCAGATGTGGTGGTTCAGGCATCTCAGAAACAGCCTCCCTTGGGATTTTCATGTGCTACAGTGTCTACAGTTTGCAGAAGCTGCTGCAATAACTAAAAACCCTGCTGTCAGCAGCAGTCCTGTGGTCAAAAAACAATCTGATAATGAGCAAGGTCAGAGGAGAGTGCCTAAGAGGAAGGTGACAAAATAAGTGCAAAAAAAGTGCAAAAATAACAGCTCAGTGTTATGCCGAAAGGCAAGTGAACGACTCGTCAACCCTGGAAGTGCTTCTGGAGTCAAAAGTTGGTCCTACCTGATACTATCTAGGTGTATCTAATAAAGTGGGTCTGACCCGGTAGTAACAAGATGTACCTAATAAATTGGATCCTATCCATTATTATCTAGGTATACCTAATGAAGTGGGTCCTACTCAGTACTAGCTAGCCATACGTAATAAACCAGGTCCTGCCCGCTACTAGCTAACTGCAACTAATAAAGTGGATCCTGCCCCATGCAAGCTAAGTATAGGTAATAAAGTGGGTCCTACCCAGTACTAGCTAGCTGCAACTAATAAAGTGGATCCTGTCCTGTACTAGCTAGGTATACCTAATAAAGAGGGTCTTAAAAGGTACTAGCTAAGTGTACTGAATAAAGTGGGCCCTACCTGATACTAGCTAAGTGTACTGAATAAAGTGGGCCCTAGAAGGTACTTGGTAGATGTGCCTAATGAAGTGGGTCCTGAGAGTATGTTAAAGTAATAAGAATTTACATTATCCCTTGGCGCGAGTTTGTGGCCTATTAATGGCTGTTTGATGTTGGTTTTAGGTAGGCTTCCCTGTTGCTTTCCTCTGGGGAATGTTCATTTCATGGTCTGCTTAGGGAACAGGTGCGGGAAGGCGCACTTTGTAGGGCTGCTGTAACTGACAGATCCTGGCTCTTTGAGGTCATTCTCAGATGTGTTTGCTTTGACAACAAACAGCAAATACCCTCTCATAACTTTTTAAAATTAATTCAATGATTTGGGAAATTTTAAACATTTCCTAACTCGTTAAAATATTAAAGTGTCTCTTATTCAGTTGATCTGTATGCATTTAATGATTTCCGTGGGAGAAAACTGTGCAATTTTATTCCCTAGTTTAATTTATTTAAATTCTAAATTATTAAACTCATTAAATAGCTATTTCCTCAGAAATAGTTCAATTGTTGATATTGCTCACATCATTAATGCCCACTGAAGTGCTAATTTAACTCTCTGTGGTTTTTTTCAGTGGTGTCACTAATCCCAGGTATTCAAAACAAACTTGTAAAACCAGGTGTAAATAGCCTGAGGGGCAGAATCGATCATTTTACTGATTTGACCTTCCATCCATCCATCCATCCATCCATCCATCCATTCTTCTTCCAAGCACTTATCTCAGGGCCTGTCCAGTCCAGGGTCAAAATATATATGTATATATATGGGCAGTTAATGCAATTTTGTCGAATCTTGAGCAGACGTTTGCTGTTAAGTGGCTATCAGCCAAGAATGAGCAGAGACATCTTTATTGTGCCATGTTCGGTCACTGAAGAGGCACAGGGGTCAGTTGTCCAGCAGGTGAGAGGGAGGGCCCAGGCTAATGGGAATGAAGGTCTTACATGTAAAGGACAAATGAACACAAACGCCACTTTAACGATGTGCATAGTGTAGATTCGAAGAAACATCAGCTACCAATTAATTACAAATAACATGGTTTAAATCCATGCAGATTTTTTTATTTGTAAATGTAGTGCCATATTTTTGGCAATTTGGAACAATTGATTTTGACCGAATGCATTATTTGAGAGTATTTCCTCATGGAAATGAGAAGAAGTGAATACTGACAGCTGAATTAATAACTAACAGCTTATCCAACAGCTCCCTCGAAATGCAGACTGGAGCGGACAGTATTGTTTCCTGTTTAATGCATTTTATATACTTTTACATATTAAAGGGCTAAAATGTATATATGGCCACCTTGACTGCTTTTAATTACCTTCAAAGACAAGTTTAGATTTTGCAGACAAATTGCATAGACGCAATTCAAGGCAGTTTATGCAAAAGATATGAATTGCTATATTAGTTCCTTTCTAACAACAAACAAGTTTCTATTTGTAAGCGGCTTATTTACTGATTTGTGCCACGATGGGCGTTTTGTGTTTATTGTTTGTTTGCCAAACTTGCATGACTCTCTCTAACCATGTAAGTGGCACCTCACCTTGGAAATACTGACTTTTGCTAATAGGAACTGAAATATAAAGTCACACTTGGAATTTAAGGGTTTACAAATAAATAAAGTGGCAAACTCTACTCCCAATAGAACAATCAGAGCCGTTATACAGTCTGCAGATATCCTGGTTTTTCCAGTGACGTGCCCCCCCCCACAGTCCCCTGAGCCGGTGGCCATTTGGCAGGTCTAGTGACATAAATCAGTCGATGAAACGTTATGTCAATAACCGACAGCGGAAGGTGACAGGAATGAGAGGCCCAAGGAGGACGGCTACGCCGGGCACCACGTTATCCACGTGCCGCCCTGAATCCCAGGAAGGATTTGCTGTTGGACCCAGAAGGAAGGCGTGTATCCTGAACTCTCAGCAGTCCTTTCTGTATGTATGAATGGGCAAACTGTTAAGTACTTTAGATAAGAATCTGAGTGGCAGCAGCAGCTCTGTAATTACATAAGGAAACGGGGTGGTTTACCAGAATACAAACTGACAATTGTAAAACCTGATAGAAGTGTGCTCTAATTAAAAAAAACAAGGCCACAAATGCTCAGCTGTCACTGTTACTGCCTCTCCTGCGTGAAATTGGGATACTTAGAGCACATTAGTTTGTCTAATTCACACTCCTGAATTTCAAAGGCGCGTTACCCTCCCTGACAGCTGCATTAATCCGCATCAGATTTAAAATATGCAGCCAGAAACCAGCTGAGCACAGGCGCGAGAGGCTGTGACTTCCTTCAAATGCGAACTCCCATCTGCCCCGTCTGCCTCCTGCCTGACGTCAAAAAGAGCTGCGATTTTCATGTAGTTATCTATTTAAACGAGTGTGCCCTCGTATACTTGTGCTGGGCGTTGGGCCTGTGGAGGGGCGTATTGATTATTTGCTCTTCCTGGGCACGTAGATCTATCAAAGTGCCCCAGAATTGCCTGCTGAGTGACACATCTGGCTAATGGGTCCTCCTGTGGCTCCAGACTCCAGTCGGGAAGAGAGCTGCTCTAGTACAGGAACCTCTGCAGCGCGCAGCCCTTCCCACCCCGACATTCTGCCATTTTTCCATAATCTCAGGCCCTACAAGTCTAAGCTACATTCACATCAGATGGCTTCTCCTAACGACGAGAAAAAAATGAAAAATAAGGAAGAGGAACGTATGGCGGCCGATCCATTCGTCACGTTGATATATGTACAGCGGCTTAGCGGAGATTTTAATAATTCACAGCACTTGGGCGGTCAAAGCCTCCTAATCAGCCGGGGAGCCCAGGGAAGGCTGATGGAGTGTGTGAGGAGACGGATCGCGGGGGGCCAGCATGCATAATTAAGGAGGCGAGGCCGACTCCGCGGGGAGGATGTGGCATGATGCAACCAAATGTAGCCGTTTTCTGCTGAAGAGGAACTCTGACGTGGCTGTCAGTGGGGGCCTGGGGCAGACCCTGGCTACTGTTACAAAATCTAGTGTAGATGAGAACTCTTGTAGAAAGATGCCGTAACACACAACAAAACAAAAATAATCAGTACAGGCAGCAAAAACCAGGCATCTGTTTGTCCCCAGACAAACTGAATTGATCTGAGCAATAGAGGTGGAGAGTTCAGGTCCAGAAAGTACAAATCCAGACCAAGATTTTGTTTCAACCAGCCAGGAGTATAAGGAGTATAAATGGTCACAGAGTACTCAACTGATTGGTTGAAACAAAATCTTGGTCTGGATTACTACTTTCTGGACCCGAACTGTCCACCACTGCTGAGCCAGTTGGGTGTCGTTAATGGTGAGGCTGCCCAGAGGTGCATCAGTCACATGGATATCCTGGTTGAATATATCTGATGGTGACAATTGTAAAGTCTTCTTTTTTATACCAGATCTCACAATTGAAATATAAACTGCTCAGGTTGCTTCTATTATGCAAAACTACAAATGTGATTTATTTAGAATCAAGCAAAAGTACCTCTGAAGATGTTTGTTGTCATCCATCCATCCATCCATCCATCTGTCTGGCTCCACATCCAGCACGGCTGATTATCCAGCATATCCCAGAGAGCACGGGACCCCCAACAGCGGTACATTCTAGACAAAACTGATCCCTCACAGGGAACTTTGGACATACTGGAGATGCTGGTTTCCCTAACTGCATGTCTTTGGAGACAGTCTGACTGCTCGGGGGAAATTTCCACAACACAGGGGGAAGATGCAAACCCAGCACACACACCAAACTATGTTGTTCCTACGCCAGTTAACACTTCATTTTACTTGTGGCTTATTTTGTTATAAAATTACATCTACACGTCTGTTTACGAGTAGAGATAACGTTTTCAGTGACACCTCAGCCCTCCTGCTTACAGTTTATACAAAATGCCGAGATGTTAACACTCTGAGGCGGCTTGGGGGGGAACAATTGTTGCTAAGGGCCTCCATTATAAGTCGCTTGTTTTCTGTGGAGAGTCTGGCTGAATGACAGCCTGCTGTAGGAAGTGTACAGACTCTGGATTGTGCCACTAGATGTAGCTCAGGCAACACATGAGTGGAACAAATTGAGTGAAGCCTGTGACACCGACTGTTAGTGTTCGGCTGGTTGGCTTGTGAGGCGTTTCAGGACGAATCGGTGACTAAAGTGAGTGTGTCTCCCAGCTGAAGCCCATGGTGTCGTCACATATCATACAGAAAGACGGCTTCATGTTTTACTCGCAGATCTCATGTCACCCTCCCTTGTCATGTAACTTTTTGCCCCCACTTGCCCGGACCACATGGATTTTCCATTTTCCTCTCTTGTAGGCTTTTTATCTTTAGCATCTATGTCAACAGTTGTGTGTTATTGGGGGGCCTGTGTTATTGAGGTTAACCATATGTGGCATTCTGACATACTCTCGGACTCCAACAGGATGGCTGCTCGCGAACCTGAACGGGCTGTTGCCATGGCGATGGCTCTCCAGCCCAAAATGGGGCTCCGTTCAGCAGAAATTACTCACCAGCGTGACCTGATAGACCTTTGGTGGTGCGTTTCTGTGAGGGATCTGGTGGCACTACTGGGTGATAGTAAACCTCCTAACAACCATCAGTGGTATCCAGCTGGCCCATGTCATCATCAATATTCTGTCAGGCTTATTGAGAGGGTCAGCTGGGAGGAGTTATTTTTTAACTTAGAGTGTTCTAGCATAGGCTGGGTCAGGTGATTAGGCATACTGTCCTACAGCTTTATATCGAAGACAACAAGCATCACCCTACGCATTCCCAGAAGCAGGCTACCTCTTATGACGCTTGCTCCCATGTACGGGTGCCCCCTATTACCCAACACCCCCCATTCCTCATTTGCATAATTTCCTCCCACTCCTTCCAGTCTGCCAACCCATGGGGAACCATTCACAGTAGTCCACACTATTAAAGCATCCTTTTCTGCTGTATGCCACTTGCCAATTCACCATAATCTGTTTGTGGTTTTACTTATTAATATATTTTTATGCCATTTCTGATGTTATTTTCAGGTTGGTAACTGCTTCGTAGGCACAGTCTTCTGTGAATCGGTGTTCTGGACAGGCCATTTTAAGGTAACAAGCCCATTAGCGCCCCCTATCCTTTTATAGATCTCACAAACAGACACACAGCTGCTTCTCCACTACACCCTGATCCCTCACTACAGCTGTTATCTTTGCCTAAGCTGCTTTCCCATTTGCAACAGATGGGATCAAATGCCAGTCTGAAGCTAATCCACTTAGCAGCTGAATTCCCCTGGTCTGGCTTGCTGGCTTGATTTAGCCCCCGGTCCTTCAACCACGAGAGAAGCTGTGGAAGAGAGATCGTTACAGGAAAGCTGAGTGTTTGTGCCAACTACATGAAGCCGTATTGCTTCATTGTTCCGCAGGACTGGGAATGAACAGGCTGCATAAGCTATTGTACTGTGATGTCTGCCTGTTACTCGTAAGCCAGTTAGTGTTATGTGTCCGGACATGAGGTTGTGGCACTGAGCACGCATAACACAAAGTATATCACACACTGATCTTTTGATAGCCTCCCTTTAGGCCTGTTTCACATCGTACAGCACGATATTTTGCTCAAAGTTATACCACAAGACCCGTGCAGCGATTAGAGCTCATTTATACCCACTAAAGCACAGCACACAGAGCAACGGCCTTTCTCCAGGTGTGGGAGGCCACAACATTTTGTAATTGTCCTAGAAAGTATTTTTTATTAAACATCCTCAATTATATGACCATCAGTATCAATAGCAGAAGGTATGCTTTGGTGGATCTTCTATATATTTGTTATTTTAAGACAGACTAATTAATGTGAAACACCTGGAGAAATACTGCAGTGGCATGCATCACCCCCTGCCTGTATGGAGGAGGTACTGCAAAATTATTTACTGTTCAGGTCCTGCCTGTGCTCTAATCGCTGGACATCTAACACTGCAGGGCAGGTTTAATTGACTTCCTGAGGCTGAGGAAGCTATAAAAAAGTCAGCTTTTGGTCTTCTGTCTATGAGCCTCTGACATTTATTGTAAGATTATTCAGCTGTTAAGGTGCTAAAACTGTGATAGTGAGCTGTAGTGTAAGGATTGACACCTAGAGCAAGGCGGGAGTGTTTGGTTTGAGGGTATCTCAGCGTGATGGACTTTTCATGCTTTTCCACTGGCATACAGGAACCAAGCCATACCCAAGCTGTACTGTGAGGAGAGACTAGTTACAGCACGGTTCCAGTTCACTTTGTTTTTACTCTGCAGAAGGATTGGCTCAGGAAAGGTGTTGCCGGGTTTGGAGAGCGACAGTGACATAAAACTGAAGAGACACTTATTTACTGTTCATGCAGTGTGCATAATGATTTACAGATGCTCCTTTACTTACGAATGTTCAACTTACGAACTTTCAGACATATGAACGAAGAGCAGTGTAAGTCCAAATTGTGTTCATTGGGCTCCCATTTCCTGTCCGAAACATCAATTTTTCAGCTGTTAGGGGTAAGGAGTGAGGAGCAGGGATGGAGGTTGCCTGATCTCAAGAGCAACCAGTAGTAAGGAGTGAGGAGCAAGGATGGAGTTTGCCTGATCTCAAGAGCAACCAGGAGTAAGGAGGGAGGAGCAGGGATGGAGGTTGCCTGAACTCAAGAGCAACCAGGAGTAAGGAGTGAGGAGCAGGGATGGAGGTTGCCTGATCTCAAGAGCAACCAGGAGTAAGGAGTGAGGAGCAGGGATGGAGGTTGCCTGATCTCAAGAGCAACCAGGAGATAGGAGTGAGTAGCAGGAATGGAAATCAAATGAAGACCAATCAGATTTCAGTTTAAGTTCAGGATTCATCCTGAATTCACATTTGCTTAATCCAACCAAGGTTCTCGAAAAAGCAGCAGATATCAATCAACAGTGAATCACTGAAATAGAACTAATAAAATTATTTCCAAATAAGCAAAGTGGCAACATAATAATATCTTCCATCTAATAAGTAATAAAAACATTTGAGTTTCTCATACAATATAAACTGTAGGTTCATCTCTTCTTCATTTAATATCACACAATCTGTCACCATAGGAACGGTTCCATTCATCCCATCACAGGAACCGCTCCTGATGGCCGTCTTCTTCTGGGGAGATTGATCATTTTCAAAATTGAAATCACTGGACGAGACAGCTCACGCAGAGCCCAGGGAGCTAGTGTCATTAGCACAGGTGGTGCAGCAGTGAGGTGAGACAGCTTTTTACAGGATGGATAGAAAGTCCTCCTTTATCTTAGAGGTCATCATCCCCCAGCATTTAAATGACAGAGTGTCCGTACAAACCCAGTGAGGGTCTCTCCAGCCAAGGGCCGACCGATTCAGGTGAACGAAAAGCAGAAGAAAAATTCAGCCCACTTATGGCTGCACGCCAAGTGTTTTCAATAAGCCATACCATGTGGTCACCACTGTGGGCAGACACAGGACGTGCCCAAAACTTCCCGCAAGGCAGGTCTCACCCCCCTGCCCTTGTCCTCGAACCCGACCCCTGCGGCAGGGTGAACTTTTAGCAGGGCATAGATCAAAGGCATCAAGCGGTGAAGCCAGGTCCTGGAGGACAGCTCCCTGCCCCTTTAGCTGGGGACACAGATGGCAGTGCCACACTGGCCACGAGATACAGGGCACATCGGGCTGCTTCGCCACCAGGTCACTCGTTAGAAACGGTGCCAACAAGATAAACTGCAAGCTGAAGCATTTAAGTGAACTAGCCTCCAAATGCAGACACAGTCCTTCAGCTCCAAAGCATTAATAGAACACGTTAGTTTAACGATACTGAGGAAGAAATTAAATGGCAAAAATGTTTCATTTTAGATAAATTTTCTAATTTACTATCCCTATTGGTGTTGTAATACATTTTTGTGCTTTGAAGTAATAGCCTGTGCTTCTGTAAGACCTCCAGGTGTTATACAGATGCACTCCTGCTTTTTTGATACTGCCAAAGGGGGTCACACACACACCTCCTGAGCTGGAAGTTCAGCCCCACCTGGGGTATGTGTGTGGAAGTTCTATTTTCTGCATTTGTTGGGTTTCCTGTTTCTACCCCCAATTCAAAAACACACTACTGATATTTCTGATTGTGCCCCCTGTATGTGTGTGTGTGTCTGTGTGTGTGGGGGTGCTTTCTCTGATGGACTGATATCCTACCTAGGGTGCACCCATGCCTTTTACCCTATGTTTCCTAGGATAGACTCCAAGCTGACCATGATCCTGTACTAGGCATTTGGGAGGTGGATGGATCATTGGATTTTGGTTGCTCTACATACAAACGATTGTGTTGTACATAGTGAATGGGAAAAACATGGGAGTTATGGGCATCTCCTAATTACCTTCAGTATGTGTGTGCCTGGAGACGGACCGGCATCCCGTCCGGGGTCTACCCCCGCCTTGTGCCCCGAGACGGACTGGCATCCCGTCCGGGGTCTACCCCTGCCTCGTGCCCAGAGACGGACAGGTATCCCGTCCGGGGTCTACCCCCGCCTCGTGCCCAGAGACGGACAGGCATCCCGCCCGGGGTCTACCCCCGCCTCGTGCCCCGAGACGGACCGGCATCCCGTCCGGGGTCTACCCCCGCCTCGTGCCCCGAGACGGACAGGCATCCCGTCCGGGGTCTAACCCCGCCTCGTGCCACGAGACGGACAGGCATCCCGTCTGGGGTCTACCCCCGCCTCGTGCCCAGAGATGGACAGGCATCCCGTCCGGGGTCTAACCCCACCTCGTGCCCCGAGACGGACAGGCATCCCGGGGTGTCCCTCATGCTGCATGTGATCTCCAGGCCCCCCTGTGACCCTGATCATGATATGCAGCTGGAAACAGAAGAATAAAACTATAAAACTAGACCCAAAATGGGATTCAGCTAGCATTGCTAAGGTGCCAGGATAGACCATAATTCACAAATGCATTGGGTTCAAGGTATATGCCTAAATGGGAGCTGCATGCCTCGTTTTTCTGTAAGCCCCAAACAGGAAGTGTGACATTGGAATCGGCTAACTGTTACTGAGATCGCTAGCCTGAGGCAAGCTAATAAGTAGACATAACCTTCCAGAAACCACCCAAAAGTGAAGCAGTTGGCATACAGCATGTGAGGAAGGAGATCTAAGGTGAGAAATATGAACAGATATTGTACTCCATTTCAACAAAGTTTATTCAATCAATCAATTTCAAGCATTAGAAATTCAGATGCTAATCCTTTACTGTGTCAAACGTGATCAATAAGTTAAAGACTTTTTGCCTTTCAGCCAAAGCTGCATATTTGGGTTTGGGCAGTAGGGACTCGTCCCTACCAATATTTTGGGAGTACTGTGGGGGTTTAGGGGGTTGGGGGGTTGGGGGCTGATTTAGTCTCTACCAGTGTTGAAACCAAATCTATGCCCTTGATCTCAGCTGATGTGTATAACTGCATGCATACATGCTGTGCATCTACAGGTGTGTTTGGGACTGCAAGCCTACTGCTGTGAGTTGATCTTACAGTAGTCAGTTTCTTGTCAGCCCTGGTGGACAGCTCTCTGGGAGAACATATAATAATAATAATTGTAATTTCGGTTAATTATAACCCATCTGATGACGAGTTGCCTCTGAATGACTAGTTGGTAAATATACCTTGATGTGTCTGGAGAGGGACAGAGAGAAAGAGAAGTCTGGCAGCTTTCTCATCCTGTAAGGGGATACACACTGGCTAAGATCCACTTGGTCACTATGAATGGCCAGCTCTCAGCCACCATTAACAATCTATACACCCCTATTAGTGCCACTAATGGAATTTCCCAGGGGGTTGGAGGGCAGGGGACTGCAGGAGGGAGAGATGATGTGAGACGGAGGGAGGGAGAGCTTTGTAATAAGGCCCGTGGGAAGGCCTCTCCATTTACACACATGTGAGCTGGCACTGATCGCATGAGGAAGGCTGCCCACGCAAATGTACTTGAGTGAAGCTCAAAGCGAACCTCGTCATTAACACAGTGAAACACAGCACACTCTCAGTGTACTAAAGTGGGCCAATTAAGCCTGGAGTAAGTCTGAAAATCATGTCAGTAAAGTATATAAATGGACTGCTTTCTAATGGGAGGGAGTCGAGCAACATAACTGCAGCAAAGATCCATTTGGGCTACTAAAATTAGCCCTCTTTACAGAAGAGGTAAGATGGGCCTCTTTAGCTCCTGAAGGAGAGCAAAGCAGGATCTGAAATCTGAATATGTGGAGCGCCTTGGTTTTCCTGCAGTCTCCCGCTTGAAACGGCTAACGCGGATCCCGCGTGAATCAAACTGCAGAGAAGCTGGGGACGTGACCTTCAAACCTATTCTGCCTCACCATGGCCTTGTGCTGTGGCTTCACTGCTTAGTTATTCAGCATCAACACAGATTTTGAGTATGCCACACCATCCCTGTCCTGACTAAGTTCGTCTTGAAGCTTCCGTCCTGCTGGAAGGCTTCAATGCAGAGGCCGGCTTCTTCGTGTTCATGTTTTCGCCGCTCCGGCACTGTGTGACGGCCGACTCCTTGGTACGATGGTTCCCATGCAACATGCAGCCTGAGAGCTTCAATCGCAGCTCTGTGAGGTCTGTCCTCACTCCACCCTTGGGGCCTGAGCAGTGCCCGTCTACCAGAATGAGAGCCCCGCCTTATAAGCTGCGATATAAAGGCTAAGCACTTTGAAATTGTACCTCATTTTCAGCCTGTTCTCTGGAACGGAACGCGCCCCCCTCCATGACCTAATGACACAGAGCCGCCATTACGGTGAGCGGGAGGCACTGTGCAGCCTGGGCTGCGGCGGCTCTCACACTGAGGAAGGCAGTACAGACGTCTTGTCCATACAATAGCGTGATGAGACTGTCAGATGCTGGTTCCTTCTTCAGAACCTCCGGTGACTCTAGCTGCACCCTGCAGAGCTCAGAGCGATAGACAAAGGAGGATTTATCGAGCGTAACCAGTCCGTGTCTCATACCACTTGTGTTTAAGAATGTAGCGTAGGTGTGTGTTGAGGAATCCCTGAAGACAAACAGCCCACACCTCTGCTCAAAGGTGCTGGACCGTCCATCACATGGCAAACTCAGCTAATATACCCAAGAATCACCAAGTCCATCGTCCTCTGCTCTTATTGACCTGTAATGCGGAGGTCATACGTCAGAGGTCAGCCCCACTTTCTGGACCTCCTGGTTGTGTATTCCATTACATTTTTAAAGTGGCCCTATGTTGGGGTCATCTACGCTTCTGCTCAGGGAGTAAAAGGCGAGAGCCGTTCTCAGTGCCCCCAGATGGCCCGCAGGTGCCCCCCTTCTTCCTATTTCCCCCCCCCGCTTCACTCCCTCATAAAACGCTCCATTGGCTCTGTAGCTGAGTGCCAGTGTACATTTAATAATCCTGTTTTGCCTCCCTCCCCATTTATTTATTTATTTCCGATATTGCGAGGGACTGCAGTTAATTAAATTGCGATCACATACAGTCATATCTTATTAAACGCGCCGTGGCTAGCATGTGAATGGTGTTGTTCCTCTCTGCTGTAGAAAACAAGGCCTCCGGTGATACATTATTGCCCTGGCAGTGGTTATAAGCTGCCATAGCATTGTGCTAGTCCAGTGTGTAAACAAAAGGAGGGATGCTTGATTTTATTCCTCGTTCAGTCTGTGAAAACTTTTCTGTCTCGGCAGCTGATTTTGAAAAAAATCAGGGCTTTATGCGGTGGGTGTGGGTGGTAACACATCTGTCACATGTTGCAATCAGCAGCGTTGAACATTTTACTGGTTTCCCATTGGGCTAAAGCATGCAGCGACCATGTAGTCATGCCCATCATGGGATCTGAAGCCTAATTTCTACTTATGATTGGAAAAACTGCTTAGAATCTCAAGCTGATTTTTACTGTTATGACTACTGCCCCCGTTGATGATGGACAGGAATTGCGGCTGCATGACACCAATGAGCACATTCCCCCAGCTCTCTGACAGGAGGAGATTAGGCTCAGCTTTGAGAATTACATGACACATGTCAGCCTGCGCTTCGCCCGCCGCTCCAGACAGGCTGCCTTAAGCACGGCAGTTATCGTGAGCCCCAGAGGCGGCAATCACGCGTGTCCTGGCTATCGAACCCGCGTCTCGGGCCAGACATTCCGTACTAGCGGGGCTCTTGCTCACGGCACAAGAGCGTTTCTGTGAGATTAAACAGATGTGTGTCTGTAAAACAGAGAGAGAGAGAGCGAGGGAGGGAACGGGAGAGTGGCTGGGAATCAATGCGCTTTCAGCGCTGTGAGCTGCTGGAATTTATGTTTCTTTGTGTTTATGATCTGTGAAAGGAAACACAATCTGGCTGCCTGGAGGTGGGCCATAACCATACATATAGGCCACAGTTCCCCAGTGATGATGATTTCAGATGGCCGGCAGATTATTGTATACAGATAGGATGCGTTACATCGGGTGATATTAGTGAAAGTTTACCTTATTGTTACATTTTAAAAATCAAAAATCCTAAGGCCAGGCGCAGTGTGTTAGACTTTCTGTCATCGTCCTATTAAAAAAATAACACAGACACACTTGAAATCTTTAGTTTTGTCATTGTGATACCAACTTAAAATTCAATTAAAGTTGAATTGCATGTTGGTAAATGAGACGTTGATTTCTGACATTTGCTATGCTCAGCTTAAGTGGCCTTACACAGAACATACAGTATGGGTGATCGTTAAAAGTCACCATAATTAGCGTCTTCACCAGCATAGGGCTCCTTTCACAGAAAGCTACAAACCTGGATAATCCTAACTTTTCTGGTATCTTTAACTTAAAAATTAAATAAGGATCAACCAAAGCATGTTTTAAAGGACCTGCTCTATTCTGAAGACTTACCAAACGTCGAGGGGAGGCAGCTGAGTCTCAGTCAAACATCCCACCGGTGCCAAGCCGTCACTCTTCCTCCCAGGATTTAAGAGCTGCACTTCCAGGCCATTGAGACTTGCAGCAAGCCACTGACACAGACCTAATTACACATCTTTGGAGGACCTGGTGGTCCATGTAGGGCGGGTACTACGTAGGGGGAATGCAGCTCTGAGATAGATTGCTCTGGCTTGCAGAGCATCGCTGTTGAGAGGGTCGCATGCTGACAACCTTCCCCATAGCACCACTGCTGGCAGCTGTTTGCTGCTTTCTCTGCATAAATGAAAGCCATTACACAAACACTCCGGCAGTAATTTCAGCTTGTGCTCATTATTACAATGTGCTGCCAATCATGGTTGGAACCAAAAGTGATCCTGGACGACTGGAGCTTATGAAACAGAAGGTGTTAAAAACAAAATCCTCCTTAATTCCTTTATTAATATCAGAACTACAATATTATAATAACAAAACTTGGACTCTGGAATGAAGGTCAGATATTTTTTGGCTAATAAAATCTGTTGTTAAAAAAGCCCATATACTGACAAAAAACAGCTTGACCAGTTTAAGGTATGTTTTTACATGATGGTTTAGCTGGCCATACCAGAATGATCCACACAGCTAAACTATGAAAGAGCAGCAATGGTTGGGACATGACCATCTAGGACCGTCTATCTTAGACAGGTTAAAACCAGCTAAAACCCAGTCACCACCATAAGCTGGTTTTTAGCTGTTTTTTTCAGCAGGGCTAGAGGACCACGTTGGAGAGATCAGCTCCCAGACCACATCATCACCGCACCTTCGACAAACTTCCTGGGCAAGCCGTGGTTTGGGAGCCCAAAGAATGGGCAGCTCGAAATGGCCCCACCCTCAATGAGTGGCCAGCTGAGATCCAAAGGACAAAGTGTACACCATATCCCAAAGAGGGTGCCACAGGCTGCCAGGCAAACAGATGCCCAGTGCCATTTAACTCGCCCACTGCTAATTCTGCTCCCACTGGCTGCTGAGTGGAGTGTCAGGCAGGATGTGGGGGGGGGGGGCTACCTCACACTGAGAGCGCGGCTTCCTGACAGGCGGCTGGTGAGGTGAGGCAGAATCCCGCAGGCGTCGTCTAACAACAGCCATAAATTTTATAGCTGTGTATAATTAGGCTGCGGGTTCGATCCTAAGAAACTCCCTGACTACTTAATTAACTGAAATTAAGATATTAAAACGGGGAACAATTCCCACTAAAGTACACCCACAGCTTAGAGTGTGTTCATCTTGTCATTTTTTAAACAAAGCTGTAGGCTCTTACATCCAGGGCAATCTTTATAAAGCAGTTTGTACCTTGAAGGACTTTATTTTACTGGCATTGCCGGGGAATAATGGAAACGCTGCCAGGGTTAATCTAACACTGATGATTTTGTAGTGATCAAATACTCAAGGGTACATTTTTAGGTCCTTTAGCAACCCTGCAATAAAGCAAATAGCCAAACGCTGCCATAATTTGTCACGGTAGGAGAGTTCAGCTGTTCAAACTATATAAACAGGATGGGATATTGCTGTTGTACCTCTGAGGGACATTTGGGGGGCAGCGGTGAAGCCGCTGAGCCACCATGTGGTCCTTTTGAGCCGATCCCACTGAGACCTGTCACGCCGTGTCACGCTCTCAGCTTCAATTTAAAGTAGGACCCTCAGATTTTGGCCCCAGATGATTCTGGGAGGATAGATTCCTGGGAAACTCAGCGAGAAGAAGAGCCAGGCCATGATTCCTCCTGTGCTCTGACACAGAGACTCATTTATAAACCTGCAAGTTTGACGGAAACTCCATCACGCTCCAAAATGGGGGCAGCCTTCTTCGGATATCAGTTGCCCCTGTATCTGGGTCAATCTCACATATGATCTGGGGCCACTTTATTAGGTACCCCTGGGTTGTACCAGGTAGGACCCACATCTCAACCACTTCAAGAATAGATATGTTATGAGATGCCATTCTGTATACCACTGTTGTACCGAACTGTCATTTTTCCATCTCCCTATTAGCTTTAATCAGTCTAGCCATTCTCCTCCAACCTTTCTCATTAACAATACCATTGACTAAAATTACAGCATTCCCTGTAAACAGTTTATTGAGTGAGTTAGCGAAAATCCCAGGAAGGGGGTGAACATCACACTTGAAATAACATGGATCACTTGCGTTAGCTGTTATGATGCTTAACCACACAGAAACCTACAGCCAAAACATGATTCTGTATGTATACAGATGCAGCCACATGATCTTTGTTTGTGTACCTGATACTCTGCACACTGTGGTGTTATGTAGGTCTCTTACATCCTGGCATTCAGAGGCAGATAAGGCAGCTGGTTTGTATTTTAATTCATAGCTACACAGATAAAGGAAAATTCAGTTGGACTCTTTGGACCCTGGATAATTTGAGCATTTTCTGTTTGCTGTTGTGCTGCTTATGTGTGAAGGTTGGTTTTTTTTAGGTACCTAACAATCGAGCCGGTATAAATACTTCCAGGTACCGAACTACGTCCCCCCACGAGGCTGATACACGCCGTTACAAGTCCACCCGACCTGTGCTTTTAACACTTAGATATTCACATCCCGGTTCATGTGTCGAAGTGTAGAGGGGCCAGCTGGGAACAGCAATCTGAGGCAGCCACGGGATGTCAGATCCAAGCGGCCGCGTCACACAGGGACAGAGGAAGTGAGGTTATGCACTTGGATGGGCAGCAGAGCACCGGCCAGCCACTCTGTCCTGAATCTGGCCAGCGGGCCTGCAGAGGTGAATCACGCCGAGGCGTTTTGTTTGTTTTCCTGCTGTTTGGGCTGGGGGGGGGGGGGGGGGGGGGGGGGGGGGGGGGGGGGGGGGGGGGGGGGGGGG
>JAODLD010000046.1:29661957-29696445 GCA_026781065.1 Mormyrops boulengeri
GCCAGACAGCCCACATTTTCGCTTCCTCCCAGCTCCCTGCCAGACAGCCCACATTTTTGCTCCCTCCCAGGTCCCTGCCAGATGGCCCACATTTTTGCTCCCTCCCAGCTCCTTGCCAAACAGCCCACATTTTTGCTCCCTCCCAGCTCCCTGCCAGACAGCCCATATTTTAGCTCCCTCCCACCTCCCTGCCAGACAGCCCACATTTTTGCTTCCTCCCAGCTCCCTGCCAGACAGCCCACATTTTCGCTTCCTCCCAGCTCCCTGCCAGACAGCCCACATTTTCGCTCCCTCCCAGTTCCCTGCCAGACAGCCCACATTTTTGCTCCCTCCCATCTCCTGGCAAAAATGTGGACTGTCTGGAGGCCCCCAAGGACCCGTTTGCGAAACAGTGCTTTAGTAAATATGCCCAGAGCTTTGTTGCGTTTTCTTCCCCATGTGTCTTAATTTAAACTTCTCCTCAGCAGCTGACAGGCTGTGCCATCTGTCTCGACCTGTTACACCCCCCCCCCCCCCCGGGGGAGTCGAGGCGTCCCTTCTGTGGTTGGGTTGGAGGCTCACCACATTCATTTACAGTTTAATAAAACTGCAGACAGTTTCACAAGTCGGTCGCAAATGCGTCTTTTAAACATCAAATTTGTGTAGCTTGTGTTACTGAAACTGTGACGTTTAAAATAAGATCATACAACACTGCACATTTCATATTTGCATTCATTTATTAAATATTAAATGTGTTTAAAGATATAGCCAGCCACTTAGAAGTTATGGTGATTTATACCATGGCTTTGGTAAATATTATTTTATTATCGGTCTATAGATGTCACATGGGTGACACAGGTAGTTCTGGCAGCCTAGTAACAGTTTTATATTAATGTGTTTTAATGTTTTATTAAACATGTTAATGTAAAAACCCGTGTGACTTTCTACTCATAAATACGCCGTCATTCTTATCAGCATAATTTTCCTTGGATTTCAAAATGCAAGCGCCTGTCTGTTGATGGTTTCTGTGGTAACGTAACGGACTTCCTGCTTCCAGTGAGCCTAAGCAGATCCTTATAGGGACAACAGTCAGGACCATAAATATCTGGACACTGACACAAGTTTTACTATTTTACCTGTTTACTGAAATATATTCCAATTGAAGTTATACAATGGGCATGGACATAAAGTGCAGACTCTCAGATTTCATTTTGTGGTATCCACATTCAAATCTGATGAAAGGTTTAGGAGTTTCAGCTCGTTAACATGTGCCACCCTCTTTTTAAAGGTGCCAAATGTAATTGGACAATTCACTTAAAAGCTATTTCATGGACAGGTGTGGTCAATTCCTTCGTTCTTTCATTATCAGATAAGCAGATAAAAGGCCTGGAGTTGATTTGAGGTGTCTTGTTTGCATTTGGAAGATTGAGGTGTGAACATACAACATCGGTTAAAGGAACTCAGTATGCAGGTGAAACAGGCTAACCTTAGGCTGCCAAAACAGAAAAAAACAATTCGAGAAATTGCCACAACATTAGGAGTGGCAAAAGCCACAGTTTGGTACATCCTGAGAAAATAAGAAAGCATTGGTGAACTCAACAACGTAATAAGGCCTGGACGTCCACGGAGGACAACAGTGGTGGTGTTATGACTTATGGCGCACGGAGCACAGAAAGGCAGGCAGGACGCAGGGAAAAGGGAAATACGGGACTTAATTAACGAGGAAATGAAGGAACAAGCAGCAAAACGGGTTGATGGTGCATAACACTACAATGACAGAACTGGGGAAACGAACTGAAATGCGGACTAAATGCATTGCACTAATAACAACAATGGGAAACAGCTGGTGAACATGGGCAATTCACACGAGGTTAACGAGGGGGCGTGGTCGACGAGGGGGCAGGACGAGCGGGGCATAACAGGTGGATGATCGCAGAATGATTTCCATGGTGAAGAGAAGCCCCTTCGTAACAGCCAACCAAGTGAACAACACTCTCCAGGAAGTAGATGTATCAATATCCAAGTCTACCATAAAGAGAAGACTGCAAAATACAGAGGGTTCACTGCAAGATGCAAGCCACTCATAAGCCTTAAGAATAGAAAGGGTAGATTGGGCTTTGCAAAAAAACATCTAAAAAAGCCAGCACAGTTCTGGAACAGCATCCTTTGGACAGATGAAACCAAGATCAACCTGTATCAGAATGATGGAAAGAAAAAAGTATGGAGAAGGCCTGGAACAGTTTATGATCCAAAGAACACTGCATCATCTGTAAAACATGGTGGAGGCAGTGTGATGGCTGCCAGTGGCACTGGGTCTTTAGTGTTTCTTGATGATGTGACACAGGATGGAAGCAGCCGAATGAATGCTGAGGTGTTCAGAGACATCATGTCTGCTCAAATACAGCCAAACTGATTGGGCGGCATTTCATAATACAGATGGACAATGACCCAAAACACACAGCAAAAGCAACCCAGGACTTTATTAAAGCAAAGAAGTGGAATATTCTCGAATGGCCAAGTCAGTCACCTGTGTAGAAAAATTACTTTAGTTCCCCACATATTTATGCAATGTTCTTGTTCTACCCACTGAATTAAAGCTGAAAGTCTGCACTTCAACTGCATCTAACTTGTTTCTTTTAAAATGTATCGTGGTAATGTACAGAACTTAAAAATTTAAAAACTTTATCTCTGTCCAAATATTTATGGTCCTGACTGTATATTCTTAAGAGTACATCAAATGCTAATTGAAATAAGTTTATTCTGAAAAACTAATGACTGGTTTATTCTATTATTTTTTTTTTCCATTAGCCATGGGATAATCCACTTTGAGGTGTGGGGTTATATGAAAATAATCAACTCCAACTTGTTGTAACACCAAGTGGTTCTTGGTTGTTTTCATGTAACTGCACCTCAAAGTGGTTTATCCTAGATTTAGTCCATTTTAGGATGGGATGGAGTGTGAATCAAGGAATAACCAAGAAGCAAATGCACTTCATTAACTGACACCAAACGGCAGCTTCAGCCCAAAGGACGTTCCCTCTGAGGAGACGTGTGACACGGGCACCAGCACGGACCCGGAGCTCGCCGATCTGTGTCGCCATGGTGATTGTTTGCAGACCCCAGCCCTTGGGGAAGCCCAGCTGGCCCTCATCTGAACCGATCACATTTTAGGGTTCAAAGTGGCCAGCTGGGTGGATCTGGAAAGCACTGTGAGGACTCAGGCTCGGGATTAGTGGCAGGCTCATGCAGACGGCCTTGCCTTTTGCTTTTCTGTTTTCTGGCTTTTTGTGTGGGGATTTTTGTCACATTTTTTCCTCTGTGTTTGGGTTATTTAAACAGCCATGTTTTTACTTTTTTGTTGAGATAAAACCCTTTTGTTTCTTCAGCCTGACTGCCCTTACAGAAGACTGCTTGCCCACAACCTGCCACAAAAGACAAAGCTTTTACTTTGAGGCCAGTAAGCTCCTGTTTATTCCTGTAACAGAATAAAACCAAAGATGCAGTAAACAGAAACAGAAAAGGAAGAAACAAGTGGAAATGTCTGTAGGTTTTTCCATTAAAGGATTTCCATCTGTTTTGAAACGAGGTTTTGCACTTTTTAAGTGGTCCGGTGTAAAAATAGTAGCTGTTCTCGGCCGTGTCCATAACAGTAGCCTTTAATCCATCGGTATCTGATTTGATCTGATTCACGGTATGAGGTGGGAGCTGCCAGCTTCAGATGGAGCTTTCTCAGAGGTAAGCCGATACCTGCACCGAATCTCATGTTTACTTTCTGAGAAGTGTAGAGGGCTTTGACGTTTTGTTCCCGCCATGTACTATTTTGGCTCTCGAAACTGTAACGTATCAATAATAAATTAGTGGAGGAGGTCTCACAGACAGATGTTTCCAAAAAGGGAGTGAAATTCTTCCATGAGTGTCACCTGTCAACCAGCGGCTGTCCCAAGTTAAATGACACGTGTCGTGTGCAGAAGGGCTGAATTTGAACAGGTGACTCGTTTTTGACTAGCAGTGTTTCTGCTTACGGAGAAAGCAGAAGTTCTTGCACTGTACTCCCTCCACCTGATGGGTCGAGCAGAATCACCATCGGGACTTTTCATAACTGACTGGGATGTCCTGGGCTGTGGAAGCGACACTCACACATTCATAGAGGCGAACACACGCTCTTAACAGTGTGTCACAAATTGCCTCATCTGGCATTTGTAGTTTCTCCGGTGCTCCTCCCAGACCGCCTGCCCTACTTTCAGCTCACGATTACTGGCGATTAAGCAAGCGGAAACATTGGACGCAAACGGCAAGCCTTGGCGTGTTGGGGATATGACATGACATCATGCTGTGGACCCCACTCCGGTCATCACAGTGCAGTTACATGTCATGGTGGGAATGAAATAACCAAACGGACATTACCCACTAAGATCCAAGTCCGCGTGGTTCCTTACTTCCCGCAGCACCCATGTCTTTACAAAATTTTATTATCTGCGATCCCAGCAGCAGCTGTAGCTGAAACAAGATAAACGAATGCTGTGAAGCTACTCCCAAACGAAGGCAAATGAAACCGTACATTTATGTGATATTAACGTTGCCCCGGAGACTGCCTGAGCGTCGGAGGTGACGTAAAGGTGTGGATGAACTGCTCTGAGGATGATGAAGAACCTGTGGTGGTAGAAAGGGCAGGAGAACATCACTGAGACTTGGTAGGGTGGCTTATTAAGAGGGAACAGAGAGTCAGTGGGTAGGGTTTTCTCTGTATAGGCTATACCTCCATATAAATGCAGTCATCCCTCCATATCCGCGGATTCAACCATTCAACTGGGGATGGAAAAAATAAATAAATTCCAGAAAGTTCCAAAAAGCAAAAGTTTGCTGAGCAGCTGCATCTGCACTGAACATGTACAGACTTTTTTTTCTTGTCATTATTAGCTGAACTATATATTATACTTGCTATTTACACAGAATTTATATTGAATTGGTGTTATAAATGATCTAGAGATGATTCAAAATATAGTATTTGAAGTATACCTTGAGGTATACTAGCATTTTACATAAGGGACCTGAGCATCTGGGGATTTTGGTATTTGGGGGGGAGGGTCCTGGGCCCAATTCCCTGCAGATACCGAGGGACGACTATATGTTGAAAACACACATAACATGACCGTCACCGGCCTGTATGTGAAATAAATCCAACCTTGGCAGCATTTCAGTCATCTAATTTGAAACAAGGCATCAGAAATGAGATCACCTTCCGGCGGTGAGCTTGTCTGCATGTCGTGGACCCACAGGCCACAGATGGGAGGTGTGGTGTGGCGTGTATGGTCAGGGCTGCCCCCAACTTCACTCCACCTGTGTCCGTGAGGTGCTGGACTCCCAGCTATGGACACCACATGTCCAGGTTCAGGTGACCACCTGGGTCCCTCATGTCCTGTAGTCTGTGAGCAGAAGCTTAAAATCACCGTGATGAATCATCCTGTTACAGTCTGCAAATATATTTACATACTCTCCTCTTAAGCTTTTCCATGTCCTCCTGGGAATGCCTCGATTTACATATTAATTAATCAAAAAGCTCAATGCCGACGAGCTTGTGAACCTCTCACTGTTTATAATTGCAAATCCTTTCCCAAATTTAGGCAGAGCGCATTTCCCTGCTCCAGCTAACGCGGCTGCTTAGAGTAGCACACACATGAGTGTATTTGTGCTGTAAATCTGAATTGCAGTCTGGCCTTCAAGGCACTGGCCACGGTGTAGAGACGTGCTGGAGGGAGATACCGGCGCTGATTGGTTCGGCACTCGGAAGCTAGTGAAGATGGTTCTTAACTGGTTTTAACAGGCTGTTATCATGGGGACAGAGGAACACTGGTGCTCTGGGCATCACTGCTGCCTGTGGAGGTTTAGGAATTGCCCAAGGCACGTATGTATGTCCCCTGCAATGGACTGGCGTTGCGTTTGGGGCATCCCCCGGCCCTGTGCCCAGTGTTGCCTTGGGTAGGATTTCTCCTCCTGAGATTCTGTACGAGATAAGATGGATGGATGGTCAGGCTGGAATACAGTGAGGGCCGGCTCAGCCCTTTCCAGGGCCCTAAGCAAAATTTGATTAACCTAGCTGTCATTTGTCATCTTCCTTCCCATTCTGAAAGGCTGATCAGATGTGGCTGCTGGACCCTAAGCAGACGCTTAGTTCCCTTATGCCTTCGGATAAATATAATTCTATCTGGGATTAATGTCCTGTCATCATTTTCATAGCATAATAGCTGTGGCTTCTCACCTAAACTTCTGAGAAATAAACCTGATGCTGGTGAGCATTCTAACTACCTATATATGTACCTTTATAATGCAGTACAAAGCATCGTTAATGCTTATACCGAACATTATGAGGCATTAAGAAGGTATCTATAGTGCATTATAGATGAGAGCTTCATAAGGCATTCAAAATGCATAATACACGTCTATAATGTGTTATGACTTTTGATACATATTTATAGTCATGTTTATAATGCTTTATGAATTCATTATTTGTTAATAATGTGTTCATAAAAACATGGCCTTAAGTAAAGTGTTACTGCATCTTTTGTCAAGGTAGTGAATGGAGGTTTATTCAAGATAACATTGTCACAAAACACACTCACAACTCAGAGATTTATCTCTCAGTATCTATCTGAATGGGGCCATTGAAGGCTGCAGTGTCAATCGATGGAGAGACTGATTGGTTATGCTGACGTTAATACTTTCTGTACAACTGTTCCTGATGACTATCACCCCTGCATAGCAAATCTGATGTAGGACATTGCCCCCATCTCCTCCTTATTGAAGTGGTGGGAGTCTGTGGCAATGGGGGGGGGCGGGGGGGGTTTTCTTTTAGGAACCTGGTTCTCCACAGTTGGTCATCGAGCACTGAAGAGGCTTTCAGAGTTCCCAGCCTGATGTGATGTGATTACATTGTGACAGCGATGATAACGATAATGAGATAACAAGCCTCCCTCTCTCCCCTCTCTCTCACTCACTCTCTCGCTCCCTCCTTCTCTCGCTATCTGTCCTCTCCTGTTCCCCTCTTCAAACTTTAATAATCCGGTATGGATCTACTCTTGTCTGCTATCCACTACTCTGCATCAGCAGATCGGTTCATTTCCAGCCGGTCAGAACTAAAAGACACACAAGCCCTATAGAAGCTCTGAACGTCAGCTGTGTCTCTGACCAGTCGATGTCTCTGTATGATATTTAGAGACACAGAGGGGATTTTCACAGTTTTGGCATTTATATTCAGTTAACAACATAAAGAACAGGTGGTGTCGCTATGGCAATAGCCACGGTAAGAAACCCCATTTATGTTACCCAAGATTAGTCCTTCAGAGATGTGATGAATCCATTGTAATCACTGCACGTTCTCTGAATGGGGCGTTGGGGTTCTATACACTGAGGAACAATCAGGGTCGCTCCAAGGAGAAATCAGTCCAGCTCCAAAAACCCTGAGATGAGGCACTCTGCCCATATTCCACGTGTCTATTAAGCCTGGAAGTTCAGGATGGCCTCTGGCTGTTCTTAGAATCTGTTGTTTGTGTTTTATTTTGTGGTTCTCCTGAATGACCATGAAGAATGTGTCCTCCAGAGATGTGATCTCACAACCTACCCATGCAATCCATGGATATCTCTTCTCTTTCACTTCTACGTTCCGGGAGGATGAGAATGGGTACTTGACCTTACTTATAACTCTTCAGAGATTTGAAGATTTTGGTCTCCTGTATCTGCACAATGTATAAAGTATACTAGTCAGGCAGCATGGCACCCTGGGAAATCACAGAGAGTTTTCTCAGGGTTTATATCTGACTGTATTCAATTTCCTGCCCAGAAGTTCCACTGGATGGGAGAAGCCTTCAAGGAGCACAATCAAACTGTACCGATTTCGGATAAATTGCTGCCTTCAAGTGGATTTAATTAAAAACTAATTTGGTGGGGGCCTCAAAAAGTGTGAAGTATTGGGAGGGGGGCTTTAACAAGCAGGTTTTCCAATCGCATACGAGGTGGACAGTAAATCATGACGACAGTATAGACAAAGGCATCCACGATGTTGTTCTGTGATGACAGAAAACCGCGGTATAGCAGGGGACTGTGGCGTCACATTCAGGAAACTTTTGGCTTCTTGTCAGTTATCCATTTTCACAGCGTTGAATGTATCACGGATGGGGGATGCAGCGATTCCCTTAGCCTCATTAACCAGCCGATACAGCGAGCCTGTTCAGCTCAGCGTCTGATTATAGTTCAGTCCTGCAGCTCAGATACGTCAGAGCCCATGAACTCAGAGGAAGCAGCTGGCAAAGCAGAAGCAAGGACGCAATAAAATGCTGCATTCATTTCAATAATAATTGCATTAATATTTGATTGCAGTTGCATACATTTGCAAGAATTATTCCTGTAAGTGGTGTCTGCAGACACTGCGATATCTTAATTGCAGGCAGGATATTTATTAGTTATTAAAATGGTTTGTACAAATACACTGAATTGTCAGACGATGTGAAAATGCAAACACAGCTGGTGTGGACACATCCATGCACACCCGCTGTTCATGTGAAAATCTCAGGCTCTGTTTTTATGATATTGGAAGGTGACTTTTGGAGTATCACGGCAAAAATATCCACAGGAACAAATTCCTCCTGTATTAATATATAATGTTAGTGGCTGACTGGATTTCAGTATTGTTTGTATTTATTAAAAATCTAATACCGCCGAAGCAGCCCCCACCCTGGACCCCAGCCTCAATAATAAGGTGCATATCGTGGCAAAGCGTAGCGAAACGTGTAATTCTGGTAAACATGTGACAAATGCCCCTGTGGTTTAGTGAAATTAACTCGTCAAGGATGAGGGATCCCTTGGCGTTCGCCCCCTCCTGAAAATCCCTCCGAAGGTACATGGGATAAGGCTGCTGTTCTGTAGCTGAGAAGCAGAGCGCCAAATCCGTTGCATGGTTCCACTCTTTCAGATAGAAACAAGCACGTCGTGCAGCATAAGAGAACACGCTGAAAGAGGGTCTAACTCTACATTCACTTTTTTTCTATTCAGCTTTTGTCTAAAAAGACGTACAAGTGAGGCAAAGAGCACATTGCAAATGTACATTCTGTCAAGGAGTCGACTAGGCATAAGTGCAGTTAGGATGAGCTTCCAATGAATACACAGGTACGAGTGTGAGCAGTATTAGAGCAGAAGCACCTTCCAAACAACGCAAGAACCTACTAAGACTACTATTCAGTAAGCAGAACGTGCAACATTCAGGGAACATAGACATATCAGGCTCCAAGAGGAATTCCTGGAAGAGATGGGTCTTGAGCCATGGATCTTCCAGGTGGACAGGGAGTCTGATGACCGAATGTGGTTTGCTCATCTGATCATCTGGTAAGTGAGGGCAGGTGGTATAGGATGGAGAAGAAAGGGGGCAGCTTCCCGAAGGAGTAAGGCGGGTGGTGTCGCACAGTAACCCAGGCCCGCAGTTACAAAGGAGTACAGCTAGGGGGCGATGTGGCCAATTTAGGGCTGGTGAGCGGAGAGGACCCTGCTAAGTGGATGGCTAATGTCCGGTGAAGGACACTCATAGCGATCAGCTCGGATGATGCTCTTTGGCCAGCCAGCCTGAAAGTGGATCAAAATGACACTTCTTACAGTGGATATGAAAAGTTTACATGTTACCTGTTAAAATTGCAGCTTTTTCTTCGGTAAAAAAGGAAGCCAAAGGTAATTCATGTCAGCTCTTTTCCCGCTTTTATTGTGATTTTGCAACCAACAAAATTCAAATGTATTTATTTTGTAGTTCCTCATGAGATGCGTTCTGTGGTTTCACGCTAGGGGCAAACAAATGTGTCTAAGTGGTGACACCATATAACAGGTTTCTTTGGCCACTGAGATTGTACCCATAGAGTTGATTGTAGCATGGAATTTGTTTCCACAAAAAGGCTTCCTGTTCAGTTGAAGGACCACCCCATCCTTTGCAGATAAACCCCGTCACGCTGGGGAAAGGCTGGAACGGCTCTCTGGTATACTGGCCATATTTCTGGTAGGCCTGTGGGTGTACAGGCTAGCAAAAATTTATGCCCCAACCCCCCCATCACGACTTGGAAAAATTCATCGTGGGCTATGGGGGACCCCAAAGTTCTCTTCATAAAAATTCAGAGAAGATATTTTCCAAAGCCTCACATTCATCCTGGTGGACATTGTCACAGGCAGATGGTGCGGAATGACATTTGCCCCCAGACCGGGACCAAGGGTGACAGATTTTGCTAAAGACATGAGCGGCCTTGTCAGAGGAGAGCCTGGACAGCCCAACTGCAGGAGAACGCCACCTTCCTCAGGCTTGGCGTCTCTGAAATACACCATGAGGTAAATGAATAGGACCTCTCACACTCGGCTAAGCTTAGATAAGGCTCTGTGTCAAATAATACTTTCATAAGATGCTTTTATGCTTCTTTTTGTGCATTATTTGTGTGTAAGTACAAGTAGCCTGAACTGGATCGGACATTTCTGATATGCCTCAAATTCCCATGATCACAAAATATTCAGATACCTGTTAGCATATAATTATCCGTATTCAGCCATTAAAGGGCGCAGGGTTGCTTACAATGTCTGTATTACAAGTAAAACTAAAAAGGTGGAAACAAAAGGCTGAAACTCTCTCTCTCTGTGAGCAGTATGCTTGTGCTTACAGTCACTCTCTCTTCTTGTCTGGAATTTCATTTCGCTGCGGTGTAATTATGCCAATGTGTTCCCAAATCCCCGATTTAATATTAACACAAGCGTTTTTACTTTTTACTTACTTTACGCCTTTCATCAGATTGGATATGCATAGAAACAGTTCTGTGCAGCTTGTTTATGTGAAACATGTACAGTTTGGAATAATTCTGATCTAATAAGATTGTGTAATTAAGCACAGCAGTGGAATAATGGACTGGGGAGAGTCAGGGCATTGGGCGATTAAAGCACTATGATTAGACACTATGAGGCCCTGTTCTCATATCTGATTGGCATTTGCAAATCGCTGATTTCTCACCATTTTAAGCATTGCTCCTCCCCCCCCCCCACCCCCCACCCCCCAGGAACATCTACAGTATCTAATCTCTGTCTATCACTGCATAATGGACATGCAACACTAGTAAGATACAGACCGTGGCTGTGGATCTCTTCCTGCCAATGGATCCAGGGTTCACTGCTGAAGTGATGTCTGTCTTTTTCAGACTGATATGGAAGGGAGTTTTCTGGTCATTACTGTATTAGCACACAATAGTGCTCTACCACTTTGTCTGGTTTTGTCTGGGTTATGTATCTTTTCTAAATGTGGAATACTTATTTGTGTGGATATTTCACTCTACACTCTACGCATAAGGTTGGTCCATGACTCTTTGCTCTTCTCTGTCTTGTTAGACATCTTGTGCATACATGTTTATACTCATTTTCAGCAGATTTTCAGTTCGTCATCTGTGTTATTCAAAATAAAGCCCTTTTAGTTAGTGTGACACCCTACACTGAATTTATATTATGGTGGGGTATACAGTGTTCACCATGGAAATGGTCTGCAGTGGAAGAGGGCGTTCAGTCCTTACCTCCAATCAATGCAGGGCGTTGCTCACTATGATAGTGGTACAAAGGCATTGGCAGGAACTAATGAAGAAAAGGTCCAGAGCAATAAATTCACTATGTAATTCTCTGCTGTTAAAAAAAAATTTCAAATGTGTTATGGTGAGAACAATTAATTTTGTTCCGAGTAACATTAGTGTACTCCTCTCACTGGTGTTTAAGTTGTAGCTGTGGCAGATATGTGATCCCAAATGAATTTTCTGGCTACTTTAACTTTGGTTTTCCTTACAAGCTATCTTGCAGTTAATTAACTTTCATATTCAATATATTAAATGCACTCATTCTGTCTTAATAATAGTTTCTGGAACTTTCCGTGCTGGTGGCCCGGTGTCCTGTGACTGAGTCATGTTTTCTCCACAATCTCACGACTCGCACTTTGACCTTCAGATCAGGCATCAGACCTTCGTAAACACATGTCACGTGAAAGGTATTATTATTGTCGTCAATATTTTTTCGGAAAACGCATGTCTTAAAATTAACCACAAATTCGAACTCTGATCATTATGTGGCTTAATGTTCTTGGAGGTAACTATCAATAACAGCATGTGCACAATAATCAAATAATAATGGGGGTATGTGCCTTAGCTAAGCACCAACATGATGGACTCTATGCGTTAATTACATGAATTTTCAACCAGGGTTGGGGCCATTCCAGAATGCATTCATCAATTACAATCCAAATCAGGAAATGGAACTGGGGTTGGGATCGGAAAAAATAAACTATGGGGAACATAACTGGAATTGAATTCGAAATAGAAGGGTATGATGTATGGTGTCAACTTGGGGCAACCGAAAGTGATTAATTGCTTGAGTAATTCTTTCCATAACTTATACGAAAAGCTTTCTTATTTAAGCCTAAGACTGATATCTATTATTGGCACTGCTAAGCATGTCAAGCAGATTTGAGGTGGTTCCCAACCGTCTGGGGTAGATGGTTGATTGCAGGTTGTGGGTCCAATGACAAGACAGTATGAAGGAGGTAAATGATGATAAAGAGCAACATGAGATACAAATACCACAGGAATTTGACAAGAGATGTCAAATCAAATCTTCCGTAACAAACCCTCCTCCAGCATTTTGCTTCAGTTCCTCTCGTTTCTCCCCTGACGCTGTTCAATCTGGTCCTTGTATACATAAGTCCTAAAGGGACATCCACCTTATGGTAGGTGACCTTAGAAAATATCCACTCCCCCCACCCCTGAGGATATCACCCTTATGTGAAGTATCACAGGTTCGAATTGGGACATGCTGCTGCAGATTGCAAGCAGGTCTTTCTGAAAAAAAAACAGGATTCAAATACTAATCTGCCACTCTAAGATGAACAATTTAAGGAGTCTGTCATTAATCAAACACTGATGAATTAAGTTTCGATTGGCTTTTCCTTTTCTAGAGTGTGAATCGAGTACCACTTTGAAAAATTGAGTGTCTAAGCAATACAGAACTCTGACAGGCTGCTTTCATTGTGTTTCCTGAGGAGCCTCAAGAAATACTTTCACAAGAATAAATGTATCTATAGCACCCCAGAACTGTCAGGTGTAAAACTTCTTTCTATTTCCACAATAAACCCCTCTAGA
Source organism: Mormyrops boulengeri (assembly GCA_026781065.1). Taxonomy (NCBI): domain Eukaryota; kingdom Metazoa; phylum Chordata; class Actinopteri; order Osteoglossiformes; family Mormyridae; genus Mormyrops; species Mormyrops boulengeri. Next base: position 29,675,112 of record JAODLD010000046.1, read on the forward strand.
GTAGAATCCTAACTCTAACTCCAGCAACATGAATGTGTGTGTGTGTGTGTGTGTGTGTGTAATGACACATTTATAGGTGAGGTTCCCTTCCCTGAAACCTCCATTTGTATTTATAAACACCCGTATGGGTCTGTAGATATCGATTTAGTAGATATTAACTAGATATCCCCCCAGGGAGATGTTTCAACCGAGACTATCTGGGCTGGAGGCTTTGACTGTGTGTGTGAGTGGGGGGATGGGGGGGAGTGAGTCTCTGGCAGACACCCATTGCAGCCCCCTGGGTGACTCCCCCTCCTCCCTGTCTCATCGTGCAATTATTTTCTCTCGCCTCTATCTTTAATTACAATCGCACACCAGGAGGCTTCACCGTGATAAGAAGGAGAGGGACGGCCCACTTTCACGGGAGCAGCTTCGGTCAAAGCAGGCTTTTTGGCACAGTTGTTACAGTGGCTCATCGGGAATTTGTGGATCTTGTTTCAAATGGATCAAACTGGATGTAACAATACCCCATATTGGAAACACGGCTTCTTGCACGTTATACATGCCCTTCCATCCCATGTGGGCTGCTTTTTCTTCTCCTGGCACTGCCAGGATGGTTGGAGTTGGAGGTGTGTCTCCTCTGTCTAGCTATAGGAGCTGACTTCCAGAAATGCTCATAATGGATGGATGTGATATAGGAGGAGGGAATTGCCTGCAAGAAGCCCCTAGATCAATCTCCTTAGTTCTTGGTTCAAATTTGTAGGCTTGCAGTGCCCTGCCCAAAGCTGTTGCTAGAGACTTTGGGCCCCATGAAAGCATATCATATTAGGCCCCCAACCCAGACCAATCTAATTATGCTCCATTTTATTTAAGGCCCCTGTCACTCAGGGGCCCTTGGAACTGTCCTAAATTTACCCCTCATTTACGGACCCCTGGCTCCGCCATTCGGCAAAGAACTGTATTTGGCTGAAGACAAGCTAGGTATGACTTAATTAAGTCTGTTTAATGAGTTACCCATGCACATTTATAATGGAAATTTAAGAAGAGAACTTATTATGCATAATGATGTAAGAGCATGAATAATCCAATTGTCCATGATGAGATTTCTTGATGGAATGATTTATTGTTTTAGCTCGTTTTTATCATTTAATTACTTGCACCAATTTTCCAAGCAAAATCTCTCTCCGTGGTTGAAACACAATCTTATTTGTCATGAATCAAGGGACATTCAACTGGCTAAAGACATTAATACATTCTGAAGTCAAGTTTAGGGGAGCACAGAAAAATGGATTCATTTATGCTGGTTATCCTTAATCAGCACCATATTCCACCTAATAGCTAATCAAACTGCAGAACAGCAAATTTATCGTACACTCAATTTTTTTCATGGTTTGTTTCTTCGGATACTCAGCAGTAGTTTCTGTACTGCTTTGGTTATTAACATGTAGGCATTTGACAGTTTAGTTGAACGTTCATTAAGAAAATGAGAATGCCAACTTGATACACAGTATGTATTCTGCTCCTCCTCTGTTTCACTGCTTCTCAGTACAATCACGTCTAAACAGTGATGAGGTCTTTGGGTTCTTAGAGGAAACCAGCGCACCCAGATGTTTCCCAGGGGAACATGTGGAGACCACATACAAACTGGAGATGGTCTGGACCAGCACTGGTGTGGATAACGGTCCTTACATTCAGAGCCTTACATGGCCAGGCCCCGCATACATAACGGACCTGGTACATGCCTATTCGACTGCCCGTGTTCTAAGGTCCTCTGATCAAGGATTCATTTGTGTTCCACAGACAAGACTAAAAACTCGCTGTGATCGGGCATTTTAGGTTGCTGCCCCGAGGCTGTAGAATGATCATCCTCCGTCATTGCCTTTTGTAGATTCTGTTGAAGGCTTTAAAGGGCAGCTTAAAACTTAACCTTTTTCCTCAGGCTTTTGGGAAAATGAGATATTGTGTTTTGTCATAATTTGTTGGCTTTCACTTGTGTATATTTACATTGCTGTTTGTCACAGACTTGTTTGCCTGTGAAAAGGTGCTTAATAAATAAACTTTACTTACTTAATGGTACTGCTGTGGATAATGGCACTGGTGATGGTAATGACACTGGTGTGGATAATGGCAGTGGTGTGGATAATGGTAGTAGTGTGGATAGTGGCACTAGTGTGGATAATGGCAGTGGTGTGGATAATGGCACTAGTGTGGATAATGGCACTGGTGGGGATAATGGCACTGGTGTGGATAATGGCACTGGTGGGGTTAATGGCACTGGTGTGGATAATGGCACTGGTGGGGATAATGGCACTGGTGTGGATAATGGCAGTGGTGTGGATAGTGGCACTGGTGGGGATAATGGCAATGGTGTGGATACTGGCACTGGTGTGGATAATGGCACCGGTGTGGATAATGGTACTGGTGTTCATTGTGGCACTGGTGTGGATAATGGCACTGGTGTGGATAATGGCACTGGTGTTGATAGTGGCAGTGGTGGGGATAATGGCACTGGTGTGGATAATGGCAGCGGTGGGGATAATGGTACTGGTGTTGATAGTGGCACTGGTGTGGATAATGGCACTGGTGTAGATAATGGCACTGGTGTTGATAGTGGCAGTGGTGTGGATAATGACACTGGTGTTGATAGTGGCAGTAGTGGGGATAATGGCAGTGGTGTGGATAATGACATTGTGTGGATAATGGCAGCGCTGGGGATAATGACATGGGTGAGAATAATGGCAATGGTGGGGATAATGACATTGGTGGGGATAATGGCACTGGTGTGGATAATGACACTGGTGTGGATAATGACATTGGTGGGGATAATGGCACTGGTGTGGATAATGACACTGGTGTGGATAATGACACTGGTGTGGATAATGGCAGTGTTGTGTGAATGCTTTGCTCTATTTAGTTGAACCTAAAAAAATCATTTTGAGAGGAAAAACATCTCAGTAATTAGCAAACCTTAAACGGGTAATTACCATAATTAATGGATTATTATTTATGCAAGTTGGCTTTTGAAAATAATATGAGTTTTTTTTAACTCTCACTGAAATTATTCAAAATTAGAAATTATGTTTATATTATACTAAATTAATAGTGAATAAATGCACATTTGTGTCTCCTGACAACATTATATACAGACTCACTCATTACATTTTTATTGCCAGATAAAGTGCTTATTTTAGCACTTTATGGTATGCATTATGTTCTAACCGTGGAATATTTTTCTCAGTAGTTTTAATTACGTTAAATCTCTATAGTGATGCAGATCATTGAAATGTCACGTGACTTAAAAACACCATATAATTGGCTAACTTTCCTAGGCCTTTCCTTTTAAATTCCAACAGTTTACTATGTTGTTGGTTTTTCTGAATAACGCAAATTCAAGAGAAATTATATGTTGCCATATGGTAACATGATGCAACATGCTCGGGTGCTAAAATATAATTATATAATATTATTAAAATAATAATGGAAATATATACCAGTTTGGTTGTATCACACATATATTACAGTCCCTATAAGTGCAGTCTACCCTTAAACTGCTTTAGTCTGAATAATTTATGCATCATATTGAAAACACTTCATGCTTTTGCCCTGTATGTTGAGAAAAAAATATACATTCTGTTCTTACATCAATCTTTTTTAAATGTGGCCAATGTTTATCATGATTTAAAATCCTTATCAGTCTCAGGTAACGAGTTCAGTGGTTATCAGGTATTAAATAAAGGTTTTATTATTGGCGGGGGCTTTGCACAGTCCAAAGACCAGCGAGGTTTTAAGGGCAGTACTGCAGTCACTATAACTCCATGAGATGTCTTAAAACACTCAGAGACACACACACACAGACTCACACACACAGACACACACAGATACAGATACAAACACACACACACACAGAAACAGACACACACACACATGCACACACACATAGACACAGACACACAGGCACACACAGATGTATTTTGATTTACACAGCTGTGCTTATATGAAAACATAATGTCAACGTTACACATTTACAGTAGACATGGTGGATAATGGCACCGTTGTGCATAATGGCTCATTCCCAGCTCTGGCTCCAGGATGCTCCTGATTTCACGTAGCACTGGGTCAATGCACTCCTCTTATTATATGACCACATTGGTAATGTCCCCCTAGCAAATAAAATCAGATATAGTGAAAATATAAAAGCATGTGCCAGGGCTATCTCTACAGGAGGGACGGGGGGCAGTGGGCTTGAGCGCTCTAGCCAAAATGTCTGGCTGACCTTTGAGCCTAGGGTCCACGGTTGGATGGGAAACACATGGCTGTAATCACCTGGAGCTGCAGCTGAATAAAAAGGGGACAGACTGGGGCCATCCCAGACCGGGATGGGAGCGTGCACTGAATGCACACAAAAGGTCACATCAAATAGCCTCTCAAAAGATCTGCTCATCGCTTTATGCAAAGTTCAGGCGGGCATAATGGCATCGAGCAGCAGGAAGCCAAATCTGACTGCAGATTGCAGTTTTTTTTAACCCTGTTATGGCAAAGAATAGTGGGTTTATGAATGGAGGTCTTAAAAGCTGAGTAAAATCATTCAAAGAATATGTGCAAAACATGAGCATATTGAAACTAAATGACACCCTGGACTCCAGGGCCCTGGGTTCAGGTTCACCTCCCACTTTCTGTGTACAGATTGGCAGGTTCTTCCTGTTTGTTTGCTCCAGGTTCCCGCCCTCCCCACAGTCACATGGCAAAACGCATACATTTTCAAGGTTCAACATTTAAGACTTCTTCGTATGAGTGGTAAGCAGTCAGTTCTACTATTCAATAGAAATTAATGTTATTAGCCACTAGTAAACACAAATTAAACAAAATTAAGCCACCCTGCGGAGGAAACTCATTTCGGCCGCTTGTACTCGCGATCCTGTTCTTTCAGTCACTACCCACAGCTCATTCCACCCTTTTCCGGCTAAGGACCATGGTCTCAGATTTGGAGGTGCTGATTCTCATCCCAGCCGCTTCACACTCGGCTGCGAACTGCTCCAGTGCGAGCTGAAGGTCACGGTCTGATGAAGCCAACAGAACCACATCATCTGCAAAAAGCAGAGACCTAATCCTGAGGTCACCAAATCGGACACCCTCAACGCCCTGGCTGCGCCTAGAAATTCTGTCCATAAAAGCTAAGAACAGAATCGATGACAAAGGGCAGCCCTGACGGAGTCTAACCCTCACCCGAAACGAGTCCGACTTATTGCCGACCATGCGGACCAAGTTCTGACACTGGTCATACAGGGCACCCTATACTCCCGGAGCACTCCCCACAGGACTCCCCGAGGGACACGGTCGAATGCCTTGTCCAAGTCCACAAAACACATGTAGACTGGTTGGGCAAACTCCCATGAACCCTCCAGGATCCTGCTGAGAGTATAGAGCTGGTCCACTGCTCCACGGCCAGGGCGAAAACCACACTGCCCCTCCTGAATCCGAGGTTCGACAATCCGACGGACCCTCCTCTCGAGGACCCCAGAATACACCTTACCAGGGAGGCTGAGGAGTGTGATCCCCCTGTAGTTGGAGCACACCCTCCGGTCCCCCTTCTTAAATAAGGGGACCACCACCCCGGTCTGCCAGTCCTGAGGTACTGCCCCCGATGTCCACGCGATGCTGCAGATGCGTGTCAACCAGGACAGCCCCGCAGCTGGTCTCACCTGTTATCTAATATTTATTGGTTTTCTGTTTCCTTAGTGTCTGTTATTGTTTAGCTTTGTGTCCCTGTTTAAGGTTTGTCCTGCTCATGCCTGATTTAATGCTGCTCTGCTTGTGCCTATTTTCCTAGTGTTATCCCTCAGTGTTTGTCTATATTCCCAATTTGTACTTGTAATTTATTCCACATGTTGCTTGTTGTCCTGCACCTTTATTGATTGGTAAATTTTGTTATGGTCCACACCGCCCCCTTGTTAGTCCTTCTTAGCTATGCATTTAAGTGTGTCTGCCTTTGTCCATTTCCTCGGTCAGTTATTGTAGAAGTTACCGTGTGCTAGTAGCTATGGTTGTTTCCTAGTCCCGCTCCTTCTTTCCTCTCTTCCCTAGTTGTGTTAATTTTGTGGTTTCTTTAGTTTGTTCTTTATTTTTCCTGTTTGTTTTGACCCCTCACACTCCCTTTATTTTGTGCTCTCCCCTTTGTTATTCTGTTTGTTAATAAACCCGTTTTGTTGGAGGTGCTCCTTGGATCGCCCCCTCTTTCGTAATGCCTCGTTGTAACACTTATCAATATGAGATGCACACATAATCACTCCCAACTGGTGAACACAGGTTCTGATATCGAGAATTTAGTCCAGAATCCTGCTCATGAAATGAGCTCATTGAATCCCACAAGAAGCATGCAGGACTAAAGCATGACAAGCGTGACAAATTGATTATATGAACCCTTGACTGACAGCTACATTTTTCCTTAAATCAACTTGTGCTGTTCCTAGGTTTAAAAATAGGAGCACAAGGTTTTGTGGAGAAGTTAAAATGACACTCAGTGTATAGTGAATCACTGTAGCTGTTATTTGTCTGGGAAGAAATGACAACGATTTTGATGGCCTACTTTTGGGTCCCTCTAATTAAGATAAAGTATATATAGGACCGCTGAGCTCAGGCGTAATTTATTTGCGGTAAGTTGCATGAAATCACACGGCCTGTTCTCTTGGCAGGCAATCAGAATAATGCAGGAGAAAAACATATTTCACAGGGCAGGCAAATGTTACAGCCTCTGAAACCTCATTCACCCAGAACGAAGATCCCGCTCTAGGTTCTTATACAATTCTTCGAGGCCGTGTTTTGATTACATATGATTCGTTATTATGCTGATATAATTATTTACTGCAGTGCTGCTATAGAACAATTACTTCACAGACAATGCGTTAGAAAAATAAAGTATGTAAAAACCCTGCAGAAGATACATACTCCATAAACAGTGCAGATTTGGGATTTAAACCCTCGACCCTGGAGGCCATGCTGCCCCATTTGTTTTTATGCTGACTGAAAAACATTACAATATCCTTCAAAAATTCTATGATCCTATACTACAAATACTATGGTTTCTCAATACAATAATGCATGTACTATGCAGCAGAATGGACACGGGACCATAACTGCCATGACGTGGCCAGTAACCGGGGATGACATCACTGCACTATCAAATCCATGATGTCCCGGTGAGCCAGCAGTGCTCCTCACAGGCAGATGATACTTTGGATCAGGAACACACAGTTATGGCACCTCCACAATCATTTTTCTCATCTGTGTCCTTTGGGATTGAAAATTTACTTGCCATCTGCAGTGTGTCTTTCTACAATTACAGATTACATAAATTACCGTGCACTCTGCAGTTGTGCTTCTATTTGCCAGGTTGTGAAATGTGCTTGCAGCCCGTGGGAGGAAATTTAAACCAGTTCTTCGATGGCGTTACTTAAGATCCCTCTGATCTGTAGATTTCTCCACTGCTTTAACTCGGGCGGCCTCAGACGGGCTCCCTCGAGAAGTGCCTACGAGCTCATTCTCATTTCGCCTTGACTTCTTCTCCCCGGCCGAGTCTGTCCTATTAGTCAGTAACTGTTCACGGCACTTATCGGTTTTTCATCCCACTGAAGGCCTGGTGGTCAAAACAGCACTGATTTTGGAAATGCAGAACATGGGGACTGCAGAAAGCGAGGGAAGCTACAATGATGCTAAGCAATTCAGGGCTTGAAAAAAACTTTTAAATAACTGCATGCGATTCTGCAGGTTAGGGCCTTGGATCGGATATTGATGGGTTCAAATCCCAGGGTCAGCAGAGAGACTGGCTGACCCTGCAGTCTTAATTGTATGCTACTTTAGATAAGATCTAAGTAAAGAATTAATAACAGCTCCAAATAATACACACACACCTGGGACAAGACTGATGATGCTGGATTCTTCATACCTTAACCTTATTCCCACTGCATCTGGGAATCGGTGCAAGATTATGCATTGCACTGTTAATTAAATAATCTCTTATACATGTTCAAACTGAGCAAAGAAAAGAACAAAAAATTTACAAATTTTGCAAACAGTCTGAATGTTTACTCTACAATATACCCTTTGAAACTTTCCAGTGTCAGACTGGCAATTCAGTTCTGTTCCACTGGCTTTTCTTGTAAACACTGATATGCACATTTAGTATTTTTTCCCCATAAAAGTAGTTAGTTTAAAAAAATTGACAATGGCGGAAATAGAATTATTGAAATTAGCTCTAATTGGGTCCAAAAGCTTTGATAATTTTACTGTTCATCATATTGAAACCTAAAAATTATAGTATTTATATATATTTTTATATAGACTCCATGTATTGTTGACATCCAATTAGGATGGGTTGGTAGCCATGGGCAACCAGCTGAGTGATTTCCAGGATCTGTTCCACACAGCGTTTAGCAAAGTGTTATTATTGGAATGTCCCCACTGAAAGCTGCAGAATAACTGGGCTGAAAACTCAAGATGTCAAGAGTTGGTCCTATTGTGAGGAACAGCCTGTGACCGACTGGAAGTAAACCGGGTACCATGCAAACGGAAATGTGAGACCCTGTGAGGGCCATGCTAATTAAATCCATACTTGTTCTTCTCTTTTCACAGCCTTTCACAGCCATCTAGCCTCCTCTGGTCTCTTTTTGCCACAGTGACAATGAATGCATGTCTATTGTGTGGTTGTGTGTGAATGTGTGCAATGGACCGGCATCCTGTCCAGCCTTGTGCTCTATGCTGTGTTTGGGTTACAATCAATCTCATCACAAATTCCCATCCTCAGCTGGAAATGCCAGGAAGGTCCCTCTGGAACCCCACTAGATGAAAGGTGACCATGCATGAGCTGCAGCAACACGGACAGTGGTCACCTGTCAATTCGAGAGTTTTGTCCAATCAACACATGACAGTGAAGTTCTGCCCGCCCCCCCAACACTGATTGCATCACGAAAACGCTCCCTCTACTGGGCGAGATATTAACCTGACTCAATGACCATACATGGTGACCATCCCTCTCAGTGCTGTGGGAAATCACCTGTTTGCTCTTTTTTCCCTGCTTTTTTGTATAGAGTTTCTGTGTCTTTTTTTCTGTCCCACTCCACCACACTTCAAACAAACCTGACAGATGTGAAGATGTCGGCATGTGACTCGGGGACGGGGGCCCCAGACCTAGGAAACGTAAGAAAAAAATTGCAGAAACAGATCCAGAGGAAATGTGCCACAGGAAACCAACAACCTCAAACTGGGAGGATTACCCAGGATGAGAGTATGATGGGTGAGGGGCAGGACAACTGGAAAGTGTGCAGGGAATCACACAACGAGGAAGAGGTGGATTAAATCAACACTCATTCAACTGACTCCCCCCCCCCATCTACCTCACATGGCAAATTTTCACTCACTTATTTGTTCTTAATTCATACAACAGTCCTTCTCGCATAAGTCCTTCATAACCCTGTAATTAAGCTGCTGAAATAAAATTTGTTTGGGGATTAGACATTTCCGCCCTCCCCGCACACGGCCTTTTGTAATGCATTCTGTTGTGATTCTGGGCTTTGTCAAACCGATAGCAAAGACGGAAGAAGTCTCAGCGGATCCAAACATTTTGCCTCATTCTTGACTAGTGTGGTAGCTCACCTTGCACCAGCCAGTCCTGAAATGACACTTGTCTGACTATTTTATGGCCATTTTAGGAAACACAGCAAATTACCTGCCAAATCAAATCAAGCAAAAAAGTAAGAGTTGGTAAGTAGGACACTAATGATAACACTATCTGGGACTTAAAATACTCCGTGATACTGTATACTGTATGCATGAGGAGTTCATTTTGCTGAATGGATATTTTAACTGGAATATTCACAGGCACACATTGAATGCGTCCTCCATCGTCTTCATATACTTTTACTTAACAGCACGTATATAAATGTGCCCCTCAGTTTCAGAGTACGGCAAAACCTCCGTATGGCTTCTGCCAAAGAAACCGAGAGGAAGGGAGAGATAGAGAAGGAGGGAGGGGGAGAGCAGGAGTCCGAGGGAGGTGGGGGGGGAGAGAGGGAGACATAGATAGCGGCAGAGACAGAGGGAGGATGATTGGGGGGAGAGGGAGAGAAGGGGAGAGAGAGAGAAAGTGAGGGGGGTGGAGGGTGGGACGAGGAGACCGAGGGGGAGCTTGATAAAGGACGAGGTCGGCATACCATGCAGAAAGCGGCGAACATCAGCAGCGGTAAAGGCAGGATCTTTTTCAACTTCAGCGTCTCATTCGCATCTGCCTGCGGTCGTTTAAAGCCCAAGAAGCGGAAGACCGTCGGAAGACCGTTATGCCGGGATCAGCGCTGAGGCGGTCCTTGTGACGGCGGAGTTTCAGCGCTCAGCGGCCGTTTTCTGGTCGGATCCGGACATGATGCGACGCTTCCCTGAGGACTGACACCGCAAACCAGCCACATGTGCCGGATTTCTCCGCCTCACAATCAAACGCAGAAACGTCCCCGGCCGATCACCCTGGGATCAGGCAGGGATAGTCGGGAGATGCCCGCCTAGACAGGGCACATTTCTCACGGCGTGCGGACCCGTCATATGCTGTTCCGTGCAAATAGCGAAGGGGTCACAGATCTTTATTTCCGTCAGCACTGAACTTTTCCTAGAGGGATCGTCTTGCTGGGGTCCGGGAGACCCCTCGTTACCACATCCGTCGGCACAAAAACGCAGAGCTTCACCGTGGTGCTGAAAGGACAGCTCACGGCGCTGCCGGTGTCCTAGGAGCGCTCCGCTTCGTTACAGGGACGCAGCATCAGCACCGCCGCCCCATGCTGTCGGCACCGCGTGCCCTGCGCGGCCCCATGTCCCCGGTCTGAGCGCTCCTCCGCGGGTTCATGGCTGTGGCACGCAAAATCAAAACTCTGCTGACCGTCAACATCTTGGTCTTCGTGGGGATCATCCTGTTCTCGGTGTACTGCAGGATCCAGGACCGCTCCGAGGAGCTGCTGCACGTCGGAAGGGCATCGGACCGACTTCGCAGCAAGACCGGCAAAGTTAGCAGCCTGCTCGACCGGCAGTCAATACTTCAGAGGCTGGAGCACCTGGAGGATGTGGTCTACAACCAGCTAAACGGTATGTGCTACCGTTACTGGCATCCTTATCTTTTTTGTTATTGCCAAACAATTGCGCCCCCCCCCATTTTGTAGCGTGAACTCATAATTGTTGCAAAAGTTTGATTCACGTATCTGTCTTATTAATGTCGAAGAGTTCGCAAGGTGAAAGTTTATACAGCGTGTATGAGGCGTTATAATGTTACATAATAAAAAAGTTTTCATTTATGCCAGTTAACAGTAAAATATATAAATATACATTTCATTTCGTTACTTTAAAAATGCTCGGTTTGAGCACGCCACCGAGAAGTTAAAGACTAATTAACAAGTACTGAAAAAATAAGCAATGATACTCAAAAAAAAAAAAAGATCCACGATAAGCGTCCAGTATAATACTGGGTTTTTAACAAGCTACCGGTAAACAGGGAAGCTTCAAGGTGCAATAAAATAACGAAATGATTTACTAAGTCCCGGTCTCGAATACAGGCTGATCAAACACAAATCCAGCAAAGAAGCGAATCTAAAGATACCTACAGCAAATGTCTGGTGAAAGTTCGAAGCATATAAACATGTATTTTTTTCATAATTAGAAATTGCATTGAATGTAGTAATATACTTAATGAATATGGTTCGTATTGTTAGTTTTACATTTGTCATTCATCATCATTTTAGTTATTAAATGAGCTTAAAATGTGATGACTGGTGGCATTCTCTTATTACTTTGCATAACTGGTAGAATCCTGGGGGAGGACTTTGATAATATCTGCCAGACTCAGACGATCCCTAATGTCAGTGAAATGTGGACCTAGAGGCCTGATTATTGCCAATATGTCAGTTCAAAGCAAGCAGAGGTTAAACCCCCACCCCCACCCTCTTCTCCTAGGAATAGTCTGGGGCCGTTTGTTGGCAGGGACAGGAATGCACAAGCTTCGAGCGTTTGACCTTATTACTATTCTGTGGGACTGGCGTCATTTGTATATGAAGGAGGTTACTCTGTCAGTTCAAATTATCCCTGCTCTTGGATGGGGTCCAGCTTTCCACTGCTCAACAGAAAGTAAAATTGGTCTCCTGGAAGCGAAGGCCCTTCATGCTGCAGAACACGAGTGAAATTTTTAGCAAGTCAAGTCAGCTGTTGCTTTATTGTATTTTCATTGGTGCTTCTTACTCTTTCGGTCACCACTCCGCAGACGATGCACATTCAGCTAATTGCCTGCTTTCACCACGGAGATAGATTTACGGACATCCTGGGCCAATAGCAGACAGCATGTCAAGTGGCAATTTGACGTAATTTTCAGGTTTTCAATCATTCAACTGGTTTTGTTAGGAGATTAATGCCCCTATACATTTACAATTAGAGCCATTTTGAAAACACCTTAGAGATGGCAGGAGCTGGACAGAGGATCTGTTTGGTTTCTGATGTATGATGGTGGAAAACAACAGAAAATAATGAACGAGATGCTAAACAAATGACTGTTGTCTCATCACTAATTTCACTCAGATGCTCTGTGGTTTGGTTAAGGGTCGCTAGAATATGCTGTTTTTTATAGACATAATATCTGGCAAAAATGTACAAGATGCTGAAAATGTTGCCATCAGATAGGAACAATGCATCCTGGTAATGAGTTAATCAGTTAACACTTTACAAAACTGTACAAATATATACTTTGTTGGGGGGCTATTGATCTGTCCCAACTTTCTGTAGGCCATAGGTTTGAATCCTGAAGTTGACAGAGTGACCATATGACTTCTGGGCCCTTGAGTAAGCCCTTTAACCCCAACTGGTCTAGGGACGCTCTCTGACCTTGCTCTCCAGTACTCATTTGTATGCTGAATTGGACAAAAGTCTTTGCTAAATTAACAAATGCAATGGGAGAAAAGTTCATATTTAGCCCTGTACGGACAGTTGTACTCTATTTATGGTCAGTTTTACTCCATTCACTTATATCCATTGTCATTCAGAAAGGACTCATTTCCCCAAATGGTCCTAACTTGGATACACAGATGTGACGCTTGTTTTTTTCATTAAGTGAAACATGCAATCACTGCTGTAAAGCACAGCATCTGGAATGGAAATGCAGTCTCTGAATATTCAAACCCTGGACACTGTTGAGACATAATTTAATCCACCCTCAGGAAATCAGTGCACTTTATGCCCCGTAACCTACTGTTTCACGAAAGCTGATGCTCCACCATGGTTTTCATTTAACGGAATTAATTCCTGTCAGATTCTGATTCCTAACCGTGTTTTAACATTAAACATAGACATCATCTGGTGGGAGGTGAGTCACCCACCTCTCGCCTCTTACGCCCCCAGGACCACATTAGCCGACCTGCTGCTTAAACAGCAGGGAGAGCAAAATACATGTCAGAATCCTGCTCTCATGTGACTTTGTGAACACAGGGTGAACCATATATAAAAATCAGCCATGAAATTCCACTGAGAAAAATCGCTAACTCTAGGCTACGTTTAGCTAGTATGTAGCTGAGAAGACGTTCTCCAGCTATGATCACATTATCATTTAAAAAGAGAGGAACATGCTGGAGATTTATGCCTGAGCATGCAGGTAACATTAGTACCACAGAAGTAAGACCATTCCTACACATGGCATGTAAGCTATTTCTATAAGTGATTTTCCATAATTTACCAAAAAGATAGCAGCTTGGCTATATATGCCAGTAGGGCTATTGAGTTTTGATCAGGTCATGTGATTTCCTGCTGTGATTTTGTTCATAGAATTTGCCTTGATATCTCCGGATGTTCTAAGAAACAGGTTTGACAACGATACTTACAAAAGGAGTGCATTTCTGCTTGGAAGTGCTGTTTTGGGGAGCCGCCACCAATTTCATTTTGTGTACCAGCTGATGGCAGACCAGCTGATGGTAAGGCGGCATTGTGATATTAACATTGTGATATTAAGGGGCAGTCAGGATAGGATCCGATCAGTTAGGATCCTTCTCTGGTCCATCTTGGCAGGTTCTAAAAGAGCTCAGCAGCTGTTTGCCTTGAGCTTCTTCACTTCTGCTATGGAGGCAACCACTGAGGAAACAGAATCCTGCTGAAGCCATTTCCCAAGTTCCTTGGATTGGGGAGCCTGGTGGCCAAAGTGGTGACGCTGACATGAAATCTCGTTTTGATTCATACGTGCTTCCTGTCAGGGTTTAGAGCCAAAACAGGTTAAGCAGTGAGACTGTCCTGATGTAGTATGCAAGCTAGAGGTCTCTCAACACACCAAAGTCATTCTTTACCCTTAAGAACTGCTGTGGAATGCAAACTAAGTGACAGGATATATAGTCACAAAACAGGAATTCAAGATGTGAGTGTATTTCCTGAAATTGCCTGACATCAGCTCTGAATCAGCTAACTGGTGATGACCCATGAACTGTTACGCTACTAAATGCCTTTTTTCATTAAACAACAATACCACTTCCAGATCTGTTTAAAATGGTAACCTTCTGCCCTCCTTAACTGTAACAATCAAACTATAATGAGGAAATGGCTATATTTAGCTAGCAAATAACTTAGGAATGATAGGAATGCGTGGTAATGCTTTACATTAACTGCACTTTCATAATGTCAGTATAATGCATTCATTTAACATTTAATACACCTTCATAATGCATTCACAGAACATTCAAAAGCAGCATTTGCAGGGGCTGGACAATGAAATGGAAACACTGGCCAATAGTGATTGAGGTTTCATGCCTGTATATGTGCAGCCTGGTGGCCAGTCTTCACCAACTGCACATTCCATCAGTAAGAGCAGAATGTGAAAGTTGAATTAGCAGAGTAATAGCACAGCTGTGCATGAAGTGTTGCGATCCACACAACATAATGGGAAGCATATCAGAGCTCAAAAGAGGACACATTGTTGGTGTGCATCTTGCTGGAGCATCTGTGACCGGAACAGCAAATATTTGTGGTTGATCGAGAGCCTCTGTATCGAGGGACATATTGCCATACCACCAAGGAGGACAGACCACATCCAACAGAAGTACCTGTCGTCGCAAGAGGGAGCACTCTGAAAGGGATGTCTGGGCAGTAACCCGGGTTGTATCCAAAAAACATAAAGCCACAGCTGCCCAACTCACTGCAGAATTAAACACGCACCCGGACTCACCTGTTTCCACCAACACTGTTAGTCGGGAGCACTACTGGGTCAATATTCATGGTTGGGCTGCTATAGCCAAACTTTTGTGTTACAGTGGGGCATGATGAAGGAGGGACGATCCACATATCGGCTCTCAATAAAGGTGAATGTATTGTCAATAGATAAAGAAAATCAACTAGAAAACAAAAGGACCACACAGGGTCATAACAAGTAGGCAAAAACAAAACCTAAACTTTAACTCACCACAAAGTAAACTAAGGCTAAAAATACAACTAAGACAATAGGACATATGGGGAACAAGCAAATAGCAGAAGACTAAAAACACGGAAAGTAACACACTACACAATAACCAACTAAGGAACAGAACAAAGGCAGGTACTTAAATACAATGATAACAAAACTAGATGAGGGACAGGTGAACACCATAACCAAGTACTAAGGATTCAGGGCAACAAGGAACAGGTGGGGGCAATCGACAAGAGAGATACAGAAAAAATCCAAACATGAGGGGAAACTAAAACAAGGAAAACTGAACAAACAGGGAACAGGTTGCAAAAAACAAGAAACTGTAACTGAAATATACAAACACATGATAACCGAAGAAAACATAAAATAACAAATGTTAAATAACAACTAGTCAAACCCGCAACAGAAGGGGAATCTGGATGATAGCTGATTTGATCATTGATCACCTGTAAAGCCACATGGTGGCCCAGGGAGCAGGGAAACACACTAGGGTAACACTGAACAGGGTGGCCAATGGGAACTGCTGGCCAAACAGGGAGAAGACACATGGAACAGGGCCGGACGGGCACCGATCCAGACACTTTGGTCACTTGTGCCAATACCAAATGCCAGTTTCAATGGTGCCAGCCGGGCAAATCTTGGGCTTTGGACAATGTTAAACTTTTATTGTTCTCTGGTGAGTCCACCTTCACTGACTTTCCCACATCCGAGAGAGTTACGGTGTGCAGAAGTCCCAAAGAGGCTTACCACCTGGACTGTTGCGTACCCAGAGTGCAGTATGGGGATGGATCAGTGAAGGTTCGGGGTGCAATATCATGGCATTCGCTAGGCCTACTACTCGTTCTAGATTGGCGTGTCACTGCCAAGGTCTACCAAACCATTCGGGATGACCATGTTCATCCAAAGGTTCAAACACTGTACCCTGAAGGTGGTGCCGCGTATCAGGATGAAAATGCACCAATACACACAGCACGACTGGTCACAGAGTGGTTTGATGAACATGAAAGTGTAGTCAAAAATCTCCCATGGCCTGCACAGTCATCAGATCTGAACATGATTGAGCCACTTTGGGGTGTTTTGGAGGAGAGAGTCAAGAAATGTTTTCCTCCACCAGCATTTTGGCTGCAAAAAGTAGGCTCCACATCATAGTAATAAATTATTTTGGTCTAAAATCACATGTTTCTGTGTCATTGTCCAACCCTTGTAAGTATACCATAACAGCTGTAATATACATTAATAACAAACATTATCTGAATGTAGAGTTTGTTGCTATCATATAACGTTTGCTATTAATGTATATTAAAGCTGTTAAGGTGTGTTACGATGTTAAGGTATACTTACGTGCTGCTTATGAATGTTCTATGAATGCATTTTGAAGGTGCAGTTAATGTAAAGCGTTCCCGAAACCGTTTCAGCCGGCTAGTCCCCATCAGAAAATGTGAATAGACTCCAAACAGCATAAAGAGTTTTGAAAACAAGAAGGTGATACTGTTTACATTGTCTGGGTGGGAGAGCAGCCTTTGGTCGCCAGAGCACTGCGGCGGTGTAATGACCGCATAATTATCCTAATCACCAGATTTAATTTCTTCCAGTTTTGGCATTGACGTCTTGTCCATGAATGTAATTGCGCAGTTTTGTATTATTTACAAGGCTGTTTTTAAAGTGGTAACAATGTATTTCCGCTATGGCGCAGAGCTCAAGGTGATAATTTGTGTTGGGGTCATGCAGCGAGTTCAGAAGCCGGTCAGGAAAAAAGAGAGATGATGAACAAACCAGAAGCGACGGTGAAATTTGGAGCTGGGCACTCTGTGACACCGAGCCTCCTGCATTTTTGGGCCATTTTTAATAGCAGCAAACCCTTCAAGGACAGCAAATGGGCGCCTCTTCAGGTTCACGAATTTCACATTTGTGGTTTTGGTTATTGGTAAAGTCAAAAAAATACTTAAAATGATTTGGATCATATAAAATCATAAAATATATAAATATTAATGCTATTTAACATCTGTTTGGCTTGCGTACGCTCTGCATCATTGTCTCAGCAACCAGCCTTACTTACATGTTTGCCGTCTCTGTGACCGTGGAATCTCGTGTTGCTCACAGTAATTTTGCGTTTTTAATAATAGGTCCAAGTATTATTCACAAACTTTCACATCCGGGGGGGTTTGTGCACCCCTAACTCATGCAAATGTGAAGGGGCGACTGTAAATGTCTACAGGAGACCTATTTTACTGAAATCAACAGATCACCACAATTTGTACATTTCCCAAATACTTATAAATACCAAATTCCTGAATCCCTTTGAATGTATATGCAGTAGGCCTATATATCTTCTGCTGCTAAATCCTTAATGTGGAGGTGTATATTATAACCTGAAGTTCAGTTTAATAAATTTCAGAGAAGCTTTTGTAGGTAGGGAGATGGTTTCATAATGTATTCCTGTTACCTGCTGGTCATATGTAATCGGTTCAGCAGGGGACTGAGTAAGATATGTGTGTGTGTGCAATCTGGGGCAGATTCCTCATCTATCACTTATCTGCCAACCATGGTACTGGGTGGTCGGGGGTTGGGGGGGGAGTGTTAATTTGGCTTCTTTGTAAGTGCGGTAATCCCACTCATCTTGCCGATTGCTGGATAAGGCTGTGATAAGCCACTCAGTCTCCCTGTTTCTTCCACACAGAACACAATATCGCATCGACGGCCCTTGTGTGTTTCTGCACCTAGTGACATGAACAGCAAACCTGAACAGGTCACTTGAAATGAGGTCCCATGGAAAAAGGAAAATGACTACAGCTTGGCAGATACACGGCCCACCTGAGAGCCACGTGCCGTTCCAAACAAGGATTCTCTATTTTGAGGGCCAGCCGAGTGCCTCAAATCAGGGTTGCAGTGAGAATGGCAGTTGGACTTCAGTAGGGACAGTAAAAGGTCTAACTAGAGAAACAGGTAAATAATGAAGTCGTCTTGATTGCATTCATATGAAATGCAAATGTTGTGATGAGTGCAAGCGATTGAAAAAGGAGCGATCAGACAAATTGTGCTGATGTTCACTGAGGCAGCGATGCGGGAGCCGCAGGCAACGTCTGCTCCTGTCCGGAGATAAGCTCCTTACTGCCCAGCTGTTTGGAGCCAGCGTGTCGGTGTGTGATCAGAGTCCTGTGCTGTGTGACGTGATCCCAGCTCTCAGAGAATGCATAGCGGCGTGTGCGGTGTGCTTTTATGCCTGGGTGCCAGAGGTGGAGACGAGGAGCACTCAGCTGTGCTGGTTCTGAAAGTTGGAAGCGTGGGGCATGCCCTCCTTTCCCCCTCCTGTTTAATGATAGTGGGAGTAGGGAGGGACATGTATCACATGAGGGAGGCGTGTAGAAACATATAGCATGGAGAAATTAATATAAAAAACTGCTACATCCCACACAGATTTCCTGTGAGAAGCTGGTGAAAAACAGATGGACGGTTTAAATCGACAGTGTGTAATGAAGGGAAGCAAGACGTCTCCGGCCGGCCAGGCCCACTCTGGATCGGGCTGCGACGTTCAGTCTGGTCTCACCATGAAACATTGTCTCTTTCTATTTTAGTTTTCATTTAGTGTGCAATCCCCCCACCCTCCATACCCCCCTGATCTGGCAGACAGACCTCACCCCTTCCTTGGGAGCTCCATGACTGCATTGAGGATTGCAGTAGTCCATCCAGTCATTTTGTATCTAATTCATTTTGGGTGAGATTCTTTGGTTCTTAATTCTTTAATGTAAAATATTATGAAGGTCTTAAACCTGGTTTTGTGGTGCTGCCCAGGATATTCAGCAGTAACTAAAATTAAAATGGTTTAATTATATTGCAGTCTTTAAAGAGTAGCTGTAATGTGATTTAATGTCAGAGTCTGGCATCAAATTAAAACGTGGCCACCAAGCGTGAGAGGAAGTGCTCGTTATGTGGTTGCTAGGCAGCAAGGTCACTGGTTCCCGCATCTGATAGGGTACAGATTTACATCCTGATTGCTGCCTGGACCACAAAGTTTGCTCTTTCAGATGTGGAAGGGAGGACTTCAGCACAGATACAGTTCGCCGTGCCATTTTTCATCCTGAATTACAGAGTGGATCATACCATCTTCAGGAGTTTCTTGCTAATAAACTGTATTTTTTATATATAAGATAAGGACATCCCTGAGTGTGCATTTATGTACACGAAGGTATAGGGTGTGAAGCAAAACATAAATCACTTTGACAACAGGCTACAACAAACACTTGTATGTTAGCATACATGTTAAAATGGCGGCCATTACTTGATGCTGGTGAAGCACTGTTTCGCTTTGAAGTGTGGCCTGATGGCACTGCATGAAAGCATCATATCAGTTTAACTGTTATTCTTAACACCGTGTGTGAAATAGGAATTACTCATCTTCACTAAAGGGGGAAAAATGCATTGAAATGATCTGACTAAGAGATCGTTTTTAATCAGGCATCACAGAACCCATGATTGCAATCAGTAATCAAGTCCAATCACTAGTTTATTCACTGGAGGTCAAACTGATCAAACCATGCAAGACTCAACTGCACCCACAATTAAAAACATGGCAGAAAGAAAGATCAAAACTGCATATATTTTGTAGACACACCGCAGGGTAATTTCTTAATACAGAAAAACTGATTTATATATGCCCAATTCTGAGATAAAGGCACACTGTTAGGAATATATTAATGATGTGATGTTGCATGAGTTAATGAAGGGGAAATCTGAGGAGAAATGTACAAGCATCGGGAATAGAAGGACAAGGGAATAGATGTGTGTTCGTCAATTTTCCTGCAATAGGTGCAAGTAAACATTAATTCTCTGCTGCCCTTGCGGTTTGGAGACATGCTAAAAAAAAGCTTCCCCTGTAGCAGGTTTGAATTAAAGATTAATTTAGGGACATTACGAGCGGGAAATTACTTAGTACTCAGTAACGAGTATCTTGATAGATTTGTAGACACCATCGATTCATGAACTGCCTAAATGCGCTGGAATAAAACAGACATCTTTTTTTTCCAAACTGAGGCTTTGGCAGAGATTATTTTGAAACAAGTAAAGTGAATTAGCTACCCAAGATGGCATCTGCTGTTGCTGGAGGTGAGCTTAATTGAATGTTCTTGGGAACAGTGTATAATAGTTGGCATGCATCTCATTTTTATTTTTTCATTTAGTTCAGCCGATACTTCTCTCCACAATAAATCACATATGCTACAGATATCACGAATATTTTCGGTGTTGAAGAGCCCTCCCTCCAAGTCCCAGTCCTGGGAATTAATCTGTGATTAAAATCTACCCTGGCCACCCACCCAGAAATCTCCCCTCTGGATACACCTGCTCGGAGTCAGCGAAGGGGCACAAGTCAATATTTGCTTTAGCGCTGTTCCACAACAAGGCGGCGCACGCTAATGCAGTTTGCTGTGCAGCTCCTTCTAAGGCTACTGAAGGCAGTGGAGGGCAACTTTCTGGGCTGGTCTTCAAAGACCCCGCCTTCTGTGATATTCCTGCTCATCATGTCTGCTTGGGTTATCACTGACACCCCCACACCATATCCACCTATTTCCCTGTTTATTGTATCCAGAAGGAGAACCATCAACACCTCCCGCGCATCTCTGCTGGGGTTATCATCAACACCTCCTGCCATCTCCTTTGGGCTGTCATCCACACCCCCGGCATCTTCACCCATTTTTCTGTTTATTATATGCAGACAGAGATCCGTCAACTGTTTGCCGAGCTCTCTGTTAAAATCATTTATTTGATTGGTGCTCTCCCATTGGAGCTTAACCTAACAACCATCCCCAATCTTTTATCTGTCCTCCTCCACGAGGAGATTGGTTCGGGGGGCCGCCGCGCGGGGGGGGGGGCGGGGGGGGCGCGGGGGGCGGGGGGGGGGGGGGGAGGGAGGGG
>JAODLD010000046.1:29705736-29719503 GCA_026781065.1 Mormyrops boulengeri
AGACATTTTGGACAATTCTATGCTTCCAACTTTGTGGGAACAGTTTGGGGAAGGACCTTTTCTGTTCCAGCATGACTTTGCCCCAGTACACAAAGCAAGGTCCATAAAGACATGGATGGGTGAGTTCGGTGTGGAAGAATTTTACTGGCCCACACAGAGCCCTGACTTCAACCCCAGCTTTGGGATGAACTAGAACGGAGATTGCAAGCCAGACCTTCATATCCAACATCAGTGCCTGACCTCACAAATGTTCTTTGGATGAATATGCAAAAAATCCCACAGACACATTCCAGAATCTTGTTGAAAGCCTTCCCAGGAGAGTGGCAGCTGTTATAGCTGCAAAGGGGGACCAACTCCATATTGATGCTTATGGATTTAGAATGGGATGCCATAAAAATTCCTGTGGGTGTAATGTCCAGGTGTCCCAGTACTTTTGTCCATGTAGTGCATAGTTAGGTAACAATGCCAGTTGCATTATAAAGATGAAATTATTCAGGCACATTAAGGAAATTTTATTCATTATTCATTTTATTTAAGGCAAGATAAATGTATACTGAAAATGTCTGATGTCAAGCCAGCGGAGTTTCTAGTTATTGAAAAGATCAGGTTCAAGTTTACCTGGGGTTAGGGTTTTTTGAAGGTAGATTGGCATCAGGGCTAAAATACTCACACAACAGAATGATGTGATTTAAGTAAAATATACAGTTTGGTAATTGCAGTAGCCTTTGTGTTTATTTTTGAGGCATTGTAATCAGATTTCTGTGTTTTACAAGGTAATTAAAACATTTTCGGAATGTGCTTCTTGTATTTCCCTTTTATCTTTCTGAGACAAAACAAAAAGTACATTTGCAAACAAACCATGATGTGCATCTTTGTAGCCACACGGTCGTATTGCCCGTAAGTAAGGATAGCCCAGTTCCTGTTGGTTTGCCCAGCCTGTGACTGGCTTCCCATTTCTCGATTTTCATCATTACTTCTAAAACTTTAGTCAAGGGTATTATGTTTACAAAAAAGTGCCTTGGAGAGAGTTTTGAATTGGTTACAGCATTTTACATAGAAATATTTTTGATCTTGAATACATTGCGAAACAACGAAAACACAAGGCTTCTGTGTTGTTATAGAGACAAACAGCTGTATGTTTTATGGTTTCCTGTTTTCGGATTAGTACATAATACACCATCCATCCCCACAGCACCTCAGAATTGTCCATTTTAATAAATAATAACCAATGAACAAAACTCAGATATTCTTGTCAAGGCGCAGTGTTTATCCTGTGTAAGGAGGTAGGGGCTCAAGAGAGTCAATCCATACCCTGTTTTTCTTTCAAATGAATGATATGTAAACTGAGAACTTGAAAAAAGACATAAATATCATCATATGTGGTTATGCTGAGCCTCTGTTTGTTAATAAAATGAGTCTGCTGCCTTTGTAGTGCTGTGCTTCCGGTTTCCTTGAAGCAGTACTGCATGCCGCTGTTCATCTCTTTAAGAAGCAATCCCTTAAAGGGACGACAGCAGAGCCCTTCAGGTATCTGAAATAAAACCTTGAGATCCTCAACAGGAAGCCATCCCGACATGTGGGCGCAAGCGAGCCCCCCTCAAGCGAGGAGACCGGCTGTCACGTAATGGAGGACTGAGAGAGTTGAGCTGTCAAGTAGCTCAGCCGGTGTGAGGAACCAATCATGCCTGGAAGGCCGCAGGACAGATGAGCTAAGATCCACCGTCCCAGTGTGACCCTAAGCAGCAGTGGGGACCATCACGGGGGACCAAAACACAGGCAGCTCAGGAGTGGGCATGTCTGCTCTATCAGAACTCTGACTGACACCTGTGAGGGCAAATCAGGATTGGGGCAGGTTGGGGCAGGTGATATTTCGTCAGGGGGCCTAGAATTTCTAGGTATGCCCTTGAGGACAGTCAACACAGTAGATGTCCAAAGATGAGATGAAGTGTAGTGAAGATTCACAATAGAGAAGATAGTAGCCAAAGCAGTACAAAAAGGCACAAGATAATCGTTAAACTTCAAGTTAGACATCGGACAATTAAATTTAGAACAATTCCTTTGTAAGGGAATTGCTATACAGAAAGTCTCTTTTTGTGAAGTATTGATTCTTAATTGCTACTTTTCAGTTTTACTTCGGCTTTTATTGAAAGTCTGGGATTACAAACCACAGTTGTGTTTCTATATGACAAACATTGTAGACGATTCTGTCCTTATTGATGCCTTCCTGAAATCCTGCTTGTCTTGATTGGGACCATTATCTGGAGTTCCTAGCTTTAATGAGTCCTGCCTCGACCACATGGAGTTCCTGGAGCGTGAGGACAGTGACACAGTGATTACACTGTTTCCGTTAGCAGCTGGGGGAGACTCCAACATGCTGAGCTCCATCTGGTGCCAGGATGACTTACTGCAGCACTGAGACACCCAGTTCGTGATATGAACGGATAACCACCCCCCTACCCCCCCACCCCCACTAACACCTGGCTTCAGCTGCACTCATCAGAGCGTGCCAGACCACACACTCTGCCTCAACCCGCCCAGCACCGAGGGGATCCTTTAATTAAGAGGCCTCGCTCGACTTTCAATCAAAGTCATGAATAAAGGTCACCTCTCTGTAGTCGGAGATGCAGCTGCAGAGGACCACATCTCCACAGGTGACATTTGACATGTTTAATGATGTGTTACAAGTGTCACTTTCTCTGAGAATAAAGCATGGATAGGAATGTGTTAGTAGAGGCATTCAACACAATATGATGGAGTTACCAAGATGAGTTGAATCTAAAGTCTCACGTTTCTTACTATAGCTATGTCAGAAATGGATTCTTAATCACAGAACCCAGAACTATAGTTCATCCATCCATCCATCCATCCATCCATCCATCCATGTCCCAACTGCTGATAATGGTCAGGGTCATGAGAATGTTCATGTCAAGTTAATAACATATTAACTACTTCATTAATGAATTACTAATTGTTTAATTAGAAAGAACTTTGCCATTAAAATGCTTTGGAGAAGTGAAACGCATAAATGTAGCCACCATGGGGTGCAAACTAGCCCAGATATGTAGAGAGGGTTTGTGTCAGGAAGGGATCCAGCCGTAAAATCTTTGCCAAGACCATTAATGATGAGATCAGTCCAGTCCGTTCTGGAGAATGCTCGGGCGTACCCCATAAGCAACACGTGGGGGCATCACCTGACTCCTCTGGGAAATGAGACAGGGTTACCAGGTCAAGGGCAGGTCTGGTTAAAGAAGTTAATCTAGAAGAAGCAGAAGAGGGAGAAGGAGAAAGAGAGGGGTAAGTTGAAGGATAGAGTGTGGACGCTGAATGTGAGGACGAAGACTGGAAGAGAGTTGGCAGACTTGATGGATGGGAGAAAGCTAGGAGCAAATGAGCAAAGAAGAAATGGTATGGGGGTAGTATTATCTAAAGAACTTAAGGAGAGTCTTGTCAGTGTGGATTGTAGGAGTGACGGTCTTGAGTGTCAAGCTGGCCCTGAATGATACCGTACTTAATGTCATTTGTGCATATGTTTGTCAAGTGGGATGTGAGGAAGAGGAAAAGGAGGCTTTCTCTGCACAAATGGATGAAGAGCATAGGGCAACACAAGAGGGTGAGAGGGCGGTTGTTGCTCTAGATCTAAAGGGGAATGTGGGTAAGAGTAGAGAGGTGATACAAAGGGCGCATGGAGGACGGGGAATAGGGGAAAAAGGGAGAGACACCAAGCAGACTTTCTAATGTATAGAAGGAATCATATGTAAGACATAAATAGTTGTAAAGTCATTAATGGGGAATGTGTGCCAGCACAGCATAAAGTAGTTGTGATGGACTCTGGCATCAGAGTCAGCAGGAGAATAAGACCAGAGCGAACAGCACCAAAGGTATGGAAGTGTGGTCCTAAGTGAGCCTGGTAGGATCAAGGAGAGATGGAAGGGGTACTTGTTGCTGCTGAATGATGAAAAATCAAGGGCAGTGTTTGGGCATGGAGTCCCAAAAGAAGGGTTAGTATGAGGAATACAGAGGGAGGAAGTAAAAGAGCCCCACAAAAAAGTGACGGACAGAAAGGCAACAGGACCGATGAAACATCAGTGGAAAATTTAGGGGAAGGTGGAATAGATGTTTTGTGGAATATAATGCTGAAGAACTATGAACGGGAGAGTGGAGGAGCAGTGTGTTTGTACCCATTTATAAGGAAAAGGGAATGTTTGGGATCATGGAAGCTATAGATGGATAAAGCTGATGTCACAGAAGATGATCTGGGAAAGGGTTATAGAAAGAAGACTCAGGGAAGAGACCACCACAGGAGAGCAGCAGTTTGGTTTTATCCCAGGTAGAACAAATGATGCAGTTTTTGCATTAACACAACTCATGGAGAAACACTGAGAAAACGAAAAGCACTAGAATATAGTGTTTA
The DNA here is from genome assembly GCA_026781065.1 of Mormyrops boulengeri. Lineage (NCBI taxonomy): Eukaryota > Metazoa > Chordata > Actinopteri > Osteoglossiformes > Mormyridae > Mormyrops > Mormyrops boulengeri. The sequence continues at coordinate 29,710,148 of JAODLD010000046.1, forward strand.
TTGATTTAGAGAAGGCTTATGATAGAGTGCCATGTCAGGAGGTCTGCACCTGCATGAGGGAGAAAGGAGTAGCAGACAAGTACAGTGATCCCCCGCCTGTCGCGGAAGTTACGTTCCAGACCCATCAGCGATAGGTGAAAATCTGTGATATAGAAAGACCATATAGATAAACATTTTTTTATAGATTGAGTGTCAAACCCCCCCCCCCCCCCACACACACACACACACACACACACACACACACGCTTTAAACGCATGCAAACGTATTAAAAAACACTTTGCAAACACATATGATATGTGGATGTCAGACTAATATGTGGATATTAGTAACATAATGATAATAATAATAATAATAATAATAATAATATAATGTATATGTATATATACACATCTCTCTCTCTATCTCTGTATACGTAATGGAATATATATGAATAAAAACATTTTAAGCTCAGTATTGGTACGATTGGGAGCCATTGTAGGGCTTAAAACAAACGAAAAGTTCACAAAGAGTTTGCTCACAACAATCGGACCACAAGCAAGGTACGCGATAGGCAGAGAACTGTAATGCGTCGGGGAAAAATCCATGATACAGCGGGAGTGCGATAGCTCAACCGCAATATAGCAGGGGATCACTGTATGTGAGGACTGTCCAGGATATGTATGAGGGAGTGAGGACCCGGGTTAAAAGCAGTGTTGGTAACAGACAACTTTCCAGTTCGACTTGGGCTGCATCAGGGATCTTCAAACCCTTAATTCTTTGATCTGGACATGAATGTGTTGACTTTTGAGGCAAAAGTGCAGTCCCACTGGTGCATACTTTTTGCTGATGACATCGTGCCTTCGAGCACCTGAAAGCAGGAAGTGGAGAAGAAGAAAGGAGAACAGCTATAGAAGACGGAGGACTGAAGATGAATAGGTAGAAGAAAGAGTAATTGAAGTTTAATTGTAGTCACGATTCAGAAGTTGGAAAGAGTTCAAATTTCTAGGATGAGTGGTAGCCCAAGATGGTTGGATGCACAGATAACTCACAGGGTACAGTGTAGAGGGAACAATTGGTAGAAGGTATCAGCAGTATCGTGCGGTGGAAGAATCAAGGCGAGGTTTGAAGGTGAGACAAGGTACAGAGAATGAAGAGAAACAAAGATTTTGTGCATCTCCAGTCTGCTCCTGTCGAGGATCCGGGCGGGCTTGGCACGAGGGCGTGGCATCATGCAGGCGGGGAACAGAAAGTGGACGACCCACTGGCGACTCAGAGGACAAACAGGGATTTATTAACAAACAGAAAAAACACTAGAAACACTTATAAAGCAAAAACAGACCTCGAGGGGTCAAAAGTATCATTCATCATTCAACAAACAATGTACCCCTGGGGAACTGAACTGAGGCAGGAACTTAAATGCTAAGGGGTAACGAGACTAACACAGGAAAGGTGAGACTAATTAACAAGTACTAGTAAAACAGGCAACAGGTGACACTACTAATTAACTCAAGGAACTAAACAGGGAAACTAAGAACTGACAAACAAGGAAAACAGAATCTAACACTGGAAAAGACTGGTAAAACACAACTAAGGCACAAAGCAAGAAACCAAAACTGAATACAAATCACAGGACTAAACTGATACAAATGAAATACTAGGAACAAAATACAAAAACAGAGGAAGCGGGATTCGAACACAAGACAGAGGGGTTCACAGGCAGCCGCATTCTCAATGAGCATGAGAAAACACAAAGGGTGACAGGAGGGATAAGGATAGCCAGCGACGCCTGCTGGCTAAAAGGGGAAGGGACATGAAAGACTGGGACAACAGGTGCTGACCCTGACAGCTCCTTTTTCTGCAGTGTGTATCGGTGGTTGTATCAGAGATGCAGCTGGCAAAGTTCATGCTTTGGGCAGTGGAGGTGCGCAGTGTAACACTGGGGGCCGTGCCTGTATCCACCACAAAGCCCCAGCAAATCTCATTAACTAGAGCACCTGCTACATCATTCCCATGACGGCAAAGCAGTGGATCTCCATCTGCCAGCGTTTAGACACATTTAATGAATTAAAATCAGGCAAAAAAGTGTACAGTAGATGCTATCACTTTCTTAAAGAATCTGGCATGGAGAAGGTAATTTGATTCAAATTTAGACGCCCATTTCAAAGCCGTAGTATTATTATGGTGTGAAATCTCATCTGAGCCACCTGCAGCTAAAATCCATTGGGCTGATGTTTCTGTGCATACAGATAATAGGCTAGTAATAATAACCAATGGTGTTTATTTCCTGTTGACCTCTGTTACTCCCTGTTGTTCTGACTTTCTGACTTTGACTTATTTTTGTTAATTTTTCAGTTTGCAGTTCCTACACAGAAGCTGCATAATTTCCCCATGCCTCCATAAATTTTCCTGCTTATTAATGTCCTGTAGCTTTCAGGCCTTATTAAAATAATAATTCTTGGCAGGCTTTTTGGGTTCAGCCTGTTACTGGTTATTGGTTAATTTTACTATTTAATAAGCTCTTATTTTCTTTCGTCTGACAGGTTTAAATCATAGTAATTGCATTCTTATTGTTTTATTTATCAACAAAAACGTATCATAGATGTTCTTGTTTGTATGTAATTGAGGCTCTGAGGAAGGGCCCATTCTGTTTGGATATCCATGGTTTCCACTGAAAACTGGCATTTGCTGTATTATGAGGAGAGCTGAACAGGGGAGGCAGGTTGAGTACACATCACGACAAACTCGGTTGGCAAACCGTAGGCACCAAATGGACCGTGGTGAAGTGTGGGGTTCTGAAGAAAGACCCGGCTTTGAATGGGAGCTCAGTGCTACATGACTCATCCTGGTAAAAGGCTCATTTGGGGCGGTGTCACCACAATGGGATCCCCACGCCGACCTTGTGAGACACCGAATCAGGGCAGTGGAGCATGCCGACTTTGGGCCGGGATTCTCCAGTCCACTGGTTGAGCTGTATGAGAGCTTCTCTTCTCAGCTCCTCTGTGCCTACTGCCCACCTCCCCTTAAAAAAACACTGCTGAACAGCTTCAAGGGGGAAATTGTCATTCTTCTCTCTGTCTCAAATCAAAGGGTGCAGCCATATGAAAAATGAATAAAAATCTAATGTGCAGCAAGATGATGGCTCAGGATCTAATGTTCCTATACGGATACACCCCCAGGCTGCCCTGGCACCCCAAACCGTGCATATAACAAATTAAACAAAAACATATATGGAAACTGGGACTTCTCTAATCATAATCTAACCATGCAATATCATTCTAATTTGTCAATCTACAGAGGGGTGGCGTTCTTATCCAGAAAGGGCTGTTGTGGATTTTCACTGCAACTCCCTAATTAGATTACTAATTAGAGGACTGATTGGCTGAAGAGTCCTCACACCTGGGTTTGTACACAGCTGACCTAAAGGTTACCCCAAAACCAGCACGTACGTCGGCCCTTTGTGGATAAGATTGCCCACCTCTGTTGTAGAGCAACAATCATTGAAATAGAATCTGTGTTTTTTTTTGTCTGTACAACAGGTGCAAACAGATGAACTACCCCGACGACCTTCCGCAGATCTCTGTGGTCTTCATCTTTGTGAACGAGGCCCTGTCCGTTATTCTGCGGTCTGTCCACAGCGTGGTCAACCACACCCCAGCTCACCTCCTGAAGGAGATCATCCTGGTGGATGACAACAGTGACAGTGGTATGGAGAGTACTTTCTTTGTAAATGTCAAGCTGCCCTGCTGAGTGACACTCTGTTTCTGGCAAGCGCTGCTTCCGAACTGGGAGGCATCAGTGCCGGGCCAGGCGGCCATCAGGTGACGCAGGTGGACGGCCGTCTAGGATCCCATATTCCAAAGGGGTGCTGACTTAGGGAATTGCTGGTGTCACCCCGCCCCCGAAAAGCTTCACCGTCCAAGAGAAGTTAGGTGGTTAGGGGTGGGTTTTAGCATGATGCTGATGTCATCAACTGTACTAGGCCTGACAAAACAATGTATGGTATCCCCCCCCCCACACACACAAATATTTGCCAGTGTAAGTGAAGGGCTGACTTCTTAGAGTGTCAGTGTATTTGCAGGAAGACTGTAGTGTCAAACGGCATAAATGGAACGGTTGGCTATAACACATAGCTGTGCTTTATTAGCAGTGTCTCGCAGTGACACAGTAAGAAGTGGTCTTTAATAGGAACCCCAGTGCTGGTGCCTTACTCGATTAGAAGCATATGATTTGAAATGGGGAATTACATTTGAGCCTGAGCTTAATTACCTTCCACATCCTACCAGAAATTAGCAGAAAAAAATGCAGGAAATTACAACTGGGTTTTAATGTCATTTTCTGTGTGTTAACCCTCCACTTATTGCATTGATAGCAGCAGTGACCATTCACAGCCCTACCTTCATTAATGTTACTGCAGGCAGAAATCCCATCATGCACCACAGTTGGGTACCAGCTATGGGCGCATCGTTCCTAACACTTGGCATCACATTATCGATGTACATTTCTGTGTATTTTCTTATTTGAAATAATTTCATAGCACTTCACGTGACATGCTTCTTAAAGGGGATTTACTTGTTGTGAAATTTAATATTTAATAATAAGAAGATTTTTTACAGTAAGAAACTTCCTACGAAGTACAAAGATGAGAGCTTACGTTGTATTTTTAATCTAATAACTGGATTCTTAAACTGATAATTCTCGACTCTTTAATTCTGTGCTGTATTGTCATTATTTTAAAACCTCTTACATGTTAATTGTACTCCTATAGCTGTGGTACTTATACGTATGCCAAGCCAATAAAACTTCTGGAACTGCAAAGACAGAGAGAAAGAGAGAGAGAGAGACAGAAAGAGAGAGAGGTGGGGGGGAGCTGGGATGTTTCCCATTTGGATACAGAGAGATGTATCCTCTGGTGTACGGTGTCCTCAGCAACAGGCCACACCTGCATGGCCTGGGCTGCCCACCGAGCCCCCCGGCATGGACCCCTGAGGGCCAAGAGCTTCTCAAGGGGTACCAGAACATTGATGGCGGCTGGCACTAGGCCGTCCCTCCCCGGGCACTTGGCGGTAGCCCAGCCTCCCCCAACTGACTCGTAGGCGAGCTGGTGCATGAATAGCATCTTGAAAGGGGACCAAGTGAGTGTCAACACTCACAGATTTCCAGACCAGTCTCTCTCTCCCCCCCCCCCCCCAGCTCCCGTAGAGGCTTATAAATAGGAAGGCGGTCAGGCCGCCAAATGGCGCATGGTGGGGGGGTGCCAAAAAGGGCGGGGCCTTGCCCCATTTAGCGTTAGTGGCGGGTGCTGGTCTGTGGTGTTAGCATGAGGGCCTGGCTGTTTTTTCACTCTCCAGCTTCCTTGTCACCTTTAGTCTGTTTGGGTAGAGCAGTGTTTCCCAACCCGGTCCTCGGGGGCCCGCAGACAATCCACGTCCAGAGAGGATGGAGGGAGCCAAAACATGGACTAGAGAACAGGATAGGGAAACACTGGGGTAGAGAATCGGCTGGAGGTACGAGAGGCCTTTCTCAGGCCTGGTGCACTAGCCCTTCCCCTGCTGCGGTCGCTTTCTTGGGCTTCGTAGCATTATCTTTATAAACTGCAGAGTGCAGTTCATTTCAAAGCAGGCAATTTAGTGTTTCTCTGCAGAGATCAGGATCCATACTGTGTAGGTATAGGACTGTGGTGACCACAGTCACCTCCCTGTTTGCTTTGCAGAGGCGAGGTCAGAAGTTTCCATTAGGGCAGTGCACCCAATATTTGCTGAAAGAAGACTGACCCTTTTCGCAAGTTAACAGCTACTTAAACATTTTTAATAAGCTTCTAATGTAATAACTTGAGATATAGTTTGCTCTATCATTTGTTTGTCTTTGAAGTGTGGTTCTCATCAGGGTTTAAAGCTTTCCTATCTACAGTCAGTAGACACTGGATACATTTATGTCCGTTTATCGCCTATTGTCATGATGATCTCATAAACTCAACCAGTTATCGGCACAAACCAACTGTCGTTACCGCCGACGGTGGCTTGTGTGCTGAATAACGGGTGCTGCGGATTATGTCATTTCTGTCAGGACAGAGTGAGATGTAAGTAAAGAGAAAAGATTTAGCACGCGTGCTGAACGACTGCATCTACTGCTAACAAGTGGTACATTCATGCAAGAAGCATCTTTAAGAAACGATCTAAGCAAGTCCACCATTTACGTAATGTGTAATGTAATGAAATGTGAAATATGTATCAGCTTTTGTATCCTATTAAATGCGGCTCATGCTCGTCGTGTTAGATGCTTCCCACATTATGGATCCGCTACACCGATCTCTCACGCGATGCACTCTGCCGTTTCCTGCCACCCCTTCCTGTTCCACATACAAGCCGCTGATGGCTGCTCTCCTGACCTTGCAGTGGAGCTGAAGTTCAACCTGGATCAGTACGTGAACAAGCGCTATCCTGGCCTGGTGAAGATCGTCCGCAACAGCAAGAGGGAGGGTCTCATCCGGGCGCGGATACACGGCTGGCAGGCGGCCACGGCCCCCGTTGTCGGCTTTTTCGATGCGCACGTCGAGTTCAACACAGGCTGGTAAGTGCAGGAGACGCCAGTCCTGCCGTACCTAAACAGTCACGGGGCTGGCCGGGTGCATCATGGAAGTCACAGGAAGTAGAGAGTTCCCATTTTAAGGATGTGAGACCGCAGACAGGAGGGAAGTGGAAAACCAGCACAGGAGATCAAAATGGGTTTTGGAAAGAGCAACAACACAATGAGGAACTGAAGAGCAAATTTCCAAAACTCCATTTAGAAAGAAAGCACAATTTCTGTAGACGTAGTGAGTTTTGGAAAATTAAAAGCTGGATTACTGTACATGAGGACTGAGTTTTAGTCCCCAGTACTGTAACATATGATGAGGAACCCTGGCATTGGAGGTCTCCTCTGAAAAACAACACATGGTCTGAGTGAGTTTTGGAAATGTGCTTTTAAATTAGGTATTGGGGTCTGTGCACCGAGACACAACAACACACAGGCACAGGACACGAAGGGGACAATCAGGACGCACCATGGCAGCTGGGAAATGGGGCAAAAAAAACAAAGGAAGGCACAGTCGCTGTGTCTCAGCATGAACAAGGCAGCATCGCTCTGGCCGGGTTACAAGGGGAAAAAGAAAACAGGACAAACTCATATAGCAAATGCTGGGAATGAGGCACGCCTGGATCAAATCGACATGGACACCTGCAGCCACCTGATTCCCCCTCCCTTTGGATATATAGGGCACCGTTTGAAAATAAAATGTAAGATCATAGTGGCAGGTGTGTACCGTGTGTTTTGGGGTGGATCAAATTTCAGATAGCATAATCAGTAAAGCCGAATGACGTGGCATTTTAGGAATGAAAGGTTGCAGTTCGGAGACCTTTGTGTGGATCTGCGATCTGAGGTCTGAGACAGGAAGTAACACCAGTAAACTCTCTCACTGCATAAAAGATGTAGACTGCTTTGTGTAAAACCATTAGGAAAACACCAAAATAGCTTAACGGTCCAATCAAATTGCAGATTTTCTCGGTCGTGACGTCCTAACTCAGGAGTTTCCTCTGCGTTTCCTTCCCCTCAACACCTCATTGGAATCAAAGAAGCACAACCTACATTTTAAATGTGGACGCACTTGAATTTCCACAAATGATGATTATGCTTCAGAAAGCATCTCTGGCGCACTGTCTGGGCATCATGTCCACGCGCTACGGGGAGAGACTGTTGTGCTGTTGGGAGGATGAAAAGCGAAATGAAGTCCCATCTCTCTAAGAAGGGTTCCTTTTCCATTCTCCCCCGCTCCAAACTCCTGGGACCCCACCTTACCGATTTAATAAAATAACTTCAGAGAGTCTCAACCCAATTTTGCCTTGACACCTTCGTTTATCACAAAACAAGCAACACAACTGGGCTTAATTGGCACCTAATTTCAGTCTGCGGGCCTGGACGGGTTTCCTGAGATTAAGCTGGTCTGGGGCCTCAGTGGGCCAGCGACGCCACAGCTGCGTTGTGAGGTGTGTATAATGAGGTGTGCCTTCACGCCTAAAATTTATTCAGAGTCATCCGCTGGCCCTTAATTACAAATCTGGGTGGTACTAGTGAGTAATATAATGGCACTTAATCGGTGGTAACAGGCAGTCATTCAAGTAAAGTAACCATCAGTTACTCAAAAATGCAGCCTAATGTGTGTATTAATGAGGACCAACAAGCTAAGTGCTCATTTAAATCAATTTGGCAGGGAATGTAGCTGCAATGCAAATTGGATCTTATGAAGGCCGGCGACACCCATCCTTCTGTTCGAATACTGTACAATAGAAAAGTCTAAGGGCATATTTTCATTATGTGACATCAATCAACGATATAATACTTTTTCAGCAATTACTTTATTTCTGTTTTATGTTCATTTTTTTCCAGATATAACTGCTTCATAATCCCAGATAGGATTTAATTATAGGTGAAAACTTGAATGTAAATTTCTTAGGTTTGCTATTATCAATTATAAGATTCCGATTCCAATCACTTGGACTGAGTTTATATCTATAATTATGTCGAATATCTGCATTTTTGTTTGTCTGTTTTTTCCTCATTTGGAACACACAATGCATCCCAACCCTCACTCACAAAGTGTGACAAAGTAGAATAACTAATTAACCAGAGAAACATTTTAAATAGTCTTTTCTGGATCCAATTCAGCCTTACCGTCTACTTGCCACACCAGCAGAAATACAGCAGGACACAAGGCTATTTATTTGTTTGTTTGTTTCTATTACCATATCTTTCTCTGTACTACAGATGGCCTATAATTGACAACCACCGATCACTTTTAAAAAATCATTACTGAAGCCCACTGTTATTGTCTTATTATTTAAGATACTTGGCTGAAAAAAAACTCTCTAATGTGACCAACAGGATATTTTTACTCCTCTAAAAGGTACAACAAATATTCCCCAAGTGGGATTTGACCATCAATCCACCTAATGTCTGATCTCATATAACCACTAACCTTCAGGAACTGGTACGCTCAGCCGCGGTCCCCCATACTAGGTTACCTTCCCCTAACCACCATTAGCGTTCTGTTAAATTAATTCTCGGTGACCCTGTGCGGGAGAGGAATGTGATGGGCTGCCATCATGGGTATCATGCAGTACCCCTGGCTGCTGTTATATTTGCTTATTTCCTGGGCTCTAAGTGATTAATGACTGACAAAAGCACTGCAGTGGCTCAGCGCTGAGAAGCATAAGAGGCTCTTTCCGCCACTCACTGTAATAAACGCACAGGTGAGAACGCTGCCCTCCAAAAGGCAGCGTGACATGGAAGCACCTCGCAGCTTGCCGATTCCGAGTAGTCTGGAAAGTGAGGCTGGGGGCTGGGG
>JAODLD010000046.1:29719512-29730751 GCA_026781065.1 Mormyrops boulengeri
GCACTGCTCACCTGAATCAGCTCTTTTCTCACTGCTGAGATAACTGGCTTCCAATCTGGGATGTTTCTGGGGATAGGCTTTGACCTTGTACTGCATAAGCAGTTATGAATGGTGGGTGGGTAGATAGATGGATGGATGGATGAATGGATGGATGGATGGATGCTGATAAAGAAAGCTGCCTTGACCTTACAATGTTGCTGCATATTCAGCCATAACTCGCAAGCCCTTCATTTTTCCCAGTTGGCTTAGCCTTTAACTTGCTGGTTTCATTGGGGTGGCTCTCACCCTTTCCCACTGATAAACTACAGATTGTGTCCAGCACTGGGAAGCAGGGACGGGGACCCTGTGTGGCAAAGTCAGCCATCTGGGTTGACAGGCCAAGAGACCGAGAAGCTGGCTCTCATTTTCAGGGTTGGGCTCGATGACTGAACTTCTCTCCCAGTCATCACCGTGTGTGTGTGTATGTGTGTGTGTGTGTGCTCCTAATCTTCCGTACCTTTGATAAAGGCTTTTAACGTTATATTCTGCAGAATAATGCCATTTAATGGCTAAAATGTTAAGCTTTGCGCAAAGCAAATTTGAAAAAGTGTGAGTAGCTGAATTAGTAAAATGATTTAAAGTCTCTCTGTGCCGTTTATTATGAAGAACATGTCTGCAAGGGAGGATGTAAATTTATCTTGACTTCTTCGCTAATCTAGCTGTCTGAATATAGATTCTTTTATAAACAGCTTTTCTGACATTGACCATAAAACATGCAGCTCAGGAATAATGCCTGAACCATCTACTTCAAAACTATTATATTTAACTTTGCAAAGTTCTGCCCCTGACCCCAAGAATAGCGATTCTCAGGAAATATGCAAGGCTTTCATTTTATGCAGAATTGCCATGGCGACGACGGTAAGCACGGCATTAAAAGGAACAGCGACAGACGGACCCATGGGGACTCTGAACTGGACAAGAGCATTGCTGTGCATCCACGGGGAGCAGAGGAAAGAGCCAGAGTGTGTAGAAAAGAGAGAGCCGATGTCTTATCACCTTGATAAACGAGGTGTCCAACAGCATTCTTGAAAAGTTGCATTTAAGAGCATTACGGCCAGATAGGAGAAACTATTCACGAGTTTCATCTGGGATTATGATACTTTTTTAATTTAGAAAACAGTAAGAAGAAAGATAAATGAAAACAGTGAGAAATCATATTATCTTGTTTTTTCCCACTGTGTATAAATGTGCATCTGGCAAGAATCCTCATCTGAGGTCCTGTAGAGTGTTCCTCTCCCTGCTGGGGGCGTCCTCCACGTGTCACCAGGTGGATTGAGGAGCACGGAGACAGCGACCCTCTACACTGCTGTGAGATGCTTTTCGCGACAGCTTAGACAACCACTTATGGCAGCTGATTAATTTAATCAGAGAGGGACCAACTTGCAAGTGGAACGTTGTGTCTCACAGCTTCTGTATTGTCCCAGGAGAAAAAAGAAACTGTATATATAAAATTTTTACCATAGTGCAGCAGTTTGCAGCAGTTTGTTTCTGTTAACTTTCACTATTGAAGCAATAGGCAACTTTTTCAAAAGAGCTTAAGTTGATTCATGGCCTGTTATAGACTGGCATCCCACCTAGGGTGTGGCCACACTCTCCGGGAGAGGCTCCAAGCTACTGTGAGACTGACCAAGGTAGCACTTAAAAGTGGATGCAGATAATCAGTGGAGATCACAAGCAAAAACAGTTGACCTAATGATCTTATTTTCAGCTGTTTGAAATACTCGGAGAATAGATGAGTGTCTTCTGCAAGACCCCCCTGAAATATGTTTTTAGATCCAATTGAGATTGTGCCCGATTTTTTAATACCTGAACCCTAAACTCCACATCATTTCTGTGGTCTGCTGTGCTCTCGTTTTAGTCTATGAGAAACCAAGAACCGAGAACGCTGCTTTTATATTCACCTTGCAGCTATTTTCTACTGTATAATATCCAATATTTAAGCTACTAGTACTGTACTGCACAGAAAAAGGGCATTTTGTAGGCCACCAAACCTCAGTTACAGTAAAAGCCAGTTAGAATTTTCCAGCACCTTAACACGAGCTTGCTGATAATGATAACGGCGTGCTGTCTATGATGTTGGGCGCCGAAATTCCTCACGTATCCCCCTAGCACACCGAGAGCTATTAATAAAGACAAGCCCACATTCTGCAGAAAGGCGCAGGCTGGTGACAGCGAGAAGCCGGCTCTGCTCGGGGACAGAGCGACATGGTGGCAGGGACAATGGCCGTCCGCGATCTTCTGAGGTTTATACTTTTCAGGGTGGATGGGGGAATTACATAGCAAAACATATGACAGAGAGACATATGACAGAGACATATGACAGAGAGACATAGGAGAGGAAGACATATGACAGAGAGACATATAACAGAGACATATGACAGAGAGACATATAACAGAGACATATGACAGAGAGACATATGACAGAGACATATGACAGAGAGACATATGAGAGGAAGACATATGACAGAGAGACACATGACAGAGAGACATATGAGAGAGAAACATGCACAACATAGAAAGGAGATAAAAATAACTTACATGAACCCTTGTGCTCACCTGACTGGCCCTCCTGGGACACATGAATAGCAAGTAGAAGTGTGGTTTCATTAATCAGGTCTCGCTTTTCAGGAATGGGGCGGGGCGGGGGAGGAGGGGGGGGGGGGGTTCTTATGGTGGTTATAGTAGCGAAACCAAAGGGGACAAGGAAAAAAAACCCAAAGGATTATTGTGCTGTAGCTATGGTTGTGTGGTATCCATGGCGATGCCCTTCTTAGGAGTGAGCACCCTGGTCTGTGTCACTGGGCACCAACCACAACAGATCATACCAATTTGTACTAAATGCAGGGATTGAGGGACAGGTGGCATTAATGAATAGGGATAACCGCGGTCACATGGCTCCCAACAGAGGCTGTCTGTGCACAGGCCTAAGCGTGTGCATTAGCCACAAATCACAAGTGCTGCACAAAGGAAACAGCAAAGGCGATTAGCGCCCTTTCCCATGAAGCAGTCCCCCCGTAATTGCGCCACTCTAATGGATGGTGTCCTGCTCGCCTTCCTATCGGTCGCTTCCTCTCAGAATTGTCAAAGCTGCCCTTGAGCCGTCTTGTTCCTAGGTATATAAGCATCTCATCCATTGTTCAGCACACAATCGTACACGGAAAGCAACATAGCCCAATGCACTCCTGCTGAGTGCGTGATGTTCCCCGGCCCATTTTCCTGCATTCCACATAGCTGCATTCCTGCTAATGATTTAGCCTAAGGGCACAAACTCATTCTGGGAACAGAAGCTAAGCTGTCGTTCCACAATGTTATTTGTGAGTGAAGCTAGATGCCATTATCTGATACCTCCTTTACATCTACAGTTCCCAGAGAACAAGCATTTGGGCATGTGCCTTAAGGTCAGGCACCAATAGATAACAGCTGAGGAGGGCTTGTAGATTATAATGCGTTGTGAAATGCCAAGACTCCAGTCAAGTTATAGCCAAAGAGACACGTTCATTTATATACTGACAATACCGGACCTTGTACTGGCTGGGCAGAGGTGGGCCACGGCAGTGGGGAGGCTAGGAAGATGGTACATGTTAATAAAACCGTTTCATGTCCATGGCATCAGAAAAGGACGCGCACGTTGGAACATCAAAGAGACGCTGCAATGGGCATTATGCATTCCTGCAATATATTTCTGCATAAAAGACATAGGAATCATTTTGATGTTCAGGGAACAAAAAAAGCAGAGGGAGACGCAGAGGGCCCGAGTGGGTTTGAGAAGCGGGACACGATAGAAGTACGAGATCCATCAGTCAGATGTGATGTCGTGTTGTTTCCCAGATTTATGTTTTGTAATTTCACGCCGGGTCCCGCGAGGAAGCCACCGTTTCTAATGGCGTGCTGAGCTCTCAGGGATGGGAGGATGAATCCTGGATTAATGGTGAGGAGGTGCGTGAAGGTCACAATATGCATCACCCAAGAGATACCACTCTGCATGTGACTGATCTTCATCCAGTCCTTCAGGGTTGATCAAACAGGCCTAAAGGTACTAGGCCTCAACAGCAATATGTCCAATCAGGTAGAAACATAATCAATTATTTTGCACCATGCCATTTAACTATCACAAATTGGCAACAACATTCACGTCACATTTGTATAAACATAATCCATTTCCTAATTTACCTGCCCATACAGAAATTATTACTTTCCTCGCAGCCTCCCACGAGAGTATTTCTTCAAAGATTATAAATATCCAATAACATTAGTCTTCTATACACACATATTTTTCATTTACAAATGAATATCCATTAATATATTACATTATTCAGTATTCAATGTTTTGTCTGAAGTCACATACAGCGTATGTACAATGCATAATCCCACATGAAATGACATGACAGAGCAGGATGTGTTGATATGTAGTTAGTACTGGGTTAATACTGTAATCACATCATGACTGGGCTCTTAGAGCAAGGCCCTTAACGCCTTGCACTGCAGGGTCGCTGGATGCTTGGCTAAACCTCTGCTCTGATCCAAAGTGTTTTCACTTGACGGCCACCAATAGAAGCAGATTAGGCCACTGATCTGCTCACCTTGATCACACTTCTGTGTGGATCATCTCCCTGTTTTTCAGCTCCTCAGTTTAAATTCTGCTGATCAACAGCAATGCCACAAGACGCGTGACTAGTCCTAGTGAAATCAGTAGTCCTCAGTTGTGTTTTAATTTTAAAAGACACTCTTAAAAGATACTTCAAAGGGGAAATAGGGTACATATTATTAAAAAAAAACACACCAGGAACAAGTTCTAATTCACAAGGACACATTTCTTAAATGATACTGCTTGGAGACAGCACGTTAAAGGTGACACCAGAACCAAACAGTCGGGACATGTTTTCCAAGCTGTAACCATTCTTGAATGAACACAAGGGAAGTATTTTCAGGCCAAATCTCTTAGCGATCAGAACATACCAGACAGAGTCGACATGAATTATTTCCTGTGTAAATCAGGACCTTGTGGATCTATCCCACCATTCCCAGGCTGTTCTGATCCACTCTGAAAGGTACGATTTGAGTCTGTGGAATTCTTGGGAAAACAACCACAGGAGCCCAGGTGCGAATGCATCTTTGACAGGGCTTGGGAGTGCTTACTATTCTTATTTATCACTCCTTGTCAGGGCCTTGTCAGTACAGTGGTTGCAGTTACAGTCATCATTTTACTACCTCCAGGGCCACGTCTCCAGCTGGCAATTACTTCCGACTGCATATCAAACCCTTAACTTCAAAGCTCCTTGTAAGATGTTCAGGTGTGGAGGACAGCCAGGACATAATGCGGGCAGACCTTTCTCATCGTAGCCTTTGAAAGCATGGCATTCAGTGCCTGCAGATAGTAAGAGAAGATGTTTAATAGTGGCAGCAACAGGTTTCTGAACTACAGAGAAACATCTGATAGATTTAGATGACTACCTGCAGTTCCACAAATCTGTAACTCATTGCTTAAAAAGCCAGAAGAAGTCTGGTTGTGACAGATAACACCAAGGTTTGTGAGCCAGTTTTTTTGTAGATCTAATAAAGATTTTTGGAACATGTTGCAGCCTTGATGCCAGCTGAGATGTTGATGAAGGACCTCAGATATAGGGAGCTTTTCCACTCACTATTAGGGATTCATGGACAGGTGGACATTCCCAGCATCTAAACTACTTGCAAAATCCTGGTCACCTGACTCCCTCATCGCCTGACCCTGCTGAGATGGCCACACCCCCTCTTCTCACGTTTAAAGGTGATACATATTCTTATTATGATATACTGAGAAAAACACTGTTAGAAATAGTCTATGAGGCATTGAAGTGTGAATTAGGTAATGCACTTTTTTTCCCTGTTGTTCTTTTTAGTTAAAGCTTGCTGCCAAGTTTCCTTAATACAGCACAAGCCTGCACTGCAATGTGATTGTCAGCGTTTTGTGTCTGTAAAGCTGTTTACTGCTGGGTGAGTTTCTGAAGGAAATCTGACCTTCTGTGTCTAACGGGAAAATAGGCAAGTGTACAGTGCTGACCGCTGGCCTTTCTGTGCAGGCTGGCCAGCCTCGTGTAACTTTTATTAATCTCCAGGGGCCATCTCTTGTGTTATATGGAGTGTTTCATTTCAGCATCAGGTTGAGAAAATGATGTCCTCTCCGTTTCTGGAGCTTATTCTGCTATTAGTACGTTTTCCAGTTATGGGGCCAGTCCTTTGAACTGGGATTCTGATGGATTCCTATCTATAGTCAGGAAGTGGGAGGGCTCCTGTGTGTTCTTCTCTCATTCACAAATGGGTGAGTTGATATTCTCAGCTGTATATTAAGCTGTCTTGCTTCTCAGAACAAGCCCCGCCCCCATTTTTCTCAGCCCATTTTGTTGTCCATCAGCCTGGATCTTCTTAATGAACATGGTTGCAGCCACGGCGCAAGACGGCACGGATGAGCTCTCCTACTGGCTGGAGTGCTGATTGCGCTCAGAGACTGGGTTCTGAATGACCCACCCTGGCCCGCCGAGGCCTGGGCAGTGATGCAGTCTCTCCGCCCTCACTATTCTGCTTCGAGGGTGGATGCTTCTTCTCCTTCATCTCCCTGTGACTGCCTGCCTGCACACAGCTTTATGCAAAAGCCAGTGACTTACTGAGCTCCATTAAGCTTGGGATGAATAAGATGCCCTAATGATTTCATTCCCATGGGGGCAGGGCCAAGTTTGAAACCAGTGGACTTAACGTGCCCAGGTTAGAGGCATTAACAAGGGCTAGGGCATCTAACAATAATCATTTCATAATCATGTGGACAGTATGAGTGCAAAAAGAAACAATGAAAAATAGCAAACTATTACTGAAGTTCATATTGTAAAGTCCAGTGGGAAACTGAAGCTTTTAAACTACTAATACACAAAAGTGCCACTTGTAACCTTTGTTTGAGTGAAAATTAGGTTGTGATGCTTCATTATGCCTTTGAAAATGCCATATTTTAATAATGCATTATTTGAACTATGAATTATGTATTGTAGTAATAAACCAGTTTCTGAAAGTGCATTTACAGCACTTGGTGTAGTGCTGTTGTACGTGTTTGCTTTAAATTATATGAGCTCAAAAAGACCCCGAGCCAGATTTGTTACCATCTGCTTAGCATATTCACAACTAGTAATTATAAGTGATGTTTGAGGTCATGTGATTTTTAAATTATGATGCACTATGAGAGCACATGTAACTGATTACCGTAAGAGACATTTATGATGACACAGCTGCTGGTTCCTGCTTACTATAGTACACGTTCCCGAGGTCACACAACAAGGTCACATGGCTTACATAATGTGTTGTGTGTATCGACTTGCATTATATGTCAAGTACAGTATTTTCTACTGAATGTATAATGCTTTTTTTCCAGGGATGCCAATAACAAAGCATTACAAAAATCAAAAGCTTGGTTTTTGAAAATAATATAATTTAATGTTATGCTTTACTACTGAATTACAATTACTTTACTCCAATAACGCAAAGTGTATTTAAATCCTGCTAACAGCTGTGATAATGAAAAATGAATGAGCCATTTTCCATTTGAAGTCCCAGACGCTCCCGAAAGGGGATAATGTGTTTCGTGTTCCTTTGTTGGGCTGACGCTTTCGCTGTGCTCTTGGGTCCCAGGGCTGAGCCGATTTTAACCAGAGTAAAAGAGGACCGCACCCGAATCATCCTGCCTGCTATAGATAACATCAAGTACAACACATTCGAGGTGCAGCAGTATGCCAACGCAGCCCATGGCTACAACTGGGGACTCTGGTGCATGTACATCATCCCCCCCCAGGACTGGCTGGACAAAGGCGACGAGACCGCGCCCATCCGGTGAGCTCTGCCCTCTCCTTTTCCATCATGCCCATTTTTTTACTGCCATGATAGTTCTTGCATTCTAAAACAGCTCACCACTTCGTGGACGTGCATTTTGACATGTGCTTGAATCAGACGAGGGCCAAATGTCCCCAATATGTGATAAAAAAAACCTGTTGTTTGGATATTGTGGGAGCCATTTTCTTTTGGTCCCCACAAGGGGAAACTCAGTTTTATAAAAATCTGCCACTGCAATCAAAAAACTAAAAATGCCAAAAGTCTTGTATTTTGTTTGTTTGGTGACTTATTGTTAAAGTTAGGGCTGGGTGGGAGTTACAGTTGTCATTGCCGGAATTATGGTTTTTCCCATAGAAACAAATGGAGAGTCCCCACAAAGGTACTGTATGGATACAAATGTGTGTGTGTGTGTGTGTGCGTGAGAGAGAGAGAGAGAGAGAGAGAGAGAGAGAGAGCACCTTGTGTTTGGCTGGAGTCCCTTCTAGGATGTTCTCTGCTTCCTGGGATAAACTGCAGATCACAGGAAACGGATGATTCCTCAAGTAGAATTTAAACACGGCCAGTGATGAAAGGGAGGGTTTTTGTAATTAAACCCAGAAAAATCATTTTACTTCACTATACCCCATGGCCATTAAACATAGTGCGATTACAGAATGCTGCATTTACCCTGTGGCTAGAGTACTCCTGTTGGACAGCTTACGACTGGCTCCTGAAGTGCCTGTTCAAATTAAAGCAGGGTTTTGCTGTTTTTAGTGCTGCCCTAGGCTCAATATTTCTATTCATATTTAATTTATTGTCTAATTTAGTGTTTCCCAATCTGGTCCTCAGGGACCCAAAGTCAGTCCAAGTTTTTGCTCCCTCCGACCTCCCTGACCCTGCCAGACAGTCCACAAAATGAGGGAGCAAAAACATGGACTGTCTATGTTTCCCCAAGGACCGGATTGGGAAACACCAGTCTAATTTTAAAATCACCTATCTAAATACGACATAGCTTTGTGCTGTTGTTCCCAGCTGCTGCTTGTTATTTTCTGTAAAACCCCTCCGCACTTTTCATTACCTTCCTGAAAGTCCGATCTGCTCCCAATAATCCCGACCAAACCAATGCTGATTCCAGCGAACCCCTAATCAATATCTGTGGATCTGTACAGCACCAAATTCTTGCGTCCCCCTGAAGGTCAGAGTGTAATTAGAGCTCTCTTCGATGCAGACCACACTCATACACATTGTTTCTGTGCAGAGTAAAGAGTCGAGAATATGGGTCAATACAATTCCAGCTGCTACCATGAAAAATCATTTTGGCTTTGCATGGCACGCCTGCGTTTGCACGCTAACTGCACTCGCCTGTTGCATCTGGGTTTGTTCATGTGACCATCATAAGAGGAGCTCTTCTTTGACAACCTCCTCTGCTGGGTGTCGATCATTAGGATCCTTCCCAGCCCCCTACTCAAGAAAAGCTTCACAGTATGATTTCTCATTTGTGTGATCTGGGAGTCAGTCTATAGAGTAATTGATTTCCTTCCTGCAGTTAATTATAATGCTTGGCATCACAGCCGCTCCATACGTCAGTCTATCTATTTTGTCCAATTCAGGGTCATGACTGGTGGTACTGAAATATTCATGAAACAAGTGAATATGTATTAAGGGTGTCAAGTTGAAATAGGGGTAAACTGCAGTTTTTATTCAAGAGAGATAGCAGGGATCATTGTCCATCTGTATCTTAATGCTTCAAGAGGTTGTTTGATGTCTATGCCAGGGCAGCACAATGCTAATTGTCTGGATCTTTAAGTGTAACTATCCAACTGTAACTGCATCCATTCCCCAGTGCTGTGTATCCAAGGCAGGGTCCCCGCAAGGCTGGAGCCAATCCAAGGAAAGAAGGACACAGCAGGCAAAGTACACACTACATAAGACACCAGTCTGTAACAAAGCGTGCATCACATACTAAGGGCAATTTAGGAACTGCGAGTGGAAGTCAGAAGAAACCCATGCTGACCCCCACCTGGTCCAAAACCTAGAAGGTGTGAGAACAGGACCACCGATGAGCCACCACATTGGCCAGTAAAAGCAGACAGCCCTAGATTGCATTCCATTTTCCAGTGCAGAGAAGAATGGATATTAAAGGCCTAGATTTCTACTCTACAATTGAAGTGGAAGGACTGAAGGTCGTTGATTCATGGCCGTTTCATTACCAAGGACGTAGAGCATAGCAGATTTAAACAGATGAAACACTAAAGATAAAATATTAGTCAGATAGTGCATTGGGCGGTACTTCAAACTGCCATCTAATGGAAAACAAACCAAAGCAGGGCTGTATGGATGCCTATTTCGTTTTTAAGGATGCTCTTCGTGATTTTGGCAGCAAGGAATCTGAAGCTTCCTGACTTGCCAGTAAGAACACTACAGTTATTTCAGTTAACCTTTAGGGTCAATAAAGCTAAAATGAACTCAAAAAAGGATATTAATTCTGTGTGTATGTTTCCAGGCAGGTCTGTAGGTATACTGATACTCAGTGTCCACAGAATTTCATGCTATACATACTTGCTTTTTATGGCATCAAACGTCCTGCATTAAAATATTAATTATGGACCAAACAGTATAGCTGATAAAGGGAGGCTGCAGTGATAAGTACAACCCTGTTTCCAAAACAGTTGGAGCACTGTATAACATGTAAATAAACAATCACTGCACCTTTTTACAATCTTTCTCCGTGGTATTAGCATCCACAACACTGCTACTTTTTGTGGTCCTTCTCATTAGCATTAGCATTCACAAACACTGCAGCTTTTTGCAGTCATTTTCATTAGCATCCGCAAATGCTGCTCCTTTCGTGGTCCTTCTCATTAGCGTTAGCATCCACAAATGCTGCTCCTTTCGTGGTCCTTCTCATTAGCGTTAGCATCCACAAATGCTGCTCCTTTTGTGGTCCTTCTCATTAGCGTTAGCATCCACAAACACTGCTCCTATCCTCCCTGTCCCTGCCTGTTCTCCTATTTTCTGGTTAATTTCTGTTCCACTTGGATTCTGATGGCTTGGCATTTTAATTCTTTTTCTGTAACAACCTTGTGTGTAACCTCTTCTACTTCAGTGGCCAAGAAGTAGATTTTTCTAAAAATTGCCAAAACCAGCTGCCCATACCATACTTTATTTATTGTGAAACCATGATTATGATCAGTGCCACATATATAACAAAACATTACCATGACTGGGGAAATATTTTCTGTTAACATGATGCATCATCCATCCATCCATACATTAACTTCCGCTCATCCGAGGTCGGTTCGCGGGGGCAGCAGTCTCAGCAGGGAAACCCAGACTTCCCTCTCCCCGGCCACTTCATCCAGCTCCTCTGGGGGAA
>JAODLD010000046.1:29734034-29745691 GCA_026781065.1 Mormyrops boulengeri
AGAAAATGAATTTCTACCAAAAACAGTGATGGATCAGGTTAGTGATGTCGGACTGCTATTATTTTGCACACAACTGTGTGTATATATATATATATATATATGTGTGTGTGTGTGTGTGTGTGTGTGTGTGTGAATCTGAACATTCTGTCAAGGCATGCAGGACAAAGGACGCGAAGGCGGGCATTTGGCGAAAAAGGGGTTTTGTGTAACTGAACGGGAGCAGGGAAACAAATGAGACCGCATGGGGTCAGAATGAGAAGGTTAGAACGGGGAAGGACATGGGCAGACAGGAGTGACGTCAATGACCGGACTGGGGCTGACAAGACAAACTCTATAGACTGACTCCCAGCTGACTATAGACTGACTATATGCAAAGACTAATGAGGAGTAACAAGCAACAGGCATGGCTCATCAGGGCCACGTGAGGGGTACGTAACTACATATATGTGTGCGTGTGTGTGTGTGTGTGTGTGTATACACACTCATTCTGACTCCACGTGGTCTCATTTGTTCCCCTGCTGTCGTTCAGTTACACAAAACCCCTTTTTCGCCAAACGCCCGCCTCGGCGTCCTTTGTCCCGCATGCCGTGACAGAATGACCGGATTCGGCTAGCTACCCAGCCCTTCCGTGTCAATTATGTCCCTCAAGGTTCCCTATCACCGGGTGACCGCATTTCTTGAGTGAAGGGAGCCGTAGGACTGGACACCCGACTCCCAGCGTCCACAAGCTTCCGACCTCCCCAGGGAGAGAAGCGGAGGATATACTGTATATAAAATTAATAATAATAATAAGTAAATTGTGTACAGTGAAGCATGTTTGCTTTGGTACAACTGGGTGAAGAATAAAAATTACCCTTTGATTATCCATGCACAATGTGCATTATTTGAAAAAATAAGAATAGTCTTTTTTCTGTTTTGGACTGATTCCTTGGGGCTTATAGACGTAGTGTTCATCTCTAAGAAATCTATGGTTTGTGGCCAATGATCCCTGACCAGTTCTCTCCCATTACTCAACAATATCAAGCCGAATAATGGGTTACTTGACATCATCTGCATCGCTTTCACACACAGAACAGAGAAAGGTAACCACATTTTCTTTAATAAATCCCTTGCTGCAGCTGCACGATACATTACAGATCTTTCTAAGCTCTCGACACATGTGACCATTTAATGGATCGATATGAGAAGGGGGGGGCGCCAGTGCACACATTATCAAACCAGAGAGCATCTTAACCAAACCCTCTATCAAGCTACATGGCAGGCCTGCACACCTCTCAACTGATTTCCAGGAAATCATTGTCATTCTCTGTAGGCAGAAAATGCATTTCTCGCTTTCCTGGTTTCCAGAAATCACTTTGCAGAGTAAATTAATTAAGCCCATTCAAAGGGCTCTGCCACCGACGTGTGTAACTTTTGGCTTTATATGAGACAGATACAAAATCTAATTAACTTTAATTTAACGTGCTATAGAAGCTAAATATGTTCAATGGCTATTAGTTGTTGTGTCATGTGGACAGATAGAAAATGACTGTACGGCCAGGAGAAGGCAACCATTATTAAAGAAGACAGGCCGCATTTAAAGGAGAGGAAGTGCAAGGAGAGAGGGGGAGGGTCTCTGAAGGTTACATGGCAACTTAAAACATCTCGGCGAGGCTTTTGGGTTTGTACGAAAGTGGAAAAAGCCCTGGAGAGCCAAATGAATGGACATCTCATTCAATAATACACCTAATAGCAGTCCGGGCTTTAAAAAAGACTATTATTCTTATACTGATATTTCTATTACTAATATAAATGTGTAAGGCAGATTCATTAATCCTGAATGTGGTACAATATTCTTTATTTAGGTTTGTTCTATTATGTTCCATTACTGAATTAATGTACCTAGTTTAAGGACACAATGGCTGAACCTCTTGTGCTGCTTCTAGGCCCATATGTTGAGGTGGAGGACGATGTTATTCACTTGATTCACCTGGTGGACAGAAGGTGTGGTTGTACAGTGATGGCAGAGGGAGGATCCCATTCGTGTAACCTGGCTCATGGAGGCTTTCTGGACCTCCTTGCTGCATGATGACATCAAACCTGCATCCTCACGGCGAGACGTTTTGACAAGACCGGTGACTGTCAGCAGGCGCAGCAGAGAGTCTTGAGGCATGATTCAAGTTGCGAGACACATTGAGAACGTTCTCAGTTGTTGCCAGAGCAGCCTAACAATACATCCCTGTTCAACTACTCAATCCAAAATGCTGCAAACACACCAAGTTCCAAAAGAGGCCAAGGGAAATTCATTTTTACAAACTGCAATGCTTCAAACTCCTCCGAGCTGTGACCCACCAATGTGATAGAAATAGGCTCGGACTTGGGTTCAGATACATTACTCATGCTGGCAGAGACACTGATTAGACATTTGTTAACTCTAAGTTCAAGAGTGTGGTTACAGATCCGCCCAAATGGATCGCCTGTTAGGAAGGCCACACAACCCAGTGACGAACACCAACCCACCAGGATGGCTATGCTAGAGTTTCCTTGCCTCCATCAGGAGTAGCACACATAAAAAAGCCCATGTACATACAAGCATCACTCTTACCAATTTATCTGTTATTACTCCACAGGGACCTAACATCAGACAGCAGAGGTTGTCTCTTACAGAGGTTCTCTGAACTAAAGAAAGATTAGTCCATCATGGTTTGGAAACACTTAGTAGAAGATATTGATGTTTGATTTACATGTTGCACAGAGTCAGTGATCACACAGTCGATTACGGCCATTTGAAATGAAGCCAACTAATGTCTACAAAGGCCCATTAGCCTCTTCAAGGTCCTTCTCATTCCCAAGTGTGTCGTCAATATGTATGAAATCATTCTTATTAAGCATGAAAATTCTGTTTCTGTTTCTGCACTTTTACAACTTGCTGACATCCAAGTAAATCAGCAAATTTGGCACTTTAAGATGTAATCACAACATATTTTATTCAGGTTTTTTTTTAATCATTGGAATATCGAAAAGCCAATTGTTCAGGTTTTGCCACAATTCTGATGAAGCCAACACACACTACATGGACTTCTGGATACCTGGGTGCCTAAAACATGATTTAAACAGAACAAACAATAAAAAAATATTTTGCCTTTGAAGGTTGAATGTCTATGGAGGACATAATGAGCTGTTTGAAATGTTTTTATAAACCCTGGGCTGCAGACTGTTTTCACAAACCACATCTTGGAACAGGCCTGGACTGCATAATTGCTTTCTTATACATATATCAGTGGAGTTGGGAGGCAGAAACAATTATTGCAAATAATGGTAATTATGAAAGCATAAATAGCTACATTCAATTAGACCCACGTTATCCATCATATGCATTTATGTCAGGAATCGAAGGAAAGGCTAATTAGTCAGCTTAAGTCAAGACAAGGCTTCGTAGAGAGACTCTCTTTATGAGTGATCCATATTCATTGAATGTTCATTAATGCAGAAATATCCAGAATGTTCTTTTAAAAATTTGATGACGTTGCAGGATAGGCCAGTCTGTCACCACTTGAGGAACGATTGACTGAAGGGCAGGTGTTGTGGCAAAACAAAAAGGGGGTTTATTAAACTCAAAGAACAGAGACTGGAAAGAAACAAGATCACGGGAGATCAAAAACGGGAGGAGTGGAGCAAGGAAGGGCACAGGCAACGAGAGGATTTGATGTCAATGGCCGGACTGGGAAGCACATGCATACGGAACTAACAAAGAAACTGACAAGAGGCAGCTGGGAGTGACATTCAGCCAGAGGGCTAGGAATGAGAGACAAGGCGAGAGAGATAGATGTGGCTTGTTAGAGCCAGGACAGGGAGGAGACAGGAGGGTCAGGTGTGCAGCATGTGACACAGTCATAGACAATGTGTAGGATAAAGAGGCCAGGGGGAATCATTTCACCCACTAAAAAGAGAGAAATTCATGAAAAGTGTTTTAAATTAAAATCCAGATCCAGCAAGGATTAACCAACAAAACACCTCCATGACTCATTTTCACGAGTTTGTTTAACAAAAACAAGATAATAATTAGCGCCATACACGCAATTAAAAAAACAATGGAATGCTAAACAGGAAACATGGTAGCTGAATAAATGATGAGGCCTTAGACAACAAGCTGCAAGACAATAAATTCAATGAGCAGCATAAATATTCAATTAAAACCAGCATCAGCTGAGCTGTGCAAAGCTCTCCCCTTCATATGCAAGTTCTCCTTTTTCATGCACAAATGTGTTGCAGATGTGTTGTCAGATTTAACCATCAGGCACACCTGCTTGGGTGACGCTTATTAGCCATCCCCTCTGCTCCCGTTAGCTATACAGATTAGTTTGTTAGTGCTAACATGTGCTACCTCATGTTAATGAGCTTTTTCCGAATTTTGTTAGTAATGTCATTTGTGCATGCATGTCCCTCAGCTGTTGTCATGTGACCTGCCCAAACCCAGCTTTCAAAGGTGATTTTATTTAATCACATAGCGTTTGGTACCTATCCTTTGTGCAAGATTTTAAACGTGCCCAGAGACTCGTGAAAAATAAATCAATTGAATGAATTATTCAATGCAGTCATTGTTTCCCAGTTCAGTTTGCAGATTTCAGATTCCTTTTATACTTGTTTTGATGGAAAGATGTTTGGAGCAGGCAATGGTGAGTCAGATGTCAAAACTGACACAGAGTGGCAGTGTACAATTGGTAGCGTGAAGAAGAGAGGCTTTTTGTAGAAATGTGTTGTAAACAAAGTGTAACAATATTTAATATAGAGGTTTTCTGAAAAGAATCCTCAGATGTGTGGCTTCAGAAGTACCTTTGCTTTAAACTTGGGCTTGCACAAAGTCTGCCTCCAACCTGGTGATTTTGGAACGAGGTCTAGACAAGAGACAGGTAGAAAACTATGGTCAGTTCATGTTCATTGAAGGATTCGTCTCGTACACACACGCACGCGCGCCCACGCACGCACACACACACACACACACACACACACACATATTTTGGTGTACCTATCTAAATGGGGACCGTCCATTCATTTCTATAGGAAAAACCCTAATCCCAATCAGGACACCCTTAACCCCTACCCACCCCTAACCTTAACCATAAGTAACCAACCCAAATACAAGACTTTTGGAATTTACTTTTACTTACTTACTTTTCTGATTGCATTCACAGATTTTTATAAAACCGAGGTTAAAAGATGTCCCCAAAAGTAGGGAAATATCAGGTTTTACTACACTTTGGGGACAATTTGGTCCTCAAATGTGATCTATGCAAACCCACACACACACACACACACACACATATTTTATCGATACTCTATTTGGGTTTTAGCAGGATTGGTCGCATCCCCTTGGAACCTGTCACAAGCCTCAACCTGCATAAAATTTTTCTGCAGTTCACACATAGGATGTGTGACCCACAGCCAACTGTTACAGTAAAGCGTAGCGACTTTGGACCGTTTCCATGGTAACACACAGCAGTTAGCATTTTAGTTGATAGTGAAAGTTTTAAATATGTTTACCCCAATAGCTTTTTTTGTAAGTTTAGCAGACATAGCTTAGGCGTGGCAATATTGTCTTATTTGTTACTGTTAGATATTAATGGATTATACTATTTATCAACTGTGGTAGAGGCACATAATATTGCCTTTTGTATAGTTCTCAGGATTTAAAATTGATACTATTTGTACAGTGTGTTTTTTCCCAGTACTATCTGAATGGTATATTGTTTCCTGATCACATAAACATCAATCACAAGAGTCCATTAAGGACAAGATCGGATGGTACCAATCAAAAACAGCATTAGTGAAGAAACAGTGCTTTACATCAACTGCACCTTCATAATGCCTTTATAATGCATTCATAGAACATTCAGTGTACCTTCATAATGTGTTCATAGAACATTCATAAGCAGTGTGTAAGTATGCCTTAATGTCATACTTGTTAAGGTATACTTACATGCTGCTTTTGAGTGTTCTCTGAATGCATTATGAAGGTGCAGTTAAAATAAAGCATTAGTTAAAAAAAATTACCTGAAAGGAAAACAGTAAAAAATTAAGAAAATGTTTTGAATAGGATATAAGCCCTAACCTCAACCACTTCTTCTGTAAAAGGTGAATTTTAGTGAATTCTCAAGGCAATAAAATGAAAAGACAGGTAGGCACCATTGAAGGTTATGTGGTAGATTGTGGGTGCATTAGGAGTCTGTGAAATGTCTGGCCTTTGCCTGACAAAAAAGAATACTGTCAGTGCAAATTTATTGGCTGCAGATGACGGGTGGAAATGACTGATGTAATGATAAACGAATCAAATTCTCACTAAACAAATTTCGTTTCACTCATTTCTGTAACTTCTATCAGCACAGATTCCTTTCATGTTCTGCACCACTCAAACTGTATTTAACTCTTAAGCCTGTTACAGGACTGAGCCATTATATGTTCTAATAGATTCCAGGACTTTTGAAATTCAAGAAAAAATTGCAATGGTTTTTTCATATGTTAGTGAGAGCTCACATTCAAAACGTTCTTTTCCATTATTTAGTTTGGATTGTCTGTTTAAATGATATATATTGTCTGTTTAAATGATACGTAACAGGCTTTTTAAAGGTAAAGGGCTGTGAGAAACATCATTTCTATGAGAAGCAAGTGGGAATTATTTTAAATTCATGCCGAAGCTGTGAAATTTATAAGGCATTCAGCAGCAATTAAGAATTTAGCCACCTTCTGTTTTGGTGGGATTTAAGCACAGACACTGTGTTCATAACACAGTATTAAATGATGCAATAGAGATGTGGAGAGAACTGAAATATTTATCTTCAAATGCATGTTTAGTCCACTATATCCTGAGTTCCCTTTTAGACAAGACTTAGATTTGTTTTCAATTATCTTCTTGTATGGGTACTGATCACATTCAGTATTATCACTGTGAACAGAGATGAGACCTTCAATTAACTGCTATAATGAGAACCTGAGACTTGGACACAGATACATTGGGCGGCATCTCCTTCTAAGGTGTCAAGCCAGGTTTTACTGTTGGACCTTCTGACAGACATATATTTTCTGTATATTTCAGCTGCAGATAAGAAGCTGCAGATGAGGTACAGCAAAGGATTCCGGGAAAGTGTTTAATTCTATATGAGAGTTGCTATCCAATGCAGTATGAGAATTGCTGTTCTTTTTTGCTGTGCAGAAGCTACCGTCTCACTGTTGGATAGGCATTAGTCAGACACACCCCCCCCCCCCCACCTGGCTGCTGTGTCTCTGAGATTCCAGAGCCCCAAGCCTTTCTCTGATCAGCGCTGAAGTCTGGCACAGCAAGAAAGCCACAATGGTGTGTGTGTGTGTGTGTGTGTGTGTGTGGGTGTGTGTGTGTGTGTGTGTGGGAGGGGCGGCTCACAGGACTTGGCTTTGGTCCCCCTCAGGTGTGGCAGTGCGGGGGAAGCATGGAAGTCCTTCCCTGCGCCCGGGTGGCACACATCGAGCGCACCAAGAAGCCCTACAACAACGATATTGACTACTATGCCAAGCGGAACGCCTTGCGGGCCGCGGAGGTTTGGATGGATGAGTACAAGTCTCACGTCTACATGGCTTGGAACATCCCCATGAACGTGAGTGTGACCCAGAGCTCACTGCTGCCCCCCTCTGTCTTTCAGCAGCTCCATGTCCTCCTTCCAGGTGAACGTTTAGATGTGCCTTCTCTTGCACTCCGCTGCTCATTTCATTGACGCTGTTGCACAGGTGTAAGAAAGGGATGATTTCAATCAGCAGCAAACCACTTTCCCGCACATCAAGTTAAGTGCAGGGACCTTATATTATTATTATTTTCTTGCTGCGGCTTCTGTCTGCAATTTTTAGCCACTTACAGGACTGGCTACTTCAGCGCAGCAATTCAGCGGCCATTCAGGGGTGCCTCACAGCAGAGCCTAACAGTGGAAATTCTGATTTATAACAGGGAAATTACTTTGAAAATGCTTAGGAAGAAAAAAAAATAAAGAAAACAAACTATGGAGGTTGCGGCGCATTTACCGGTCCTCATGATATATGTCTAAATATTTTGGTAAAATGGTTAAATTCTTCAAATTAATATAATTTCATTTTCAAAACGAGTTACTTAACTCTTGTCATGTAACCACAATTAAAGGGACTTTAAGGTGACTTTCACGCTGTTTCACCGTTTCTGGGTGGATGATTCTCTGTATCCCTGGTGCTCTGATTCCGAAACAGAAAACTGGCAGTTAATTATATTGTTTTCAAGATGCTCCTTCAAGTTTTCCAATCCTTAATTAAAATGTTATATTAAGAAATTTGTTTGGGCAGGTAAATGCACTGCATAGTAGGACTGACTTTGTGGTGTTAGTTTTCTGTCCTTTTTACATTTTTGAAAATCCATTGCTGTACAGTGTTGACATGAACTGGGATCCAATTTTGAGTAAATTTTGAGTAATTCTGGAATGTGAAAGTGAAGGTTTTTAAGCATTTTATTTTGGAGTTATTAATTTTAGCATTTAGTTGTTGTTTGACATGAGGTGATACTGAAGTGGCCCGTGACTTTAGTATTAAGTGGAAAAGAACAGTGTTACCTGATCCGGTCATCAGGGACCCGCAGACAGTCCACATTTTGCTCTCTCCCAGCTAGGAGCAAAAACATGGACCATTTGTGAGTCTCTGAGGACTGGGCTGGGAAACACTGGAATAGAGTGAAAAAACTGTGGTATTAGACACAATTATCTGGAAATGGTGTAAATCCCCTCGATCAACTTGCCCCACGGCCATCGTGTGTGTGACTGTGACCATGGCAGAACCCCGGCGTGGACTTCGGAGACGTGTCCGAGAGGATCGCCCTCCGCAAGAAGCTGCGCTGCCGCAGTTTCCAATGGTACCTGGAGCACGTCTACCCAGAGATGCGGGTCTACAACAACACCATCACCTATGGGGAGGTGGGGACCATGAGCCAGACAGACACTGCAGACACCACTGTACTTTCACCACCAGCTCTCTGTCTGTTTCTTTATATGCACAAATACATGTGTGCATTTTCTCACAATATTGACAGTGGTATTGACACTGACAGCATGAAACTTAGCATGAAATGTCTTGGGAAATGAATGAGTGTTATCAATGTGGTGTTGATGTGTTGATATCTGAGATGTGCAGGAGTTGTAATGTGAATCCCATGAGAGTTAAACTTTTTCAACGCTTTTTCTGAAGTTCACTAGTTACACAACAACATGAGCTTAAGTGAGTTATTTCCATAATAATCAGTCAAGTAGGTAATTGCTCAGGTAATGTGTTTAAAGTGCTTCCTTTTTTTCTTTTAATTCCTTACAGAACAATTGTTTTAACATTAATATAGGTAACTTACTATTTAATATAAAAGAACAGCATCACATTCTCCAAATTCAAGATTTAAGAATAGGAAGAACAAATATAGTATCTGACAATTATTACACTTTATCGTTATCATCACTGTTATTATTATCCATCCATTTTCTGAAACCACTTAATCCCAACTGGGAGGAACTGGACTGTGGGAGGAAAGCGAAGCCCCTGGCAAAAATCCACGCGAACTGCACACAGAAAGGACGCAGGACCAAACCCGGGGCCTTCTTGCTGTGAGGCAGCAGTGCTAACCACTGCGCGACCTTATTATTATTATTATTATTATTATTATTATTATTATTATTATTATAATAATAATAATAATTATTATTATTATTATTATTATTATTATTATTATTATTCAGGCTGGTAACAGTGACCAGGTGTTGTACCTTAGCACAGTGAAAGATATAGGGCATGTTAATTTCCCCAAAGTCTGCTCTCTCTCTCTCTCTCTCTCTCCAGTCAATTGCTCTTTTTCTCCCAGTAATTTACTTCAAAGGAAAAGCAAACGAATGAATGAGTCACACTCCTTTGTGAGGAAAGCCACCTTGTCTCCATAGCAACAGAGTTCCAAAACAAGGCTAAAAGGGACGATTTCCCCCATAATGAGTTTTAATTAAACACTTATTAGCTTTAGATGTCGGCACAGCAGCGCAGAGGACGTCCCAGAAATTAAACACTTCTCGTAGTGTAGCCTCACATGGTGTCGTGGTAAAAATGAGCATCCTCTCATCAATTTTACAACCAGAAAAAGTCACTAAAGCTACTTTAACTGTAACTTATAACTTAATTATAACTTTTAAAACAGCCTTTTGTGGGACTCCTGTGTGTGTTTCCCATTCCCACTGCGCAAGCGTTTCCTTGGAGAAGTTCTTATTTAGATACGGTGTAGATTTGGGAGTCAGACACTGAGAGAGAAAACTGGACCAGAGGTTTGTAAGAGACTTGTCTGAGTCTGTCAACTCATTTTTCACACACACACACACACACACACACACACATGCACGCACGCACACACACACACACACACACACACACACACACCCATACACTCACATTCTGTGTGTGTGTGTGCACCTGTGCAGGTGAGAAACAGCAAAGCAAGTGGATACTGTTTGGACCAAGGCTCTGAGGACGATGACAAAGCCATCCTGTACCCGTGTCACGGCATGTCCTCTCAGGTACAGCCTGTCCTACGGGACCAGGACCCCCTGTGCTGGGCCTGAGTTCACCTCATTAAACGCGTCACTGTTATTGCTGCTACAGCACAGAAATGTCCTCGAAAGAAATATGCAGGGCTCATCTTAGTAGGGTGGCGAGCAGCCGCATTTCATTGGAGGACGGGAATGGGGATACTTTATTTGGGAACGGGATGGAGGTAGGTTTAACAAAACTGGGATTAAAAATAAAACAAAGGGCATCCATTTTTGATTCTGGGAAAATGAAACATGCATTAGGAAGGGCTACAATGGGGCCTCAGGGTCGGGGGGGTCAGTATTATGTAATAGGTAATCAGGTACAGTACAAGTCATAGGCCGATTGGATATGCTCCTGTTTTGTTGTTATAATACTGTAGAATCATGGATTACAAAGTACTGCATTGGTAAGGTGTGAAAAATGGATTTATACATTTCTATACATGTTTTTACTTATAAATATTGTTGTTTTGGTTGCAGTCATTTAGAATTTTGTTTTTTCGCAAGGCGGACACTTAAAACGGAACTAGATGTTTTCGTCTTTGCATGGGCTTTGAGGCAAAACATTGATTCAGTTAACAGCACATGAAGACAGAGATAATGAAATAATCAATAGGGAACCTCAAATCCAGCATAAGGAATTTCTCACATTATGAGGTCGTACTGAGCTGTGGCAAAACCCTTCCTCAGGGAAATAAACAAATGAAAACGAATTGAGTTTGTGCCTTTTTGACATTAAATAAGTTGCTTGGCACTCTGGGTGATGTTAACCTGCCGCATCGGAGGGTGTCCTTTTGAGTTGTCTAATTCAGAATGTGCTCCTTTTCTTCCCAAATGAGAAATATTACAACATATCACAGCCATAGGTTAGGCTTTTGTCTGACCCTGCTACCCCAAAACAGGCACATGACCCAGACAAAGACTGACCTTTGACCTTTTCATAAAAATCTATCTTCATACCATAGCCCGTGCCTTCCAGTAAGGCTCATTCCATAGAGAATCTGTAAAATGTCAGGAACTCTGTGGCTGGGCTGGATCTGGTTATACTGGGATTGCTATTATGTCTGGCCAGGACTGTTCTGG
>JAODLD010000046.1:29751266-29782794 GCA_026781065.1 Mormyrops boulengeri
AAGCATCAACATATACACCGAGGTCTTTCTCATAATCAGCTACCTTTATTTCAGTGGAACCCATAAAATATCTGTACCTTATATTTCTGCTCCCTGCATCCCTTACCTTACATTTGTCTACATTATATTTCAGCTGCCAGCTATCAGCCCAGTCACTAATTAAATCAAGATCCTGTCGTAGCCCTTGTGTTGCTAGTTCAGTATCTGCTACAGTACGACACCCACCTTGGTGTCGTCTGCAAATTTAGCCAGTTTACTGTACAGTATATTAGTGTCAATGCCGTAAATGTTAATTAGGAATGAGAGTGGTCATCATTTCTTTTCAGTGATGAGTGAGAGACAGTTAGGTCTCCTGTTTCTTAGTCAAACAAAACAACTATTAATAGTTACTAGATATTTGTTTTGTCTCAGGTCATTCAAATTGGCCATGAACTAGCAGCTGACAGCTCTGACAGACACTGAGCTCCTTTTTAACAGCTGTATTTTTGCTGGAACTCTGTCATCTCCTGGCTTTTGCCAGAAAACTTGCAGGTCTTCAGACATGTAAGACCTGAAGAAAGTCTTTGTTCATTAAGACATTCTTTATAAATTAAAATTTCCCGATATCTCAGTATCCTCTGCTGGCATCTGGGCTTTTACTACCAATAACACTAAAGGCAGTGGGGACCTATTGAAGGCAGAGGTGCATCCTCTCTCCCTCACTTTAAAGAAAGGGCCTTTTCTATTACAATGAGAGAACATTAAAAGTGAATAAATTCTTCATGAATATTTATTGGACGGACAAATAATATTTGTTGAGCAGCAGGCAGAATAAAACAGAAAGCAAAGATGAAAGGAGCAGCCAGACTGTGTCTTCTTCTTCATTGTTATTTAATTTTTCATCCTTAGTCTAATTCTGGGGAAGTCATAGCCCCCGCCCAGCACCCATGCTCCAGTCAGGTAGCTGGTACAAGCCTGCCTCACATGATCCCAGACCAGAAAGAGGACTGTTGATATCTGTTCTACCTCCATTAGTCATACAGAAGTTCTGTAAAACTAGAGTTAATCCTCAAAAGTTTCATTTTAACATTTTCTAGGATGTTCTAGAACTTTCTTGGTTCTCACCAGGGGTTAAAGTGGACCGGAATGATCCAGTATGGCATTCTGGCACCTTCAATTAATAATTCAATAAATCTGATTGGCAGTGTCATACAGAATAATTTCATGTTTTGTGTGCTGCAGCCTAGCATTCCGTCCTACTGATGCTGTCGAGATACTGACTCAACAAATCAGAAAGTACTGTCACCCCATGGCCCTGCCCCCCACACTCAACATGTGTCTGTTCTCATCCCTTCTCTTGAGTGGATTCATGCCTGCAGATTAACTCGCAGTCATGATACTAGCTAGCTATAGAAGAGTGAACTGAAAAAAAGTTGCGTTTTTCTGAAGCGGTAGGAAGTTTCAAATGCAACGTTTCATGAAAGCTCAGCAAATTTCAGCAAACACAGCTGGTTTATGTGCAGCTTGGCTGTCTGTCTTGTTATCTACTGGTCCGGTAGCACTTTGGCTAGCTTAGGTAGAGTGACGTTAGGTCCCGTTCAGAAAAGGAGCTAGCACAGGGATGAGGGGTGTGACCCCTGGTGATAACTGTCAGGAATCCTCTACAAGGACCATCCTCCCTTGGTCTGTCTGCATTCACTGTTAGAGTGGGAGGGAGTGATTTTAGCTCCACCACTAGTCCTGCTCCTAGTATGAGTGTGTGCACACTGTTATGTTTTCATTTAAAAACACAGACACCCTCCATTTTCCCCTTTCGTCCATGCTACCCCGGAGATTTCAGCCCCCAAAAATGGAGACTTACGAAAAAATGCTCTCACAGCCGTATCCTTCTGAAAAGTCTACTTTAGAGTTGCAGTGTGGATGAGTGGAAGCGGAGGCTTTTGAACACGCAGACTCTAAAAGTGCCCTAATTGGTCCCTACTCATCACATAGTCCATCCCTGATTTGATACCTCTAGTTACGCCCTCTCATCGTCTGATTGGTCACCTGGTCACTCTACACAGAAGAAAACAGAATTCCAACATGGCGGATATGGAGGACCTGCTTTCAATGGCACTTTTCCCGTTGCTGACCTGTATGCTGCTAAATAGCGTGTTTCAATGATACTCCTGCTTTAAATTCCCATTTATCTAAATGTCATTTAACCATTAGTCCATTAGTATTCTTACTTTCGAGGTACTGCCAGAGTTAGCTGATTGGCTGAGGCTCCACCCTTCAAACACATGTCCCACCCACTCCTTCCATGCCGTATGGAGAAAAGGCTTTCCCAGTAGGGCTCCTTAAGCCAAGTAAGGAATTATTTCACAGAGTTACTCAGAGGAACTATACAGTAGAGTGCTGTGCTTTATTATTTGTAGGAAAGTCAGGTCTTATTTTTGGTTATTATATTAAACGGGGTTGAGTACAAATACATGTTTTGTGTCCCTTTGGGTTGACTTTAGGCCTCTAGTGCCTTTTTAAAGGGAACTGCCTGATTGTCATGGAAACCTCAATTGTTAAATGGTCTGCACAACTAAAATCACCCCACATAAAGAAATACAACACAGCCTTTGGAGGAACAACAGCGTGAAGGCGACAGCAATTCTATTTTTGCACCTTTTTTGCTGTTGTGCTGTAAATGGAGAACTAAGCATTCCTTTATTTACTACTTTTCCTCTCACCGGCAGTCCGTTATGTGTTTCATCAGTTTTGTTGAAACATTCCCCAGATGGTTCAGTGGTAATGCATATTAATGACACTTACAAAAATGGCATTTAGAAAAAAAAAGAAGCAAACGGACCTCTGTGTTTCTCCGGACCATTTGCACCTGAGTGTGTTCCAGTAACATCTACGAGCTGATATGTGGCGTCACCTATGGGCTCTTCGATCACGTTGTGATGATGTCGACATGCGCCGTTCACATTCACCCCTAAGCACACTCTAATTTTGCTTCCAGTCGATTTGGCACGCAGGACTGCGAATTCTCTGTCACGGCACAGTGACTTGCCTCTAATTTCTTCACGAAAACACTCTCCTGCTTTCTGCGTTCCCTCCCTCCCATACCGAAATATCACAGTTGAATGGAATATCAAAAGGGAGACATTGGGGCAATTTCATAAATCTGATTTTTTATTATTTTTTTGCTCCGCCGCAGATTTATCATAAAGACACAATAATGTTCTACTGCTAGAGTTTTTACAGAAAAAAAGTAAACAACGCAGTCACCATGAAATAATCTTCACACTCCACTTAAAGAGCAATTCTGCTCAAAGTGGGAGGAACGCAAGAGGCTTGGCAACTAAGGAGAAGATGGTTTCCAAACACCATGACCGCACTGAGATTCTCTTATCGTCGCGGGAATTAACTCCACTTCAGCATGGCCATTAATCTTCTGCGCTTGACCTTTGCCGAGCAATAGCCTGCGGTCAATTAACAGTACGTTACAGAGCGATAAATAGGTTGAGAGGCTCTTCATGGAGGAATAAACTTAGCTAACATGGACTCATCTGTGCCTATGTTTCCCATATTTGTTTCACTGACCCCTACCCCTAGCCAAATGTGATGCCTCCAGGTAGGCAGTCAGACGCTGCTGTTATTCAAAGAACACTCTGGTTCCTTCAGTCGGGGACTGAGACAGGGAGGCGGGCACAGGGTGTGCTGTCACCACAGTCAGGTCATTTGATTGGTCTTTGTCCAGAAAGTATTAACTGAGACTAATGGAAGTGAGTATAGCTGTGCATGTGTTTTGGCTGGGGTCTCTTAAGCATACAGTTTCAGGAGGGGGGGGGGCATATGGGGGGAGTTCTCAGCCTTCATGAAGATAGGGAGGATGCCCACATCCAAAGCAGCCCTCTGTGGTGGCCCCCCTGCCCACCCCCCAAGGTGTCTGCTACCCCGTCTGGGACCTTTAATGCCTCCTAGCAGGGCGTGTGTCCTAAAGTCATCAGAGGAAAATGTAAATCATTACTAGATGCCTTTGGAAATTATGAGCTGACAAGCTTATTTTTATCGTTTAATTGACACGTTAAACTGTAATAATGTATTTCAGCCATAAGACAGGCGTGTGGGAGATTGATGCTGCCGATGTGTGAATTTTGCCATTTTGTCTTTCGTCCAAAAAAAACGACAAAGTAATTCGCTCACCCTGTTGCCTCATTCTTCTTAAATCTATGCCTTCTGTCTATTTTTTTGTCCCCCGCATCTCAACAGCAAAAAGTTGGCAAACTTTTTCATAGTCTTCCCGGGAAGGACTGTAATGGCTGATTTGTCTATTTATTGGTGTGAATTTATGTGCTCTTTTCACTCACTTTATACAAAGATTTAAAAGTTTGCATTTAATTCAAAGTTTTAAGTTTTCATATGTAAAAAAATATCCCCGTAGTTTCAGTCTTGACAGCAGTGAAAAGTCTACTCTCTACTGTCAAGAAAGCAGACACACACTGGGAGAAAATGTGACCATTTAGGAGGAGAAATTTCAATGGCAGGTTGTGAAACTGCAAATTAACTATTTACTTTAAATATGGTTTTTATTACTTGTATGGATGGCTTCTTTTCTTATGCAGGTGCAGGACTCTCTGGGTCAGTGTCGCTGCACCTTAGCCGAACCACGTTCCGATGAAAACACGTGAAGGGAAGCTGTGCGGTGAGCAGATTTCTGAAACCTCTAATGAGATCTCCAGAGATACAAAGAACTCCAAGACACAATTAGGTCCAGGGTACGTGTACCTCCACTGAGCACGCAGGAGGGCAATAGTGTGCGTGGGTGTGTGTCTCTGCTGATAAACAAGATAACATGAGCAGTTTTGCTAATGGAAGTTTCTAGAAGCAGCGACTTAAAAGTGTGAGTATGTACGCTTCTCAGTTCTTCCTCCTGCTTGTAATCTTTGCCGATCAGCTTTGTGTAAACATCATTAGGGCACCATGTGCTGTGTTTTCTTATTTCTGCACTGTTTACACTGCTGTCCACTGTGGAAAAAAAACAATCAAAATGTCCTCCCTCTCCATGGCAGGGTGGCAATCAGTTGCTGAGGTATTGAGGTTCATCCTGGGTTTCAGCAGGTCCTCCGTTTGTTGATCACATGGACGTCCCTTCAGATGGCCTCACAAAGAAAGGCATTTCTCCCACAATGATGCCCATTTGTTGACCTAATGTCTCCTGGCTCTTATCAAACTTCGCATGTCATTGCTGATTTATTGAAGAGAATGTGTTAACAATTAATAAGTCATTTCACAAACCTCACAATTAAGCTCACAATTGATATAAATTAGCAGAGGTCCAAGGATTCAAACCTGCAGCTGGCATAGCAATGCCTCCTGGGAATCTGGGAAGAAGCTGATAGTCATTCATTTTACATTTACACACATGGTCCATTCACATATGTGGATGTTACAGTCCAATACACCCTTCCGCTCACTGGGACGGTCAGTTAGCACTGAGCTTCTGGTCTTCAGTACTACGCCAGGCACGAGTTATTGATTCCCGTCTTGCAGGTTGGGTGGAGCGGCGCACTGATAATGGAGAGTTCCTTGTCACACATGAAAGAGGGAAAAGCGGGAAGTCTCCTGAGGCCCAGAACCTTCCTGTGATTTAGTGAAAAGCTTGGCAACGCAGGGAAGGGGTGGCGGATTAGGACATCAAAGTGGCCCTCGGTAAGGGGCGCACTTCATGGCGTGAGGGCAAGGATGGGGGATGCGTGGGAACAAGGAACAGAGCCCACAGCGAACACGGCGGTGGCAAGGGGGAGGAGTACCGAGTAGGGCAGCATATGGACTTCCTGGAATAAGTCCGATGCTGACGAGTGTTGCGTGGGAGCAAAGGCAGCAAAAATAAGTGTCTTCTAAGTACACACGCACCATCTGGGAGTGTGGCAGTCAAAACACGGCAATCCAGAGGCTTTTTCCCAAGCACGGTCATGTGCTACATCCTTAAAGTTTTATTGAATATATTTAACTCCCTGTCTGAGTGCTGGAAGCTGACAAAATTTCACCCTGCAGGACGGAAATCTCCAGACTTTTCATTCATTGGAAATCAGAAGTTACCCGAAGTTCGATTTTCCCAGATGAGCATAGAGGGCCAGGTAAACCAAACTAACTAGAGCTCAGCTGATGCTGCACCCCAAGACTCATAACAGCTACCCCAGCCCTGGATGTTTCTCTAGATGGTGATGCCACTGCCCCAGACAGGAGTGTGATCAGGAAGTTGATGAAGATGGATGTTGTTATGGCAGCTGGATGTGTGAATGGTGTAGATGCCTTCGCTGGGACACAGTGTAAAAATTAAAATTGGATTTACTGCAATTTTCAAAAAGATTAGCAGCAAAACAGTCATGTGATGTTTTGTGACGTACTTAAGCAAAAGATGCTAATTTACACATATAATAATGCCTGGACATACAGAGAGGAGAACAATAGAACAGATTTTGAGTCTTTATGACAGGAGGAATTAATAAGCTGAAAACTGGATTTATGGATACATCCTTTTACAAGATCAGAGACATTTAAGCTTATTTGCTGCAGGAGAATTTCTGATGTGTTACAGTAATGAAGGGAGGGTGGAATATCGCGATTGTGAAAATGCAGTTTTCGTGCAGAATGCATCTGGAGAGAAATGCAGATGAACACCATCAATAACTGGTCTTACTGGCATGTTGGAGTTCAGAAGCTTCTTCCCTTTATTGGTCTACATGCATATGGAGATGTGTCATTTATGGTACACTTTTCATACCATCATAAGGGATTATCTTCGAAACTCTTCCACACTGTGTAGAAAACAGTAGTTCCTTGAAATCCCTTCCTTAATGTTTAGTCACATATGTTGTGGACGTCATGCATAAACGTACAAGAGATGTCAACGTTACAGTCCTTAAATCACACTGAGAATGAGTTGGCGGGAAAGACACATAAACAAACGCCACCCGAGGTAATGTTTCTATGTCAACATTTCATCAACACATGTAGGTTCCATGTGTTCTTCAGGGAAGTCAAGCAGAAATCCGAGATGCTTCATGTGGCCCTTTTCAAGAGGTATCCGACACCCTTTACTGTACAGTCAGTGGGAAAAGCAGATCTGTCACATGACATTAAGTTAAAAACAGCAGCAGCAGCGACGGGAACGATGTGAATACTGGATTTCTGCATTTTAATGCGGATTTTCTTTCTGTCATAAAAAAGCAAAAATTAAAAAGGGCAATAAAATATGAAAATTTCAAGATAAAGGTAACAATCTATATTGGCACAACTGAATTCTGACCCATTAGGAGGACTCACTGATTGCAGTACAACACAATAAACAGCCACACCAATTATGACGCAACATGGCACACATTACACAAACAACATTACAGCTATCTGCTTCTAAGCATTATAGAGCTAAAAAGCCGATTTAAGGTTGGTTAACAATCCACAGCCCTTCTTCTGATACACGTATAGCCGTGGCCAAAAGTTTTGGGAATGACACAAATATTCATTTTCACAAAGTCTGCTGCCTCAGGGTTTATGCTGGAAATGTATACTCCAGGATGTTATGAAGAGTGATCAGATGAACTGCAATTAATTGCAAAGTCCCTCTTTGTCATGAAAAAGAACTTAATCCCATAAAAGCCATTTCCACTGCATTCCAGCCCTGCCACAAAAGGACCTGCTGACATCATTTCATTGATTCTCTCGTTAACACAGGTGAGAGTGTTGATGAGGACAAGGCTGGAGATCACTCTGTCATGCTGATTGAGTTAGAATAGCAGACTGGATGCTTTAAAATTAGGGTGGTCGTTGAAATCATTATTCTTCGTCTGTTAACCATGGTTACCTGCAAGGAAACACATGCAGTCATCATTGTTTTGCACAAAAAGGGCTTCACAGGCAAAGATATTGCTGCTATTAGGATAAACCTAATCAATCATTCATCGGATTGTTTGGGGCATCCGGAAAAAAGATTGTCCGGAGAAGAAAAGGTGATCACTACCATCAGTCCTGTGTCATGCCAACAGTACAGCATCCTGAGACCATTCATGTGTGGGGTTGCTTCTCAGCCAAGGGAGTGGGCTCACTCACAGTTCTGCCCAAGAACACAGCCATGACTAAAGAATGGTACCAAAACATCCTCCGAGAGCCACTTCTCCCAACCATCCAAGAACAGTTTGGTGATGAACAATGCCTTTTCCAGCATGATGGAGCACCGTGCCATAAGGCAAAAGTGATAACTAAGTGGCTCAGGGAGCAAAACATCAACATTTTGGGTCCATGGCCAGGAAACTCCCCAGACCTTAATCCCATTGAGAACTTGTGGTCAGTCCTTAAGAGGCGGGTGGACAGACAAAGACCCACAAATTCTGACTAACTCCAAGCATTGATTATGCAAGTATGGGCTGCCATCAGTCAGGATTTGGCCCCGAAGTTGCTTGACAGCATGCCAGGGTCAATTGCAGAGGTCTTGAAAAAGAAGGGCCAACACTGCAAATATTGACTTTTTGCATAAACTTAATGTAATTGTCAATTGAAGCCATTGCCACTTATGAAATGCTTGTAATTATACTTCAGTATACCATAGAAACATCTGACAAAACACTGAAGTAGCAAACTTTGTGAAAACCAATACTTGTGTCATTCTCAAAACCTTTGGCCACGACTGTAGACAAACTGACCACAGCATTCCTGATCCAGTCCAAGAAGAAAATGCATGCATGTGTTTGTCCCTCCCTCCATCCATCCATCCATCCATCCATCCTACATCTACCTAACCTGGTCAGGGATGCAGGTGCATCAATACATACA
Source organism: Mormyrops boulengeri (assembly GCA_026781065.1). Lineage (NCBI taxonomy): Eukaryota > Metazoa > Chordata > Actinopteri > Osteoglossiformes > Mormyridae > Mormyrops > Mormyrops boulengeri. Next base: position 29,760,054 of record JAODLD010000046.1, read on the forward strand.
AAATAATTTCATACAGCCACCGAAATATGTGCTCCTGGCAAAGTTTACATTTCCTCTGGAAATGTTGCAGCATTTCAATGAAAATGAATATGACTTACTCTATAGAAATAAACATCAGTGAGTATGTTATTACTACTGAAGTGTGGGGAAGATATTTTATTCCACTAGCATATACCATAAAGGAAAAAAAAGGATTTTATTTCCAAATTCCGCAGAGCTGATCACGCTCTAGCCTCACGCCTCCAAGGTTAGGCAAATGGTCCCATATGGACCCCATGATAGAATGGACCATTTTGAGGGCACGCTTAGTCCTGCGTCGAGCGTTTGTAGTCGTCCCCCATCCCACACTGTGTGCAGGAGATCATTATTCCAACCAGCTTAACAAGCAAAGAGAACATGCCCAGCTTACAAACACAAGGATGCTGTAGGATATTTACTCAACAGGGGGCAGACATGAGCCCTGGGGATTTTCTCCTGTGCGCGTGTCTTTGCGCGTCCAGTGTAGTCATGAAAGAAACTGCCTTTCAGCACTCAATATGAATGAATGTTTGTCACAGTGAGACATATGCTACAGGATACTGAGCTGTTCCTAAAATATTATTAAAAAGCTGGTTATATATAACAAATATTTCAGTTCTACATCCACTCTCATGCCACTATCCCCCACATCCGGACTGCCTTAACTTCATACACTCGTAAAGCTTCCTGGATTTTTCAAGTAGAAAACAGTCGCCTTCCCAGTGTGCCCATGTGACTGGTGGCATTTCCTGGACCCTGGGAAAATTAATCACTCTGCTCCATTAAGAGTGTGCCTTCTCAGTTAACGACCTGCCAGAGGAGGGAGAAGCTCATCACAGGGGGTGACGGTCATCAGCAACACTGGCCGACACGCTGTAGATGCCCCTGACCCCCCAGCACTGTCCATACTCATCTTGAGCAAACAATATCAGAGGCTCAGTCAACCAGTTAACCACATAATCATTCATATTCCATTTCAGTATCTGTAGTAGTTTCACAAGCCCTGATTATATATCGACACCATCTGTTACTACATCACTTTGTATTACTTCTAAAACAGTGCAGGTACCTGGGACCTGGGACTCCTCTCCCCCATATGTCAGCCTGACCAGAGCATGGGGGTGCTGCCACATCAACCCGTGACCCACATGCTGGTTCAAGGGAGAAAGGGGGATTCATGTATTCTGGAATCTTCTTTTTCTCAGATCAATCAGAGAAAGATAACAGAATATATTCAATTCAATAATTTTTATTTTTATATAGTGCCTTTCACAACACAGTTGCCCCAGTACACTTGACGAGAATGTGTGACAATCCATTATCACATCATTTATGCAAAATGGTGCATGGAACATCGTTAAAGAGAAATAAAGAAAACAGATAAACACCATCAAAATGAGACCAAAAACTCCCAGTAAGGAGAAAAGAAAAACTTCTGCGGTTCCAAGGTTGACTGGCTGCCCACCCTGCCAGGTCACACTTTAAATGATTGAATACACTGGAAAATGAGCCTGCATCAATAAAAGCAAGCCCTACACTGTGGTCATAGTCAGAGTCCATCAGTGTGCCAGTTCTCCAAGCAGGTCTGTGGTTTGTAAGGCAGATCGTTAGTCATGCTCCATGGGACTGAGCCAGCGCTCCAGCTCAGACACCATCCAGAAATGCAGAGAGAACAAAATAGGTCTAAGCACTGACCCCTGCAGTACTCCAAAATTGACTTGTGACATTGACAAAGGAGTGCTGATGCTGGATGCTTGAATGTAGTATTATCAGTTGGTGAAATAAGACCTAACCCACTTCAACACTATTCCGCACAAGCCGACATCAGATTCAAGCCTGTGTAACAGAATAGAATGGTCAACCGTGTTGAAAGCCACAACAAGGTCAAGGAGCAGGAGTACAGTCACATTGCCAGCAACACTTGCCATTTTACAACTCTGGTTAAAGCTATTTCAGTGCATTCTCCTTGACGGAAGCCAGACTGAAATTTATCAAGTATGTTGTGTGTGTTCAAGTACGACTGAAGTTGAGCTGCGACTATTTTAGTGACAAGTCTGTAATTGCCGAGTTCTTGTGGATTGAAACTTGGTTTCATCAGCAGTGGTCTGATAACTGCTACTTTAAATTGCTTGGGCACAATGCCTGAAGACAGGGATGCATTCATTATGCCAGATGCATATCTTGGCAGAATTCCCAGGGATTGTTTCAGAAGCTGAGTGGGGATTTGGTTCAGTGGACAAGTGGTCAGTTTTGTTTCTTATTAGTGTTTTTAACTCCTGTTCATCGACTCATTCAAAAACATTAAGAATGTTTGTACGTTGCGTTTGTATTAGACTTATCTGTGGGTCATTCGAATGTGTTTGAAGTCATGTTCCCTATCAATATTAGCTGGTTGTAAAGATTCAGACCAAGACTCTCTCAGCCAACCAGCTGAACACTCTCTGTGACATTTTATATTCAAGTTTTTATACTCAAAAAAGTTGGTCTGGATTTTTACTTTCTGGACCTAAATTCCCCACTTCTGGTTAGAATAATAGGCTGAACAAGCCCTATATAGGTTTTGCTTGTACTTTTGCAGGCTGGCAGACCAGCCAACTTAAACACCTCTAACACCATAGATTCTTCTATTTGCACTCTACTTTTGAGGGAACATGTGCGATCATTAAACCATGGGGAATGGTTAGTTCTGACTACTTTATTATCGAAGGAGATGCTTCATGCAGAACCTGACTCACCACTGTATTAAAGTATGCGTGATTTCATTCACATTTGTACTAGAGATGTGGTTTGCATTACATATTACAAATATAAATCATAATAAATATCTCCCATTTAGGTGTCATGTCATAATAATCTCTGACAGTCACAGAGCAGTGCTGAATCAGAAAGGTGGTTAGAAAGTGGTCAGATGAGGACTTACCCAGCAGACAGACAGATACCTGAACATTTCTTTGATTTAGCAGATGCTGTGTTGTAGAGTATCTGAGTCGGTGCCAGAAATAAAGTCAAGGTAGGAAGATACGCTCCCTTCAGTTTGGGCCTCTTAGTAGTCAGACATGCAAACTGTTTGCTAGGTTTTAAAATAGCATAAATTATCCCCTCTCGTTGATAAAAGGTAGGCCCTTCCAAGTTGATAAAAAAGGCTATACTTTGAGATGCACACCATGCCTCTAACCAGCAGTTAAGGGAGAGTGGCCTCCCATCTGTAAAGGATGGTAAGTGTTGCATCAAAACTCAGTGCACCTAGAAACATCACACAAACATGAGCTCTCATGGGAATTGCTCCAAACCTCCTAACCTGTAGAGGGCAGAATGAACAACCTGTGTTTGTTAGAAAACCTAAAGATCAGCCAGTGTTTCCAGAGGGACCCATGTATCTGTGCACCTGGAGAGAAAGGCTTTAAATAAAATAAATAAAGCAAATAAAACAAAAGAACACTCGGCTCACGATCAAGACACTGGAGATGCAACTGGGCATTTAAAATGTATAAATTAAGTTTGCAGTGTGTAAATTAAGTCATCTCACCAGTACTTCAGTCATGACCAGTAGCTTGTTTGCTCAGCCTGTCTGATCAACTGTCGCTTATTTACTTGTTCATGTTAAACAACATGACTGTTTAGTTTGAAGGTGTTATATTATGAGCAAAAGTGTAACAGACTGATGGACATCGACTATTGGCTCAATTTGCGTTATATTACTGTATTAAAAGAAGCAACGGTTTATGTTTGTAGAAAAGCATCTACTGTTTGCATTTTTACTATAGTTCATTTAAATGAAGTGGAATAATATATTGTGCTGCTTGTGTATTTATGTAAACTTAATGTGTTTTCTGAATTTTGCTGGACTTGACTTCTTTAGTCTACTTTTACTTTAGTTTATTTGTGACAGTGATGGCTGGGATATCGATGAATAAGATTAGATGTTTAGTTTAAAAAAATGTATATTTAAAATGAAGTAATACTTTTTGTTGTTTATCTTTAAAGATTATCAACCTAACCTTACTTCTAAATAAAGAAGATAATTGAGTTGTCCCTTGCATCCTTCAGTCTTGAGAAGGCAGTTTTTCAAGTTTGGGCAAGAGCTGAGTTGTTAAAACCTTGTTAAAAACATAACTTGACAGTAAGGGACTGCAGAGAATTAGGTTCCAACATTTTGCTTTTGCGTACATAGGAATAAAGTTCCTCTTTAATATCTCAGACTTTCTATCATTAGTTCCAGCCTGAACAACCAAAGTGGAGGCTTTATTACTAGAGAGTGAGTCCAATTTCAACGCAATGTCGGATTCTCTGGCCCCAAGACACTTTACAAAAAACGCTGCTTAGCAATTATTGGAAACTCTTATGTTCCTACATATCAAGTCTCCAATTATGAGCCCCTTTTCCATTTGGAAGGATGTGCTGCTGAGAGCAGAGAACATGCTGTTGAGCTCAGGGGCCCCAGTAGAGACTCTGTGCTCCATGATAGCAACATCCTGTTTGCTGGAAATTTAGGCTGATGAAAGCATCTAGGAACAACTGGGTACAAGAGATTATATGTGCAGCACGATTAAAAGAAAATCGCCACGTTGCATACTTGACAAATCTATAAGAGGGCCGTGTGTCATCATACCCAAGACGACAACAAAGAAGCCACAAAATAAGGACATCAATCATGAACTCCATTATGTTGTGCTACAGCGATCCTGTTTTCTTCCTCACAAAAAAGTCGTACAGTGATGATGAAAGTGTGCTCAGGCCTGGAATGTTAAGTGCAATGTAAGCACAGAACAGCAGGGGAGTTGGGACGAGGTACAGTTATGCATGGGCATCGTATGAGACAAGCGGGCCTAGTGTGAGTACACCCTCAGGGGCCCTTGGAACCATCCTAACTGTCCCCCAGCCCCCCCGGTGCCCCTGGTTGGGCTGAAATGCTGACTGGTGTGCGGAGCTCTCAGCACTTAGATCCCAATCTGACCATGACCTAGGGCTTGCATGTGCTACTGGGGCATATACTGTAGAGGGGCGGCGCTTCATGGGTACCTGTGCACTAGCTGAAAGCTGATTGGCCCCCGGAGTGCCCCTCTCACTTATTCACCGATTCAGTCAGAGCCGAAACAAGTCATGAAGACCTGCCATAAACAAGAAATCAATTAAGCCAGCGAACATTAATGTAATTACAGCTCTGTGAAATACACTTTGGAAATAAACATTGCAAATGTTTAGCTGCTTAACTGCATTTCTTCATAATCCCTGAAATGTTATCACTCACAGCTGTTCTTTCAGCATTTATTTCACTAAATAATATCTCGCTTTGCCCTCAGTAAAGTGTGTGTGTTGGCTGAATTATTTCTTGTAAAATGAGAGATTACAGATAGAAGCATCTATGAGTGACATAACAATTATGATTTCAGTTCAGTGATAGAAGGAAAACGGAAAGTGTTTGAAAGAAGCATTTGTAGTCTCGCTGTAAACTCGATATTTCAAGATGACCTGATACGACATAAGGCAAATGGAAACTCTTACACAGTAAAACTTGAATTGCAGTGAGCTCATTTTGCGTTAAATAAATATGTGTCATATTTATGCATTTATGCATATCTCTTCAGTCATGATAATACTGATATGCTCACAGTGACAGGGTTGGGGGCTTGGTTCCACATCTGCCCTGTTTGTGGGGCTTGCATGTTCTCCCCATGTCTGGGTTGTCTGGATTCCCCCAGCAATTCAAATTCACACAAAGAGCATCTGTAATGACCGGTGGTATGAGCAGGAAGCGGGGAATCAGGGTTGGGAAATGGGAATCCAAAACACGGGATTTATTTGTAGAAGGCACAACGAAGAACAACACGGTACAAACTTCAATGACAAGACTGGTGGAAATGTACTCGAACGCGGACTGAAATACACAGGACTCAACGGAAATGACAGGAAACATCTGGTAACAATTGGGATTGCACACGAGGTTAATGAGGGGCGTGGCACATGGGAGAATTGGACGAGCAGGTCGTGACAGCATCACCCTTCATGTGAGTGTGTGCATGTATGTGCCCTGTGATTGGCTGGCTTGCCATGCAATCTGCACCCCAGCCTTGTACCCTGTGCTTCCTGGGATTGGGTCCTGCCTCCTTACCAGAATAAGCTGCTGGAAGATGAATGGATTGGTTGATTGGATGAAATACATGCTATATGTACATATATTGTATTTAGAAATACGATAGTGCTAGGAGATACTCAGAAGAGACACACATGTGCTCTGATTGTAGAGCTTGGCGTATTTAAGCTAGAAGCCTTTACCTGAGAATGTAAATATCAGATCCAAGTGGGAAAGAAGCTTTTCCATTTTCACTTTTAATTAAAAGCCGTTATCTCCGACCATGGCGATTCAAACATGTGACAGGGCTGGAACATTCAGGAAGCAGCAGGAACGGAAAGAACAGGGCTAACTAAGCAATTCTGAGGTTTGCATAACAGCCCCAGGGTACAACTGGCCCCTGGATAGATTGCTATTTAAGGTGGATGGATGGATGGATGGATGGATGGGTGGACAACAGGCCAAGGAGTATGACTGAAAACATCTAAGTACTGCCTAAAACATGCTCTCCTCTCTACCCCATAGGTAACAAATCAGAAATAAGCTGGGTCTTTTTTTTAACAAAATAATCTTTCATGCAAGTGTTAAATATGTACTATTTCAGCAATATATGGGTCCGTTTGAAAAGGCTGCGTGCAATAAACTGTAGAAAACATGTATAGAATGTTTTGATGTAGCATATTTTAAGATGATTACATCTAACCCATTGTCCTGAAGAATAGAATTGCATTGTATTTTTTGTGGTAAATAAAGGCTACAAATCAGCCTCTGTGATGTGAAAGGTACAATACAAAACTGCACAGCCAGATTTTCTGGGTTTTATTACTAGTGCCGCAAGCTGGTATTGTTGTACGAACAGGATAGTAAAGTCAGAAATAATGGGAACAAAAGATCAGTCATTTTAGGAGCTTACAAATGTTCTTCTGGTGTTCTTATAATGACAAAAAAAAACTCCACTACCTTTATGAAAAACAAACAACATGCTACCAGGAAGCCAAGGAATCGTTGTTCCTCTTCAGGGCTATTTCAGATGTTTTCAAGCTCAGAAAACAAAGTATGTCTGTGGCAGGCTCTGGCACCATAGTAGGAGATAATTTTGGAGTTATTTTCAGTTAATGGACTTAAAGTTCATGCAGTCAGAGGTACAGTTCCTCAAAAAGAAAGTACACATTTCATAAAACATCACTCAGTCCTACCGCTATGTGTAAGAAATTGGTTATGCTTACATTCTCGACCATTCGGCCTTGCCTCTTTGAGCCTGCACCCATAAGGAGAGTTTGTAGACTCTGCTTTTGGAGTGAATTAACACTGAGCCATTACTAGAGAGTTTGAATTAGTACTAGATTGTATTTAATGGCTCACAGGGCCTCTTTGAGCAAACCTATAACAAGAACAAATGTAGGAGAGTCACTTTGAGGGACCAGCTCATTAGGCATAGGTGCTGTTTGGTTTCTAAAGTAACTTTTTCCCAAGGTCACAGTTAGGTTATGTCACATGACATAGTCCCATCCACTTAAATCTAATTATGAGCCATGGAAATTGGACGCTTTATCCCATTCATCTTTATTAACGTATAACCCATTACTGGCATATATTGTTTTCATTTAATCAGTATTTTAAATGGCAAACTGAAGACGGCTAACTGACTGTTTGCAAGCAGTCAAGGTGATTTAAAAAGATGGGCAGTGACCCTTTAGATGAGATATAAGTTAGCCGTATTTGGATGTAAGTTAGCCGTATTTGGATGCAAGTTAGCCGTATCTGGATGCAAGTTAGCCACATAGGGGTATATACAGTATATTTACAGTTAACACATAAAGGACATAATGAACAAATCAACCTTCCATGAAAAAAGAGAGCTGTCCCTTTCTGTTCACAAGCTGTCACGTTGTCCCATGCCTTGTGTTGCTTTTCAGGTCATGTCACCAGAGTAGGAAGGGCTGTTCATTCAGGTGACCTTGATTAATGGCTCTACCCGCGGCTGAAGTGCATGCATGCTTTGCATCGAAGAATTAAATGATGCCGTCAGTTTGGTCGACCCTTCACTGCGTTCCATCATGCCGGCTCGCTATGGCGTCAGAGTTGTGCTATCAGCCTGAGTCATGCCGCAGACCGCCTGGCCTCCGGAGGGAGCCACTGCAAATCTGCAAAGGTCTTAAAGTCATTAAATTAGATAGGTCGCATGAGCACTTCAGAAAACAGACTGTAATATTACAAAAATAGGAGCAAATGTTGTTGGGTGTATCAGCAGCACGTTCCGCGTGACAACATGGAGCTGAGTGCCGTGAAATAACATCCCAGTAACTAATCACAGTGCTCTGGCCCATCTGTTTGGTTTGATGCCTGTGATGAAATGGGAAGCACCCTGTGTTTGAAAACGAAACAAGACCATGAGCAGAAAATGAAAAACTGCAGCCGATCAATAATTCAGCCGTGACGAAGCAGGCCCGTGTTTCCTCAAAACTGGCTCCTGGAGGGCTTTCGGATGGTCTGAGGAGGCGAGCAGTGTCAAGTCATCTGGCAATTGAATCAAATTGCATGATGAATGCTAGGACAAACTTCCATCATCTACCTCAGTGCCTCAATGTGGGGCCCATAATGCACTTGGTTTTCCAGGTTCAAGTGCAAATTCCAAGCAGTGCATTAACATTTTCACAAAGATTTGTATTATTCTGAAAACAAACCCAACTGGATGACAAATTACATGTGAGAGAAATTTTAAGCTTAATTAAAATTATCATAAAATCCTATAGGTGTTAGCTGTTAGACGCTGAGCCATGTCTGGCTGGCTTTGTCTCTGGGCAGGAAAAATAAGAAATGGACTCCAGAGTTTCCGTCAAGTGGGGATATTATTCAGAAGTATCTCCAGGTCCTACATTCGCCACGGCATGCCTGGGGAATCAAGGGACCACATCACCCTCATCAGGTGTAGGGGAGACAGGTGCTGCTCCAGATGTGGAGCCTTTCTTTTGGCCCTGGAAGGCGACTCACATCACACCAGCCAGGCAGCCAGGACTGCGTGTGTGCTACTCCAAAGCCCCTCACCTCTCTCCCCAGGCATGGTGGCACTTAAGGCTGGGTCACACTTACTGCGGACAGTCCATGTCACGGTGCCAGAGCCTGCCACAGACTTGATGTTATAGTTTCAATTTTTTAAGTTCATTTTTATTTTACTTTAAATTTTCATTTCAAATTTAAACCCACACAGTTTTCAGTGTGGTTCATTAGTTTTTGCATTAAAGATGTAAAAAAATTTAGTTTTTATAGATTTTAGTTTAAGTTTTAGTAATTTTACTTTGGAGATAAATGGAAAGTTGAGGACTAGCTAGCTACTACAAAATGCCGCGATGTACTGCTGTTAGCTATTTCTGTGATCCAAGTGTACTACTATCAGCCATGGCGGTGTTGTAGACGTTTAGCAGCTATCGCTGCCCCGCATCCTAACCGCAGATTTCCTGCTAATCCCTCTGACTAGCGTTTGCCTTGAAGTGCCCAAGCCTCCACTCTTGCAGTGCACTCTGCTACAGGGTCTCCCCCCAGCCCTAGTTGCTGATGTGGGAGATTCTGGGCCCTGGGGAAGACCCCCAGAGAGGGGTGAGAGAGCACAGGATCATGTCATCCTTACAACCATGTACCAGCTGGCTCCTGCTGGATTCTGGTTGGGGGGGGAGCGGGGGGAATGCTACACTCCAAAACTGACAACCCACACAATATCTCCATGCTGGGTCACCAGAGGACCTTGGAGGGCTAAAGGAGTGCATTAGAATCAAGCATGAAATCGATTCATCACCCTCTGCTGGTACGTTGCATGTTGCCATGGTTATATGTGTACATTGTGACTCATTATGAGAAGTGCAGTGGAGTAGCAAGTGGTTTACAGTTCTATTGTTGTCTCTCATTAGCATAGCCTCCCAGATATGAACTGTTTTACATTTTGCATTTATAATATATTTACCATTGATCCGTAAATCTTTAAAGAGATCTTTAAATGAATTTACATACATTAACATTAATTTTATTTGTTAAATGACTCAGAGAGATAAAATGGAAACGGCTTTTAGAGCGAACTGTTAAGCATTTAAGAGTAAACTTGTGCAATGGTGGTATTATTAAGGGAAAGTGTGGTTTTGGTTGCGGGCTTCTGAGTCTGGAGAGTGTGTGTCATGGGATAGACAGGAACAGATAAATCTGGGAACATTCTGGGAGGAAGCCATCAGTGGAAGAAGCGGCATATTGTGGTACAGAAGGGGCTGTGGGGTATGGGCTGCCAGAGGGAGACGCAGGATCACAGGAAAACCAAAAGGGGGCAGCACCTGATGGAGAGGCCAGAGAAGCAGGAAGAGCCCCCCCCCCCAATATGGAGTCACTGTTGTGAGTGCTGGGCAGGGAGCTCAACCGGGAAGCAGACACAGTGCGACATTAGGTACCACTGACATGCTGACACCGCCAAGGGAGGGAAGCAAGACCAGCAGCACTGCTTAAATGTGACATGCCTTTGTCGGGGTGGACGGGGCCCTCTCAGCAGCCGCCAACAGGAGGCCCGAGCTGACTGATGGATATAACACAGGCGGCGATACACCTGGCATCCGCCGGGAGGGGAGACGTGCTGACCTCAGCCCCAGGAACCCGGGGGATGCTGTTCCAATCAGTGCCGCCACAGGACTCGTCGGGCTCATGAAATCCCAGCGCGCTCCAGCTGGTACTGCCACCTTCCCGCATGTTTCATGTGACCGACTGTCTGCTGCCTTTCTGGATGGTTCCGAGGAGTGTTGTGTACAGCTGGGCAGAAAACTGAATTTGCGGCGTTTGTGGAAAATATTTGGGGGAAAATACTTGGAAAATATTAGAAATATGAGAAAAAGGTCTCTGCCTCCAGCACAAGAAATGGCAGCCAAAAGCATCGTTTGTCAAACGTAAACATTCTACAGCAGTTTGCGGCGTGTTGGTTGCTGACCAAGAGGCACAAGACCACAGCAAATAATCTAGGGCTGCATTTAAAGAAAGAATATAGGACCTTTAAGAAAAGTCAACTCAGCATTGTGTACAAGCTAACAGGAGAGACTAATTTCACTTCACAAACAAAGGCTTTAACAAGCTAATTAGTTCACTCCGGGGCCAGCTGGATCTCATTAACCCAGGCACTTACAAGCCAGGGTCTGGTGATCAATTTCCATGGAAATGCATCGGTATAACCCTCACCCCCGCATGATTAAACCGGAACCCATTGAAAAAAGACCAGGAGTAAAAATAAGGGACTGTTAGATTATGAACACGGATGTAATTTATAAAGAAAATGAACATTAACTGCATCTTTCAGTGAAGTGAGTTTATTTATCACTTAATTTGTGTTTTCATCTTATCTACTGATAATGCCCCACTGTGACGAAATATTAATCCATCCATCCATCCATTTAATCTTTATTGTTTCAGGAAACATTTCTGCTGGCATTTTAACACGTTTGGCTTTTAACAGATGTGGATGCAATTTACAGTATTATTTGAAGGATGGAAATCCTTGTGCAGGCTGCATGCTTTTCACGGGTAAGAAATAATTTTGTCAGCTTTCAGCAACCTAAGAATTTTATTTTCAGGTCCAAGGATCCTGAGAGAGGTATTTTCAGACTGGCCAACCACGGGTGCTTCCAGATTGCCCAGCACTTCACTGAGCACTCTCTCTGACATCTCACAGACTTCGCCCTCTCTCCGCCCCGCCCTCCGTCGTGCCATTGCTAGCCGTTTCTTTTGTCACTCATCCAGTACTGCTTTTTTTTCAGTTCCCACCACAGAATTGAGTCACTTTGACTTTTACTGTGCAATCTGCAAACTGCAAATTTCTCTCGGCATGGATTCTTGAAAAAATTTAGTTACAGTTGTTCAGTGAAATATCCACCTTTGCTTCCCCAAGTGACAGGATATTCCTTCTGGACCTCTTCAGCAGTGTTATAGTTGTTTATCACCATCGAGTGACTAAAATGGAAGAATTTTTCAGAGTTGAGCTGCCAGCTGAAGCTCATTGGCCAAGCAGGGAGCCAACTGGGGAACCTTGCAATTAGTCCAGTCGTTCCATGAGAATGGATGCACCATCCATAAGATAAGATGGAGTTTATTGGTCCCTTAGGGAAATTCTTGTGCATACTGCAGCAAGGCACATGGTGCACAAATAAAATATTCTAAGAAATGGAATATTTTATATGTATATATTCATTTTTAATAGAAACAGTGAAGCAACATCTGCTAGCTTCTTAAGGGACACATAATTACATACAGGATGGCTCAAAGTCACCTAATTATGTTCAATAAAATAGTCTCAAAGTGACTATTCTTGGACGATCTGCACCTTGTGTGTCAACCAAATGACTGATCTCATATACATTTTATTCCCCTTGGTATTCGCTCTTTCAGTGCTTCTTCATGTGTCTTTAATACTGCAGGGATTTTTGGTCTTTGACCAAAAGGACCGTCTTGTCTGTATCTTTGCTTGCTGGTAACAATTAGATCCGCTGCCTTCCGCCTCTGCCATTGCCAGAGAGTGCTGTCTATTGTGGTACCTCCAAACATCTGTTGTACATTCGTGTTTAAAAAGTACGTCCCTGCTTCCTGGTAAAAAAGGCTATGGAGCATCTTCAAAATGCTGCATCCGTCTTACAGGTGGAACATGACACAGAAAGAGACTTACGTGTTCCTCTTGTAAGCTAGCTAGCAGTGGGGGAAAAACTCACTCTTTTCAGATATTATAGCTATCCTCCAACCAATGTGAGATGTGCTACTGCCACTGGCTGGGAGTGTACAGAGAAGACTGGGGGAAGCACATCAAAGACGACACGTAACCTGGCTGCATTCCAGGTGAGAGCAGGCACAGAGTCAATAGGATTAGGGCATGGAAGATGAACAGCTCAACTCAAGCACTAGCCATAGGCATTTCCATCGCCTAGAAGACAGGAAGTACATTTAGGATACTTTGTTTTTTCTGCTACTAGAGGAGCTTGACTATCATCTAGGGCAGGGGTCATCAACCTTTTTGAAACTGAGAGCTACTTCATGGGTACTGAACCCTACGAAGGGCTACCAGTTTGAAACGCCCTTCCAAACTTATCTAAACTTCATGTATAATAAACATGTTTTAAATGCTTTTTTTAAAGATATTGTCATTTTCAAATCTGTATAAATGCAAATGTGAAGAAAGAAAGAAAGAAAGAATAGCAACAGGATAAAATTTTAGATGCTGCTCACTGGTGAGTTGTGCTATTTTTAGAACAGGTCCGGGGGCAACTCATGTGGTCCTTGGGGGCATCGTGTTGGTGACCCTTGATCTAGGGGAATAGAACCTCTCTTTACCTTGTAGGCAATCACTGGGTCTGCTGGGTAGGCCATGTCATCCAGACACAGCGCCTCAGGAGGCCAGGAGCCAACTCAAAGTAACACAGAAGAAATGCAACATTGAGTTAAAGAACGTAAGATGCATAATGAGGTGAGATGATGAGACACGACAAGATAAGTTGCTGTGTCATGTTCAAAAATACAGGATGTGCAAAAGAATTAAATAGATCATTAAATAAATATTATTTTAAGAAGTGTCAGAAAGCAAGTCTATTGTCCCCAGTGCTCAACTTGGGCTGGTGTGGAGGTCACCTACTGACAGAAATGGGAGGAGCTGCACAGTTTAAAAGTCAAAAGGAGGAAGGATCTCCTGTGGGGCTCGGTGGAGCTCCTCGGTCATACGAGACTCTTGATGAAGGAGCTTGATAAGTGTACGTCTGTTGCCTTCTGTCTGCTGCCCCAACACACTACAGCGTAGAACAGGGGTGGGCAATCTTATCCGCAAAGGGCTGGTGTGTATGTGAGTTTTCACTGCAACTCCCTAATTAGGTCACTAATTAGAGGACTGATTGGCTGAAGAGTCCCCACACCTGGGTTTGACCAGCTGACCTAAAGGTTATCCCAAAAACCTGCATACACACTGGCCCTTTGTGGATAAGATTGCCCACCCCTGGCATAGAGGATGCTAAGGGGGAGAACATCCACAGCATCTTGAAATAGATATTAAATGACCAAAAACTCTTCACTCAACTCCTGTACTGATACCACAATGTTAGTCATCTGCAAACTGTAGCTTAAGTCAGAGGTGTAGAGCATGATCATTAAAGATAATAGCAGAGTCCCCTGAGGTGCCCCTAAGTTGCACACAGTGGTGTCTGATGTGCAATTCTGCAGTCTCGCATGCTGTAGCCTAATAGTTAGGTAGCTTGTTATCCACGACACCATTGGCTCATCAACTTGCATCTTCTCGAGCTTATATCCCAGTAGGGCTGGTTTGATGGCATTAAAACCACTGGAAAAGTCAAACAACATGACTCTCACACTGCTGCCTGGGTCATCCAGATAAGCGTACGCCCAGTAAAGAAGGAAGATGATGGCATCTTCAACACCGATGTGTGGCTGGTATGCAAACTGCCTTGGGTCCAATGAGTTGCGCACCATAGTCTGGAACCTCTCTCTACATTCTAGGCAATCACTGGGTCTGCTGGGTAGGTCATTTCATCCATAGACAGAGGCTCTATGAGCAGGTTATGGCTCCCAATAGGGGACCAGGGGCTTAAAAGATGCATTACAACAACCAATCGCAAGCAACACTGAAGAAATGTAACATCGAGCTTAGAGACATAAGATATAAGATGAGATGAGACATAATGAGACGAGATGAGACAAGACAAGATTAGATAAGATGCTATATAATTTTGGAGTTCACAACACCCGTCTCTTCAGTGACTTCATGACGTGAGATGTCAGTGCCACTGGCCTATTGTCACTGAGTGCAGTGGGCATGTTTTCTTGGGTATAGGGACCAGGAAGGTGGTTTTCCAGAGCACAAGGACCTTCTGAAGATTCAGACTCAGGTTAAATATGCACTGCAGGATGCCAGACAGCTGAAATACACAGCCCTTGAAGTACCCCGGGCTGATCCGGGCCAGCTGCCTGCAGAGTTAGCACAATGTCGCTGTGTTGCATGGATTTCCTCCATATGCTAACTGGTATTTCTAAAGTGCCCATAGGGTGTGTTCCCCGTGACATACTAGGGTCCTGTCCAGGGTGTCTTAGGCCAAGTGATGCATGTGAATCACTCCAGGATCATCCTTAACCCTGAGCTGGATAAGCATTTGGAAGATGGATGGGAGTAGATTTCCAAATCCAATAGGGAACAAAATAGATGCACATGACCTGTTTGTCAGATGGAGGTTATTTGATATTTTGCCGCTATACCTCTGAGACCAAAACACAGCTGAGTACCTAAAGACAGACAGGTGTGAAGCCTGGGACAGAAAGTGATTTGATCTCTATTTTAAATGACATTTTGAATCACTTACAAGGTTTGGATAGAACAGTGGAAACATCCTGATAATTGCCATTCAGTCTGACAAGACTCAGCTTTGTAGCTATGTTTGTAATTGTGATATGACTTCAAAGTCACTTGTCACATGGAGTTGCCAGAGGGCATTCTTTTCACTCCCTGTATTTCCCTGTTTCAGGCTCTCAGATATGACAGCACCAGTGGTGACTGCTCTAAGACTTCAAGGGAAGCTCAGTCTCCTATAGAATGTCATGAAACATAAGTACTGTTGTATTTACATTGATATTAGTGTGCTGGAATGTGTTCAATGTGTTCAATACATGGCTAGTTTGTTCCGAATCAGCAATCATTTCTCGCAGGTTGTCTTTCCTGATTTTTTTTCTTATACATTACTTTCCCATGGCAGCTCGATCCAATAAAACACACTGACGTGGAGCTTCACTGGACTTCAATGGCACTTCGGTTTTCAGTGCAGCAAAGCTGGACGTTTATTGGACAAATGCTTCAAAGCATCATTTCCAGGGAAGCTCAGCATCTCTGGGATTAAATGGGGCTTCAGAGAATGCTTTGATTTCAGTGCTACAAAGCTAGATGATTATTGGACAAAAGCGTCATTTCCAGGGAAGCTCAGCGCCTCTGGGAGTAAATGGGGCAGTGGGCGAGGCAGGATGCTGGGCTGCTACATGATGATTGGAGGAACTGTCGAACTGGCCGCACCTCTTTTTGACTGACAGCATTTCGAAATTATACTTTGGCATCAGAGCATTTCAAGTTCAGTCCCATGTGAATTTTTGGGAAATGAAGTCCTTTCATTTTTTTTGTAAACATCCTACTGTAAATAAAAACATAAATGTAGCATTTTTGAGTTCGCTCCTTGTTTCGTTAGTAAAGTCCTTTCATTTATTTCAAAATAGGTCGGGAGGGTGCGGTGGGGGGGACTTTGATTCCCAAAGGTAAGACTAGCTAAATGACTTCTTAGCATTTCTGACTCTGTCTCATAGTTCTGCTGCCCCACAGTCGTTTCAGGGACAAATCTACAAGAAAAATTGCAATAATATGAGAACCTTGCAGTGATCACTGTGGTGGCTCAGAGCCCCACTCAGGAAGCCATAACCTGTCCCAGAGAGGAGCTTGTAGCTGCGCCCAAAGGCCTGGAGCAGCTGTTTCTGCGACACTGTTCTTCTTAATCATCTCTCATGACTTCAGGCAACAATGAAAAGTCTCCCTGAGCTGGGAGGTATATGGAGGTAAGACTGCAGTGAGGAGCTGTGGATCAGGCTTAAAATAGTCCCCCTGGTACCAAAGCCACTGGATGAAGGCAAGAATGAAGCAGTCCAAAGGAATACTAGTGGGGGATGGCGTATCCTCGTGACGAAGTCTCGGGAGCCTCATAAAGCCTTTCCCACCATGTCCTTAGCGTCCTGTGGCGGCTGCTGAGATTAACATGTATGTCCGACTATGTTAACAGCTGGAGCTGATTTAACAGCCTTCTCCCTGCTTCACCCTCCCTCTCTTTTCTCTTGGTGGATTGGCTCTGAACTCACGACAAGCCCCACGAGCTGAGCTGGCGGTTCTTCAGAATTGCACTTCTAATTTGAATTTTAATGCTGAGGTTTTGCTTAAAAGAAAACTTGGGCTCGCACTTTGGGTTTAATGGCTTTTTAAATCATGAGGTATGAAGTGAGGCAGGTCAAGGAACATCCATTTGTGTAAAACCGATAAAATATGTATACTGTTTGTTTTATTTCCTGATGAAACAGTATTTTCCATCAGGGAGCATCAATCTATCTTCTAACTGCCTATCCTGGTCACTTGTTCATGGAGGGGGGGGGTCTAGACCCACCAGGTAATGTAGGCCACAAGGTTGGGGATAGCAGTCGATGTCTTTTTTCCTTTTTCACTAATTATATATAGACCAAAACAGTTTCATAGTGTGGCAGGGTACACATATGTCCATAGACATAACAAATGACTGATTAAATCTTGTCCAAATGAAATCGCAGCCAGCACATTTTATTGCATTTAATTTGAAGGATCTAATTAATAGCAATTTTAGAACCTGCTAATTGTATGCTAAAATGTCAGGGTAATGAAAGCTAAAATGGAGACAAAAGAACATACAGCTCTGGAAGAAATTAAGAAGAGACCACTCCATATTTTTTAAACATGTGTATTTTAAAATACTGCTTTAACACTGCTTCTGCTGCCAGAAGGCTACACTGCGATCAGGCTGCTTCAGGCTCAATGTTTCTAAGACAGCAGAACATAAGAACAGTGTGGAGCAGAAGACACTGGGAATGACCAAAACCAGCCAGGTAGAGGGCAGAAGTGACCATCATCTTATCCAGCAGTGTCTCATGAATCGGAGGATGACCTCAAGTGACCTTCAAGACAAATGGGAAACATTAAGTGGTGCAGAGTGCACGGCTAGGACAATTCATAACAGGCTCCTAGAAGCAAGACTGAAGACCCATAAAGCAAGGAAGACACTCTTCATCAATGAGAAGCAGGGAAGACTGCAGTTTCCCAAAAAAAGTGATATTTTACACAGGCACATACTCATAAATTGAGAAATGAGTGACACGGAATTTTTTTTTGTTTTCTCTTAATTTTTTCCAGAGCTGTATGAGCAAACGTTACTTGTTCCCAGCATGCACTGAGCCCTGTTTGAATAACCAGTACCTTGGAGCTGTCATTTAAAGTGGGCTTAGCAAATATGTCAATTAAGTATTAGCATACAGCTGCTACAGATTCAAACGCTGAGTTTTATTCATATTATCATATTACTATGGTGACACCCTTCCCTGACACAACCACTCCTACCCTCCCCAAATCAGGCAGGTGTACTTACAGAATAATTACGCTGACCTTGAGCTAAGCAGACAGACTAAAGTGATCTCCCACTTTCCTGTCCTGCCTAATACGGTGCTGGATCTGGACGTTTATCACATACCAGTGCCGGAGAACAATATAGATTTGGCCTGTGACAGAAAGCATCTCACTGGTCCAGTGGCAATAAACCCTTTATTAAGCTCCAGAGCAGTGCGAGCTGGGGTACTGGACAAGACCATGACTTTGTAATGACTGTATTAGTCAGAGACAGACTGCTGTGGGATCCTCTGGCAGGTGTACTGAATGGAGCATTCTGGGTAATCTGTCATCACAGCTCATCTTTACCTCATCTAATGGAGCACTCAGCAGCCCAGCCAAACCACTGGCCTGATCATATGCATTGACTAATCACAGATTAATGCTTACTGATCTACAGATGACTTTCCTTCTGCAATAAAAATGGCTCTTCTTGTTGCTACTGTTACTACTTGGACTGAAAAAGCACCTGACCGAACCCAGAAGACAGTGTGAAGATTAAAGCAAATGAACAGCAGTAAAAGCCTGCTGTGTCTGCATCTACCGTTCAACTATTATAAGAACTATTATTTTCCCTTTAATGATATTCTGTTATGTTTTGTGTTATTTATCACAATCTTACAGCCTTACTTTGAGGCCTTTTCCATTTGGTCGGGCAGTTAGTGTTGCTGCCTTCAACACAGACTGAGTTCACTTTTAAGTTGGAAATCTACATGTCTCCAGACTGCAAGAGGAAGGCTCACACAGGGATCGGGAATGGAACCAACAACCCTGTTGGTGTTAGCTTCACAGTGCTATCCCCTCAGCCCCCACACCATCTCTTACTCATTCTAATGCTAATGCAAATGCTAATAACAATCATAATAATCATAATAATAAGAAAAGGACCTTTTGTATCAAATGTGAATTCACTTCCCTGGTGGCAAACCAGAACATAAATGATGACATGTAATATAAATGGAATGCAAAAAATCTCTTTTCTGTAGAATTATATATTAAGTGACACTTTCATGGGTATAAAAAAATAACAAAATAGCCAGCACAAGTATGAAGGACTCCAAGTGTTGGGAGAACAAAGAAGGGGTTTTATTTAAACAAAACGGGAGCAGGGAAACAATGAGGACTGTCTAAGGTCAGAATGAGAAGATTGGCATGAGGAAGGACACGGGCAGACAGGAGGCACGATGCCAATGCCCGGACTGGGGCTGGCGAGACAGACAGGTGCTTAAATACCAAGACTAACAAGGGGCAACAAGCAACAGGTGTGGCTCATCAGGGCCACGTGAGGGAGGAGACAGGGGGGTCAGGTAGACATAATGGGCAGGACGTAACACTGAGTTGGTTTAATTAGCGAGAAAACATTGATCCTTTCCACTGGACATTTGGTTTGAATTGAATAAAAAGGAAAAAAAAGTTTAATTTGATTGTGACACAATAAATCTGGAAGGCAGCTCCACAGATCGCCCCAGCGGGCAGCCCCTCCCTTCCTGCGGCCAATAACATGCTTCAAAAAATAAGTGGGCAGTGGCAGCTCGATGGATGGTAGATTAATCCAATCAGACGGTGACATTCATGCAGGTTTGAACTGTATTAATGCTGTCTGCCTGTCAGCTACTCGAAAAGAGCGGAATTGCCTGAGGGAATAACCTCGATTCACAGGGAATTAACAACAGTGATGCATATTTCAAGGCTTCCCAACCAGCATCACGTTATCAAACAAAAGTGTTTCTAAAATAGATTGAAGCTTGACTAAACTTAAGCGATACATTCATTACATTTTTTCCCCAAAATTTATGCAGTTAATCATGTTACTAACAGGTAAAATAATATGCTGTGGTGGAATATAGCTGAAATTCAATGTTATCTTTTTTTCACAAATTGAACAGTTCAAGTATTTGAATAATAAAACAAATTCTAGGTGTATTTTATTTTATAATATAAATTTTATTTAGTTTTATTTAAAGCTTTCATTTTCCATGTTAAAGTAGATTTAAATGATGTTTTCTATTTATTTCTAAATTCAATTAACTTGCATAGTAATTGTCTCTAAAGTCTTGGGCACAGCTTGTTGCTGGGTGCTGGAAGACCTACATGCAGTGGATTGTCAAATGAAATTTCAGCTGCTAAATTACATGTTAGACACAAATCTCTAATTTAGGAATATTTATCAGGAGTTACTAAATTACAAGGAGAGGAGTATAAGAAATTATATTAGACAGCCTTTGTGGAAAAAAATATATTAGAAATTGACTAAGTACCCAACTGACTACTTTAATAAAACATCCAAGATTGGAAGGAAAGCCAGTGTAATGGAAGCACACTCATCTGTATTAAACTGGCCTTAAGGGGTTTTTGTGAGTGTATGTATTTGGGAATGTTGCGGTATCCAGTAAGTCAGTGAAATGACAGATGTAATTATCTCTTGAGATCATGCTTCTTACGTTACTGGATGTGATATACAGTATATTAGCCCCTGGGCTGATAATGAAAATATTAGATAAGCACAATAGGTGCTTTCCCACCACAGGAATGTTCTTCAAGAACCAGAACATTTTTCAGGAACCAGGAACTTCTGTCACGTATAACTAACAAAATGCCTTGTTCATCCTCTGTTGGTCTGGGGTGTAGTTTCATATGACATTATATGTAGAGTTTAACCCTCAAGCCTTTTGCATCTCCCAGGCTTCTTTAGCATAAAGGTCACATTTCTTGTTGTACATTGGGAAAGCAACACGCAAAAGTGGTGGGAAACCAGAGTGATGGGTAGTATATCAATTAAATGTATTTACTCCTATATTATACCAGTGGTGCAACCTGGACACATCATCAGTGATGTTTCACAGGGTCATCGTGTGTTTCGGGTCTTACATCGGACACCCTCACCCAGGCGTCCCAGTCCAGGTAGCAATTTCTGCCACGATCCTCCCCTCTTAAGCCATAGCCATCGGAATGACTTCTCTGCCACCTCCAAGATGTTCTTTATGACTCTTCTCCTTTGCAGTCCGTGGATACCCCAAAAATGTATTTAATTACTTTTGAGTATTTTATCATTTGTATTTCACTGGACTGAAAAAAACTGATGTAATTTGTAACAAAATACTTTGAGAGATTGTATTTTATGTATTTAAAATATTTTAAATACTTCATTAAATATGTAATTTTAGTTAGTTATTTTCTGTCACTAAGAACTTTCATCACCAGGCTTACAGACTCAACCTTAACCCATTACTGTCTTTGGCTAGAAGCAAGTGAATCACATGACCCATCCTGCTGGGCCCAGCTTGCTCACTGTGCACTTTGTTTTTCCATGACCACTAAACCAAGGAAAGAAGTTGCTTTGGTGATTGATGCAAACTGAAGGTAAAGTATATGTAAAGTAAATGTGATTATAGGACAGAAAAATAGAGCACTTAGCAAACAGCAGCGCTGTGCTTTAGAACTTGCTAACCTGCTAGTGACATTCTCGTTAATTTCAACCAGCATGCTCAGGCGGTGGCATCTTGTGGTTGGTCATGTGTGGAGGAAGACTTCGTTAATGATAAACCAGGCTAGCGACTTTTGTTCCTAAGGAGAAATTTAATGTTTATCAGTGAAACAAAGGTGTTTTATAGCCACTGAGCTTGTGTAAAATGGAGAACTGACTGGTTAACTTGTTCTCCATGCCTCAGGGAACAAACATGCTTTCCATGACACACAGATACATACGAAGGTAACCTGTAGTGGCACCCATGGAGCTGGGGCTTAAGGGTGCAGTTAATGTAAAGCGTTACATTATAAAGATATACAAGTTAAAACCTAATAATGAACAAGAGGAGGACATGTCATCAAATGCCACAGTGCCAAATAAATGAGGCTGGCTAGGTATTGATGGTTTTCATGGCAGTGGTGTGCTCTGAAGCTCTTGGACACGCTCCCATTAGCCAGGACCCAGGATTATAATTCTGCCTGTGAATTTGTTGCTATAAATTGACATGGTAACCCCAAACAGCCTCACCTGGTTATTGATTATCAAGGTCAGCAAGTTTATTAAGTGTGTTCACACAAAACTGATGGTCGTAATGTAAAAAAACATTTTTTTTTTCTTTTTGCTGGAAATGCCGCAGTATAGGACTCCTAATTTTAGTATAATATAATTTAATGCAACATTAATATCCCCTCCTGGAGCTGACACCTTATCGTGGTGGAGGGGTTTGAGTGTTCCAATGATCCCAGGAGCTAAGTTGCCCGGGGTCACCCAAGGCAAACAGGTTCTGGCTGAGGAACCAGACGAAGTGCGGCTCACAAAGACCCCTTATGAAGAAAAACATTATGGATCCACGATTTCCCTTGCCCGGACGCGGGTCACCAGGGCCCCCCCGGAACCAGGCCTGGGGGTGGGGCTCGATGGCGAGCGCCTGGTGGCCAGGCCTGTACCCATGGGGCCTGGTCGGGTACAGCCT
>JAODLD010000046.1:29782894-29796368 GCA_026781065.1 Mormyrops boulengeri
GTCTGGGTTTCCCTGCTTAGACTGCTGCCCCCGCGACCCGACCCGGAACAGCAGTAGAAAATGGATGGATGGATGGACAACATTAATATTTCTAGCGTTATTAAAGTGACTTAACATTTTCAAGTTTGGTTGTCAAGAAGCCTGTTGCTGCAACCTGTGAGAAGACAGGGTTGGACATCCAGTGAGGGCTACCATACATCACAAGCCTGTCAATCATGCTGTTTGTTCAAGACGTACTTTACAATGCTCAATTTTCGCATACTTCAGCCAGTATTATTATTATTACTATAATATTTTCTGCTTGGATGTGGGCTGGGATGGATGTGCAACCCCACCTTCCCCCAGGCCACACCTTCAGTAAAGAATAACTTAAATTCTTAGACAGACAATAATTTCAGTTGCTCAAAAACAGAAAGCCAACTGCAAATAAGCATTTTGAAACAGACAGACAATGTTGCACCCTAAAGAGCACAGAATTTGTGGGGTTAATCTGATATCTGATCCCTCTGTACAAAGCAAGCTCGAAATGTTCTAAATGATCTATAATACTGGGTATAAATTAATGTGGAGGATAACGGGTGATAGTTTTGCATATTCACGCACATCAGGTCTGTACAGAATGTACGCTATCCTCACGTAGTTACAAAAAGAATTCAAGCAACTCATCTGTGAATATGTGGAAATATAAAATCATTGCAAGTTCAATAAGATCATGGCAGCTACCATAATAGGATTTAATAGGATGGCATGCAATATGAAATGCAGGAGTGTCTAGCTGACTGTAAATTAGACACTGAAGTAGGTAATGTTGGCGTAATGAATGGATTCACCTTGTGTTATACCTCAATGTGATAGTTTGCCATAGGTGGCATCATTCATGCTAAATAATAATGTTTTTTATAATCATTGTGATATTATTTCTACATTTTAAGAATTAGTATTTCCTTCTTCGTGCATTAACATAATTTGTTATGCATGTTAACAAAGATTAACAAATAAATCTTTGATTAGCAGGTCCCCCACTGATTTCACAGGTAAACTATTTATTGGACTGACAAATTTCTTTCTCTGCATCAACTCGCCATTCTGACAAAGAACTGGGAAATTTGGATTTGAAACTGGATATAATGGCAAACAGCCAATTAAGGGTGAACCCACTGCTTTGAGTTCATTTGGTTTAATAGAGTCTTAATATTGTGGAAAGACTGGGATGGAAGACAGTGACAAAATAATGATGCAGGTCATTCAGCAGGTTGCAATGAATCAAATCGAATGAATCAGTTTTTAGCTAGCAAATACACAACAGAAAATCTATTCATGACTCCTTTAAGAACTCATTGAAAACCCTCAGAAAACCAACAGTTAACAAAACCTTCTTCAAAATGCTCTACTAGTATCTCCTCTGTGACTTCTCTCCCCAAATCCAACCTAGTAACCCATCAATCGACACACAGGCTAACTACATTCAGATGGGTTTAATGAACAGGTCACCTGTCAGCCCAGGGACCAAGATCATTCACTATCATGATAGTCATAATGACAGCTGATAAATATAATGAGATAAATTTTATTTGGGTCCCCACACTGTAGGGGCTGTCCTGGCTAAAATGAGATAAGTGTCTTATTAATATTTTAGTGAACTTGTGATTGACTGAATCAATTAAGTCTCCCTGCTGGAATTTCTATGAATTTTATTACTTTTTTCCCATTAAACACTCTATAATCATAACTGCATACCAGAGACATTTTAATCTGCCCCTGAAAAATTGGTAAGAACCGTTTCTACGAATAAGAGGCGGAGTCCTTGCTTTAGCTAAGGCAGGCAGTGAATTTTAACAGCTGCATATACTCATTGATAATTGTACATGGATTTCACTGGGTTATGCAGCACATTGCATTATGGTCTGGATGATAATCCATCTCAATGGAGCCCACTGTGACACAGGATAAATCAAAAAAAGGAGCTTTATGCTTGTGAGACATTCAAACCTGATCTGACATGGTCCCAGGGGACATTTCACCAGCCTCTGACGGAAATTACGCTAAAGTGAATTGAAGGGCACGTCAAGAGGCTTCCGCATTAACTAGAGGAGGCTTCCCGCCCCCTCACAACCAGCTGTTGCCAGATTTATGACCAATAAAATGAAAACGATACATTTAATATTAACATTAATATACACATAGATAAACGACTAGCCGCAAAAAACAATCCCCATGATCGGCTTGAATGTAACTATTTCATAGGGCTGAATTTCACACGCCCGCAAATGAGACCTAAATGTAATTGGAAAGGGAATCAATGCTCCAAACGCAATAATATATTAAAGGGGCAATAGAGACCATTTGTATCTTTGCGCAAGTGCCCGTTTGCTTTCCCCACTCGTTGAATCGCTGCGTGCAAAATAAATGTCAAAGTAAGACTGACTGCTAATGGTATTAGTTTGTCGACTAGCCATAAAAATCGTCAGTGGTAAACAAACGCGATTGCCTTGGAGATATTAAGTGAGAAATAAGAAAATAAATCAAACTACGGGATGAGTGGGACATTAAACATGCTTAACCTTGACAGCTTTAATCTCTCTCTTGAAAATATGTCCAGAAATTCTTCTCATCCAAGGATAACAGAAGCCATTCAGGTCTAGAATCTATGTTAGGCAGAAATACACTTCTTTGTATATATTGAAAATGCTAATGTATTGATTTTGCCTGCTTTCCAATTTCTGCATGGAGGTCACAGCAGTCTTTCATTTTCTGCATTTTCACTTTCCTGCAGGCCCTATTGAACCTGACCTTTAGCGCACCTGCCTCCTTTAAAGCTCACTCAGCCGATTTGTATTCATTCATTTTTTCTTAAAATGTATTCCTTTCTTATTGGTAGCACAGTTGATATGTCAATTTATGACCATTACCCAGAATACACGTGGTGGCTCTCCGTTACATACAATTGGCCATGGGAATACATTATTAGATATAATATACACAGAGGTCATATAATTACCAGACTAAAAAAAAAAAACAATGTATACCTGATTTCCTCATGCTGTCTTTCCCAAGGTTTTATGTATAAATGCTTTTGTAACAGTACGGTAATACTACTGTTAGAGTTCATGTGTTTCCAAATATTAAGCTAGAAGCTTAAAATAGAGGGGGTTTAATGACCCAACAGGGAAGATGCACTTCATCACAATCACAAGAAATGATGGGGGGTTATGATGGTCATTTGTGTTAAGAGTGATTAGGTGCACGTACCAGAAATGGACACGTGACCTTTTAAAGAAGCAACTGGAGTGTCAGTTATAATGTCTCCCGACTGCTGAAATATCAGAAACCAGCCTGAAGACCAGAAGCTGTAGCATTTTAGCAGGAAGGTATTTTTTGTTTTTAAGATCAGTGTGTATCTTTTTGAAAATATTTCGTAAAACATTTGGTTCCAAATGCTGTTTAGTTATACTGTTCTTAAGCGATCTGGGACAAATGCTTAGAATTGACTGTTCTAGCATTAGGATGAGATCTTTCAGAAGATTTGCTGGAATTTGATCAAGTGAGCAGGTGGCTGGCTTGGGGAATATAAATAAACTAATAGAATTACATATTCCTCCTGATGAAGATAAGTTGAAGGTATGCATGTTTCAGAGGGAACAGAAAGGTAGTCTGAGGGTCTTGCTAGAGGAATGATTTGATTTCGGTATTTCACTGAGAATCAGAGATCCATAGGTCATAGATCTCATCGGCGTCTTGATGGCGGAGAAAATGTTGAAAGCATCCCGACTTATTGATTCTTTTACACTGGTGCGTTGGACACTGAATGGGGAGACGTTCAAGCAGTGTGCACTGCAGTATTTAACGATAATGAGGCTTTTAACATTTTATAGCATCTGAACCAACTTGCGAGAAAGGTCACGGTCTTGTATGACGTTTGGGAGAGTAGCCTCGTATGAGTGAAATAGCAGGAAGAACATGAAGAGGCAGGACCACAAGAGCAATGAAGTGGGGCAGCTTGACAAATGGGCGGGGTTGTAATTTAAATGGGTGGGGCTAATGGGTGAGGAGGCAGGACTGCTTGATGAAGAGGGCGGGGCGGAAGGAATCAAGTGTTTACAGTTTATCGGCAACATTTACCGATGCATTGAGAAGGATTTTCAAATAATATTAGAAAAGGAAATGTTCAGTGATTTCTTGTCTTAATTAAAGCAAATGAGCCAGAGCAAAAATTTAAGTCTTTGGCTCTGAAACACCAAAGTCAGCCTAAGCACTGAAAATAATGTTCCAGAAGATGATGACCGTATACTTTTACCTGTGCGCTGGGCAATAAGCTGATAAAACGAAAGTGTTTATGGTCTTACTCTGCGCTATTCACTGACCTGCCTGCCCTGTTCTTCAGCACGGTGTTTAAAAACTGAGAAAAGCAAACCCATTTGTTAAATCTGACTGCCAATGTATTACTTTAGTTCTGTATCCAGGAATCTTGCATTTACTAGTTTGATTTTGGAGAGTTTTAAAAGGGATTATTTAGGGCTGTACATCACTATGCAGAGAGTTTAATGGACCATGTGGCTTTCTGCCTTGTGAAGAGAAAAATGTAGGTTTAAAGATACAGATACTTCTGTGAAAAGACCCATGTTTTCTCACTGGCGTTTGGGCTTATTGCTGCATACCAGTGCAGAACTTCTTTGGAATTGCAGTTGGAAACTGATCTCAGATCAGATCTGAACAGCACCAAGATGTCTTTACTGAAAGCTGTATTGGTGTAACTTGATATTACTGAAATCTGATTCACTCCAGAATGTCTCTCCATGAACACCTCTTATAAGGATTAATGCCTGTATTCCATGTGCAGATGTTGTGTGTGTTTGTGTGTCTGTGTGTGTGTCTATCCATTCATCCAAAGGCAGGGTACATCCTGGATGCCAGTCCCTCACACACACAGTCACACATGATGAACCATTTGGAGACAGTGGTTCACCCAACTGCACGCTTTTAGACTGTGGGAGGAAGCCATGGAACCTGGAAGGGGAGAACATAAATCTCCAGAGGTGGGCATCAAGAAATGTATTTAGAGAAACATACACCATTTCAGGAAGATAAGTCAGCAAGTTGTTAACTTTGTTTATTTTTTGATTAAAGATACATATAAGATTCATATGCTATTCAGTTATAATATCATCTACATGCCAGTTATTGTACAGAGATACCTGTCATGCCCCGGCCGTGTTGATCCTCTTGTGTGCCACACCCCCTCATCTACCCCGTGTGGAATATCCGTGTTATCAGCTGTTTCTAGTTGTGTTTAATTAGTCCAGTGTATTTAAGTGCGTGTCAGTGTATGTTTCCCCAGTCAGGTCATTGACGTCTGTACGTACTACTAAGCGCGTCGATTCCGAATAAACCTCGTGTTCACCCAACTTCTCCGACTCCTGTGCCTGCATGTGCCATGACAATACCCACCTAACAAGATTTCATGGTTAGTTAATAAAACTAGTCAAGAGTAATCCAGCAAAACCAGCCACAGTATACCACCCTTGATTAAAATAAAATAAAATGGGTGCCGTCAGCCTCAGGGACTTGACTGAACAGCGCAAAGCACTGGGGCACACACAGCTTCTCTGAAACAGACCAGACCTTGAGCTGTGCCCAGGGCAACTGGGAGAAAACACATCATACACACCTTCGCTGATGGAAAACGATCAACATCCAATCACCTTCTTATTTCGGGCGAAAACCACGGTAATGATTGCCATCAGGAGAAGGCAGGCAATCAGTGACGGTGAATTATGCATTTATCTGTGTTTCTGCTTTCAGGGAAATTGGAAAGTACCTGGTGCATAATAGAAAATCTGGCAATAAAAGTCGATAACTGGAGAAGCGAGTATTATACATGCACACCATGGAATAAGGATGGGGTTTCTATTTGCGGTATATTATATATCTTAAAAAGAAGAACATTTCATATATGTAAAATTCTCCTCAGTAAAATGAATTTACATGGTCCATTGGGTGTCATGTGACAAGGCTGGGAGTCTTAACTGCACTATTTAAAAACCCCATCGTCGAAGTATCCGTAGTACTGGAAGGTGTCAAAACTCCCACTTTTTCCCAGAGACTGACTACATCGCTGGGGCTGCGACGGTACAAATTTTCATGATTCAGTTTGTACTTCGACTCAAACAAAAAATAATCGGGTGGATCTTGCACTTATGGGGGGGGGGGGAAGTGAGCAAAAGGTCTCAGCTTTTAAGCTTATCCAGCCATTATTGATAAGCCATTAGGTGTGATTTGGAATAATGGTTTAATTCATTACACATTTTGACACTGGCCAACATACTTACACAGTTAATTTGTTGTCTGGTATGGAGTTGTCAGTCATCCGCAAATGGCCTACTGGACATGAACATAAGCAACAGGCAGCCTTCTCTATAAGGTGTTGCAATTTTACATTTACTTAGCCCCAGTATACATTAATGTTACATATTATGTGTGGACACATTCAAATATTTATGGCTTTATTATAACAGACATAATTTCACGTTAGGTTAAACTTATATTAAGTCATTATCCTTGTCGCAAAGAAATAAAATGACTGGGTGGCATGTTAGCTCTCCTCAGAACAAAGTAAGGTCAGGTTTACTCTTGCACAACACCTCAACCAGCCACCTGTTGGAGACCAAGAGGACACAGTGAGCCCACACCATACACACGCCACCCCTCATCCATGACGCACTTGTGTTCTCTTACCACTAGTCTACCACATACAAGCTGATCACACACTTAAATACTGATTAAAATAGAAGCCACCAATTCCAGCAGAAAAGAACAAAGAGGTGAGCTCAGTGTCTGTGCAACACGACCATACCAAACACAACAGTGAAAATGAGCCGTAATCACATAAACCATAAGAAATAGTGGCTGGTCTGGTTCCTTTAAAGAATAAATGCATTAATTTATTAGACCAAACAATTTAGCCAACATTTAAAGGCAAAACACAATAATATAATAATAATATTACGAAAGTGCCCAATTCCCAGAAGGCAGTGAAATGGCTCAGCGTGTTTTTCAACAGGTCTATACAGCAACACAGCAGCATACCAGTGGTTTCAGCATGCCGGTGACAATCAATTGCTTTGTTTCTCCCCACAGAGGGTGGAAACCACATCCAAAATCACCCTACATAAAAAGATAAATTGTGCATAATTAGATGTTCTGCCACTATGAATAGCATTATATATTAGCTTATAAACTTGTATGGGAGAGGGAGCATTGGTGTAGAGCATACCATCTGTGATAGTAATCTCTGGCTGCAGGTGCCACTCTCAGGTCCCGCCTCTCTCAGGACCCGCCACTCTCAGGCCCCGCCTCTCTCAGACCCCGCGTCTCTCAGGCCCCGGCACTCTCATGCCCCGCCTCTCTCAGACCCCGCATCTCTCAGGCGCCGGCACTCTCAGGTCTTGCCTCTCTCACACCTTGCCACTATCAGGCCCTGCCTCTCTCAGGTCCTGGCTCTCTCAGGCCCCCCCACTCTCAGGACCCGCCACTCTTAGGCCCCACCTCTCACACACCTTGCCACTCTTAGGCCCCACCTCTCACACACCTTGCCACTCTCAGGCCCCGCCTTTCTCAGGCTCCAGCACTCTCAGGCTTCATGCTGATCGGTTTTCAAAGGTTCACTTTGCTCTTAAAGTAATTGATTTTATTGGACTTCTTAGAAGTTCATTTTTATTTACATATCAAAGACACACAGTTAAGTAAAAATAAAAATCATGATTAAAAAAAACATATAGCCTTATTCACAGACTGTATTCTTCTTTGAAAAGAAAACAATGGAATAAACCAATATTGGGAGGTCCCTTGGTCACACCATTACAGCTGTGAAACCACTGTATGCAAAATACAAAAAAAATACCATTTACAATACTTATTTACATCATACAAATCTTAATAATGTTGTTATTCTGCTAGTTACAGTTCTCAGAAGGTATGTATGTAATAGAGGTATTACACAAGGGGTCCTCAGGTTATGACACAGTAACGTTCCTATGACAATTTTGATGTAAGTCAAAACACACCCTTTTTCTGATCTCTGACAACGTCTAATTTCACTTCCATTGTGATGGCTTTCCTCTTCACAAACAGAACTCTTGCGCTTTTAACAGTCCAAAATGGCATAGGTAAGCGTACTGTGGGACGCCAACTCCCCAACTCATGCACCGCATTACTGCGTAATCTTCCACCGCGCGCAACCAACCTAGTTCGCCCAAGTAGTCCATAAGTACGACGCTAACGGCATAGGCCGAAACGCTCATGTTTCAATTTTTTTATGGGAGTGAGCATCATAAACTCGAGACGTCGTAACCCGAGGACCCCCTACTGTATATATTTAATTTTGCATGGTATCTTCCATTATTTATCAAAAGTCATGATCAGAAAAAATGCAGGTAATTCATGCAAGTATTGATGTGTAATCCTACCCCAGATAAACTCAGAAAATAAACAGTGTGGTAACAAAAATGTTCACCTGAAGAACACCTCACATTCAGATCTGCTTAGCTAGCAATGCAATTAGATTGGGGTGGATTCAGCATTTCTGCATAGGTTTTTAGGGGCAAATGTACATACTTTAGAGAGCACAGCGCTTAGGCCGGTCCGCAGATAGCGGATGCTGTGCCCTGTCATAATAACTGAAGGAACTATTAATAAGGAAATTACATCACACATATATAAAATATTACATGAAGAACTAACAGATAGCAGCTTGGATATCAAGATGAAATGTCAACTGGAGATGAGCACCATAGTTTCAGATAAAACACTGCAAACCATCAAGCAGAGAGGGACGTAAAATAACAAATAGCCCCATATGGAAGAAATTTGAATGAAAGGTTATGATGAGTTAACGACGTCAGATATACAAAATCTGCAGCTAATCACGTAATCAGCGTATGACGCCCTCGCGGTCTGCAGATAGCGCACGCTGTACCTTAAAGTCGGATATACACAGACAAAAATAAATGCTGGAAATGTTGAATCATCTTAAAATGATAGATAACAGGGAAAATTTGAAGTTGCCTCAATGTAAATAATTTATTCAGTTTAGCCTGTAAAAATAGGTTCAACTCTAAGCATACGCATTTGTTATATTTTTTTAATGTGTAGGGACATGATTTGGTGAAAAAACAGAATAAAGCTGTTATTCGTTCTGCGTGTTTCTTCTCATTCCAATAATTGAAAATTATTAGTTCGCTCATTTAAACGTAACTGTACTTATGCTTATGGTTGACCTGATTTTTTACATATTTAAATGCGTGTTTTCACACATGTAACAGAATATGTAATCAGTTTCTCTTTCTGTGTTCCTCTGGCACACAGATTGCGATTTTAGCGCAGAATATGATTTTTTGTGTGACCTGTTCGTACATACCATACCATGTTTTTATGCCCTCACTTGAAACATGCGCAAACACGTTAGTACATCTGCCCCCTCAGTGTTTACTTTGAAGCAATGGAGGCAGAATTTAAAGGATATCAGGTGGAAGAGTGTCTCCGTGAGTTGGCACTGTCGCCTCCATGGTTGTGCTTTTGAATCCCACCCTGAGTGTGCGGATTTCGTGAGTTCTGCCTGTGTTGGGTGGTTTTCCTTCAACAGCCCAAAGATAAGTAGTCAGTTAGACTGGACCCTCTGTATTGGCCAGAGTGTGTGTGTGTGTGTGCGTGTGTGTGTGTGCGTGTGTGTGCCCCGTGATGGACTGGCATGCTGATTGGGGGTCTACCTGTGTAGGTAGCCTCTCACCCCATTCTTGTGACCCAGCCTTGAAAAACCATTTGAAAGATGGATAGTTGTGTATTAATACTAGGATGACAGAAGACAGAAAGTTCATACTTTAGTTCTGCATTGCGTAAACAGTTAATCCTCCAGTCGGATATAGACCAAATATTTCAAATTAATTTTGCTATCACAACTGCTAGCTTCTATTTTGGAAATCATAACACATCTGCATGTTTTCAGTAAGGAATAATTACATCACGGAAGGCAAAGGGGGGGGCTCCATGGAATCAGACCATCTTATTATTAGTAATACCTGGTTTTGATTTCTGCGTTTTTTGTTCCTCAGCTAAGAATATTAATACATCCAGCTGAGTGCTTATAATGGTGGCTATTAATATGCAGTTCGCAGGCTATTAATAATCAAATCTGCATCCATGATAAGCCGTGATTTATTTAAGATGAATTGTTTCTATTCTGCATTATTTCAGTGATCAGTCTTCAGAACATGTGCATTTGTATGAGGATGAACTTGAAAAGCTGTCATGCCCACACCAGGCCAACCGCAAACACGCCCAGTTTCTCCTGAATCGCTCTGCCTGCAGCAATAGTTTTCCCCAGAGTTTTGAACAGCTGCAAGTGATGCTGCCTAATTACTGGATTTATTTACCACATCAGTCTTCACTCCCTCCAGGTCGGTCCATCTGCAATATGGCTGCTAGTTTCCAGACTTCAAAAAAAACGTAAAATAACGTAAAAAATTCTGGCCAAAAATGACCTAATAATAGTAAGAAAAAAGTTCCCGGCCATTAATAAACATTACCCAGTCATAAAGCCGCTTAAATAAAAATATTTATAACGTTTGTTAGCATTTCAACATAGCTTCCAGTCGGACTGGTCACTCATCGCACAAAGCATGCATTCTTTTACAATAACCAACTCCTGATCCACACTGTTAGCAGTGAAAAAAAATAAACTATTGTGTATAGTGGTCCTGTATAAAAAGATAGCTGCCAGGGAAAAGATCAAATACATTTATTTCAAGGATTCAGAGTTTATATTGTCATGTACTGAGTACAATGCAATTCTTACTTGAATGCCTTCTTCACAGTGATGATTAAACAAATAAAGTAGCGCAACATTACAGTAACTAGCAAGAAATAAACAACTAACTCACATGTACTATTAGAGCATTTATGTTATTTGTTTAAATTTTTTTTTACCAGGTAAATTAACTGAAAACCAGTTCTCGCTGCTTTACGTGCTTTTTGGAGAA
This sequence comes from Mormyrops boulengeri, assembly GCA_026781065.1. Classification (NCBI taxonomy): domain Eukaryota; kingdom Metazoa; phylum Chordata; class Actinopteri; order Osteoglossiformes; family Mormyridae; genus Mormyrops; species Mormyrops boulengeri. The sequence goes on from JAODLD010000046.1 coordinate 29,793,925, forward strand.
ATAGCAGATAACACATCAGAACTGCCTGGGATACAAATGTCATGCATGTGACTAAAATCTTCACCCAATAAGGGCAAAATTGTGTCGTCACGGAATCGGTTCCAGTTTGTGCAGCCGGCTGAGAGGTGCTGCACCATCTGTCTTAAGTCGTCTTGCTCTCGCGAGGTTTTTGTACCATGTGACATGGTGACGCGTGATGATGTTTTGCAGCGCCGGCTTAAGTCGGACAAAAAAGTCTAACCGTGATGCACTGCGTCAGGACCAGAATGCATTGCTTTAAGCCAGCGCTGTAAGCGGCTGCATGAGGTCGAACGCACCCAATGACTCCACATGGAACAGAGCAGGATCAGGTACTTAAATACAAAGTAAACAGGGGCATACAAGGAACAGGTGTTAGACATAATAAATTAACCAATCAACACAGGACAACTAGCAACAGCACAGAACAAGTCAACAAGGACTGGCAAAATGGGCAACAGGTGAAACTAATAATTACTAATAAACTCAGAAACTAGGGAACACAGCATTCAATGTGTAGCTCTCAGCATACTGAACAAAATGAGTCCTCATACAGGCCAATCCGTTAAAGTTTCACCGAATGACAAGGTTTTCCAACTAACCATCTCGTAACACAGGGACTACGACCCTCCTTTTTGATGGACCTCTCAGACACCCAATATCCTGCAGCTCCATAAAACAGGAAGAAACGAATAGCCAATAAGATGTGTTCAATGATATATCACAAGCCCCACCTTATTTAAAGCTATGCTCCAAAACAGCTTTATGGTGCTGGTCACTGTCGCCGCAGCTATAGGTGGTCACTCAGTGGGAAGACGTAAAAGGAAGGGCTTTTAAAACACAAGATACAAAGTAAGAAATGGATTTAAGCAGAAAACAATTTAACATGGATAACGCACTTTTTTATACCTTTATTTGCTCTTTTCAAGACTAGTTAAACTGGAGGTGGTGAGGGAAAAACTGACCACATGCAGCAGTCACTGAACTAATCGAAACAAGACTTACATTGACAGTTGCCAAGGGGCAGAGTTTTCAAAATAATGTTTTTGACCGGAGGCACACATCTTCAAAATGCTTATAATACCAAGAGAATCCCACATTAGCATTTCTGAGAGAATGAGTTTGTTTACGATCTGAATTTGTTTATCTATGGTGAAACTTTCAGTGATCAATTTTTGTTTGGTTAGCATCTTGTGACTGTCAAGATTTAAACCAGACCATATTTGTGCATGTTATGCAAGTTGTTTGGGTGTTTTAAGCATTTTATTCTGGGAAGGTCTTATTTTTGTGGTATTTTTGGATTGCCTCTGTGTTATTGACCGTCAGCCTGTCCTATTATTTTGCTCCTTGGATCTTGTTATTGGACTCGTTCGCTTACCTGCCTTCCCGGTGTTGACCCAGCCTGTGCTTGATGACGATGCCTGCCTTCACATTATGCATTAATTAAAGAATACTTTGCCCTCTCCTTGGATCCAGTAGAGGTGACATGACAAGAGGAACAGCTCAGTGAGTTGGGGATATGCTGCCTTCCCACATCAAGCCAAGCTGCCACATCTTCTATCACCCCAGTACATCATTTCACCCAATAAATCTGATGGACACTTTGATTGCTCCAGGATTGCTGAAGGGCTGTTTGATGCAATATGCTATGCATTTGCATCACAATTCTGATAACTTCTAAAATGTGAAACAAAAGGGGCAATTCTTCATGTTTTTGTTAGCCAAAAAATCTTTGGCAGCCTGCCGCGGCTTTTACTCCCTCCTCACCTCCTCCGGTGTCCCCTTCACCTCCCTCCTGGTCTTCTCCAGCAGTCCCTCCACCTTCCTCCTTGCCCCCTTCGGAGTCGCCTCCTGCCTCGCGGTCACTGAGGGTCCCTCCGGCTCCGGCCTTGCGGTCACCTGTGCCCCCTGCTGCTCCCACCTTTGGCCAGCCTGGGATCCCTCCGGCTCCCTGGTTCCCCCTGCCCTTTGTCTCTTTGTCCCTTGGCTTTGCCCCTTTTGGTTCTCCTTCCCTTGGTTTTATTCTGTTTGCCTGGCCCCTCTATGTTTTCGTCTGGCCCCTGTCCTCCTTTCATTGGTATGCCCCCTGCTGTCACTCCTCCGTTGTTTCCATCTCTGGTGCCCCTGTGTGCGTCTGTGTTCCCTATGTTTTGCCAGCTGTTGTCTTGGTTGTTTACAACATTGTGCCTGTTTTGCGTGTCAGTCCTGTTCCCGGTGCCCCGTTGATGTCGTTTCTTTTGTTTCCCCAGATGCTGTCCCATCCTACCCTGCGTTCCGTCAAGTCCCGTATTTGGTCCCCTCGGTCCCTTTTGGGGGGGGGGGGGGGGGGGGGTTCTTTAATGCCCCGATCGTGCTGATCCTCTTGTGTGCCAAGCCCCCACAACAACCGTGCGTGGAATCCCCGTGTTATCAGCTGCGTCTTGTTT
>JAODLD010000046.1:29806579-29817914 GCA_026781065.1 Mormyrops boulengeri
CAGGCAACTTAGCTCCTGGGATCATTGGAACACGCAAACCCCTCCACCACGATAAGGTGTCGGCTCCAGGAGAGGCTGTTAGGATTGGCTAATTTAAATATTACATAATGTTGCGGTGCATGTAAGTCAGCTTAGATATACAGATGTCATACATCAACATTCATGTATTAGCAGTTTGGCTGAAACCTGATTGAATAATGAATATTATTGATTCACTCATGACTCCTTCTAGTGAGAGATTGAGTACATTACGTCCCTGAGGCTTAATGGTATGCAAGTTAAGTAATTACAACTTTAGATATTTAAAACAGGAATGTCACCTTTCACCTTCCGCCTTCATCAGTAGACGGCAGGTCAGCAACCAGTTTTGCAGTTTTCCTGCACAAGCAGCATGAAGTCACATTTTTGTGCTTTACAGAGAGATAATTGTAGGAGTCATGAGATACATTACATTTATATTTTACATGTATTTCTGCCATATATTGATAAAGTAATACATCACACAATATCAACAAGGCATCTACTCTTCAGCAAACTCTGTATGAAAGTCACCTTATTCACTGAGCAATTGCTTTTCTTATAAAATACTATTGGCTGAAAAATACCCTCTCAGACATCAATGATTCATGAAAATACACTTACCAGACCTCAGCGGGTCCATAAAATTAGCCGTTTCTCCCCATATCAGGAGTGCCAAAGCTACTGTATGGGCTGAAATTCGCTAAGCTTCCTTCTCAAGCATGGATGATTTATTGTTTGTTTTATCAGATGAAGAATGCAGCTTCTCCTACCAGCATCCTAATGAGATGCTGAAGATCTTTCTCAGATTGTGCGTCTCCTTTGGAGAATGCCACCACTCATCTTAAAGATCAGTCTTTTTTCGGTAACTTCATACCGCATGCTGTTTTTTCTATTTAAGTTTTAGAGTATCTCAGTTACTTTGAACTCCTTCCTCCTCCTGAGACAGCCTACTGACTGCAAATGGAGTTTGATAGGATGTAAGAAGAGAGTGAAATTTACCAATAGCAGGATCAAGGACTTGGAAAGAGTTCCAAGATAAACCATAACTCTCAAGGAAGTTTGGCTACCTTAAATACAGCAATAAAACCTGCTGGGGTGATAATTCCAGTACCGATTTCTTTTCATACCCTTAGCTGTGAAATCTTATCTGTCTCTGCTCAAGACACTTGTCCTAGCCTACAAATATTACCTTTAGTGTTCTGGTCTCTCATATCTCATATCTGTTCCCTGACAGCATTACATCACAGTCACTCTTTGACCTCACATTGATCTGAAGATCTTCCACAGTGCCGGTGCATCTAAACATCACAATTGTCTTCTGGGCCCCATCAAGTGATAAAATGAGCAGCTCACACGCTCATCACAGGAGATCTTAGAATGCTAGGAGCTCAACTGCACCCCAAGGAGAGCCATATCCTAACAATCCAGCCGTTGGCTTGTCCTCTTCACAGCAGTGAATCGAACGCACTGTGATGTCACTGTGTAGGGGCTCCTACCTTGTAGGCAGAATTCACTCTCCCTCTCCTTTGCTCATGCGTGCTGGGTGTTGTGTTTACGCATGCCCAACTGGGGACGCGGTCTTTTTTGTGTTTGCAGGGACACTGAATAAAGCACTTGACTTGTGCTGACTGCCTTTTCCCTTTTTCCTGCTGCACCGCAGCTGCACAACTGCACCATAGTCAGATGCATTATATAATGTCATGGTCTGTCATCGTGTGGACGTTGTAGTGGTCGAGGATGTTGTAGAACTTGGACAATTTTATTCCTAAGAATGAAAACAAATTATAAATAAATTATAAATAAGAAGGAACGCTAACAAAAATAAAGTGTATTTGGTCCAGCCTGGTTAACAGAGCCCTTTGCTTAGATTGTACTAAATTGGCCTTTATTAACTCCACAATTTCCTGTCATTTTTGTGTTTGCTCTTGTTTGATTGCTCACTTTTCCATGTTTTCAGGACATTTTCTTCTATTTGAGCAACATGAAAGCCTAATAAATAGCTTTTCTACAACAGCATGTCATTTTGAAAATCCTTGTCACGCCCCCCCATAGCAGCTGAAGCTGTTCTGCTCACTGGGGCCCTATTATGACATATTTTCACAGAGTGGAATCACTTGGCCTCTGGCAACAGGGTCCAGACAAGCATTTATCTGTGGGTCAATTCACAGAAGGCCCAGGCTCTCCGCTGGTCCCCATCGCTGGAACATTCTTCCTTAAGGAACCTCACCCTGGACATAAAATACAGAGAACTAATCTCATTGATGAGACACTATCTCCCTACAAAAATCATACCAACTGCTCAAATTATATTGCACCTGTTTAGGGAAAAGGTTTGTAACAGAGGCAGGAGAGACGTGCCGAGTATGGTTTAATCAAACAAAACAATGTTATTCTATGGAAAAAATCCACAATATGTGATCATTGTCCCCTTTTGCCCGCCTCGTGCCCATAGTTTCCGGGATAGGCTCCGGACTCCCCGCAACCCACTGGGATAAGCGGTTTGGACAATGGATGGATGGATGGATGTCCCCTTTTGAAAATTGAGGCAAATCTCAAACCAAATGCAGCTCTGCCAACATGTAGAAGGCTGCTGAGAGATTAGCTCCCCTCTCGTCTCCTATACTATGCTTGGAAAGCCCTACAGCTGACCCTATTAAACGCTAATCACCAGTCAGACCCATCAGGGCCAGCTGGGATTTATTCATTAAGTTAAACGTGGAGTCGGGGAGGTAGGATGCACAGCCATACCTTTTTTTATGAGAGCTCACCTGACATTTGTTTATCTCATTTGAAAGTCAGCTTAAGCAAAATCACTTTAGAGTACCCACCTACTGTAGGTTGTAAACACTGCACTGTACAGCTAGTTGGACAAACAGTTGGCTTAAGTGTCCAAATAATTTTAATTGTAATTTTAATAATATTAAATACAATACGTATAAAAATAAGGGTCTTCTCTTTCGACATTAAAGAGAACTTGGTAGACGACATGAAGAACACAGGTAATAATTGTGAGCTCGGCAGAGCCATCATTACAAAGCACTGATGTGCTGCCAAGCATCCAAATCAGGTTGATGAAAATTCACTTTGTCCCACACCGGGACAGGAGGGGCTCTTCCATTAGACCAAACAGCAACATAATGGAGCACATCCCCGAATGTTTAGGAGACTCTGTGATGCATAGGACATCAAAAACAGGCCCTTCCAACGAGCCAGAGCTCCGAATCATGCAGGATATCCTCACTCGTAACCTTCTCCTGCTTTGCTGCAGACTGTCATTAATGTCTTGGTTAAACCATGCCCTTGCCAGGGAAAATGTGGGTTCCTATCCAAATGGCCTTCATGAGCCCACAGGCACAGCTAAACCTCTTTCTGTAGCTTCCCTAGGATGACAGGCTGCCCCAGAAGCCCACAGACACCCACAGATGAGGCTTCTTTCCCTGTTGAGATCCATCACTGGCGACGTGTATGTGCGAGAAGCCCACACAGCCTTCCTTACTCAGTGTGTTTCCTTTGCAGTGCAGCAAAAGGCTCCTTCAACCTTGATTATGTAATGTAATGCTAACAATAGAGTTAAGCCGTTCCATTATGGGAACCTTGTGCTCTGTGCTACCTAGGATAGACTCCAGGCTGGATGGATGGATGGGTGGATGGGTGGGTTCTGGGGGTATGAAGAGAAGCTAAAAACAACTCATTAGATCACCCACAGGATATTTTTAAGGTAGCACTGAGGGAGATGAATTCTTAAAAATGTGTTCCTGATCAGTGGTGGGCACGGGAGTTTATTCAGATGCAGGGCATGTTAGCAAGCGACCCTGTCGCCAGTAACGCTGGCTGCTTTTAGTGTGGCATGGATGGGAACATTCATGGATGGGGAATTCTCCACCGGCTTTTGGCTGACAGCTGTTTGATTAGCAAAGGCGAACTCCAGTATCCTCCACTGGGGAGTTCATCATCACCAATCTTTCATGATTCATGAAGGCTTCACGGTCACAGTGAGAAGGGGGAGGGTAAAATCCGAGCCCACTCATTGCCGGTGATCATTCTTCTTTCACTTGGATGAGGTTTCCATATGGACAGGTGAGCTTTGGTCGAAACTTCCAGGTGAAAGATCTTTGATGATGTCCAGCATTGAAATAGGAGAGGATACAAAGCTTTCGGTATTCAGGAATGTCCTCAAATGTCATTGCAGGTAAATGATTAAAAGTCAAATGTTAAAGCAATTTGTTCCAAGTCTGCAAGCAAACATTCTACTGCTTTATGAAAGATTCATGATGACCCTACAAGGGGAGGTGATATCGATAATGAGTGTCAAGATATTTTAAGACCACACTCGACTTTTTCATTTTATTTTAAAAACACGCTCTTTATTGTCACAACTTCTATGTGCTGTTTTATTTTAATTATTATATTTTAATCATGTTCTGTCTAGGGTGACCTTGCTCAGGATAAGAAGAAGATGGATGGATTTTTTCAATCAAAGTCATCAATATATAAACAGCTTTTCTTATGATAAAATGCCTCTAGAACATCCACACTTGCATTTTAGAATCATTGTGGTTAGATCAGAATTTAAACAGGATTTCAGTAAAACGACTTATTGCTGTTTGGGCTTTTTGGTTTGCTTATAGTTTAGGTTTATTTTTTGTAGGTTTGATTTGCTTTTAGATTTAAGGTTTGTTAAAGGTGATGTATTCTGTGAGCTCTTGCCATTTTATGTGTTGTTTTAATTTTTATCATTTTAATTTGTTTTTTTGTATCTTTGCTGCATACACCTGTCAGTTTCACCCAATGACTTTCCCCCTCCTGTATAAAGTGAGTTGGTATTCTCCTGGCAAAATGACCACCCTCCTTACATAAGGCCCTGCTTTCGTCCATTTCGTTGGTGTATGATGAATTAATTGGGTGGAAAGACACATTTGCCCTAGACAGTTGCTGAATGGTGAAAGTGATGCGTTGGTCTTTCTTTCCATTTTTTCTTCCTGTGTGTAGAGCATATGTAATATATTTCTGTAATTCAAAGTAAATTCTTGATTTATTCTCCCTTGGACCTGGTTCTTCTCCAGTCCAAATGTTCTCACCAGCTGTTATAACATCCTGTGGACCACAGCCTGCAGATGTATGTTGTGCATCACAAAACAGGATCTGGATGTCTGGGTTGATCGATGGTGTAGAAATACCTTACCCACATATCTCTTCGTAGTGTCTTTAAATATCGCCCTTCATGATGTGGCCAATAGCTTTATCGGTTTATAATGCAGCAGCACAGTAACGGCACAAAACGACGTCCACCTTGCGAGCTACTTGGAGACATCACCAGTTCTGACAGCAAGGAGGAAGGAAATTCCACAGTCTATTTTTTACGGTCTACTGAAAGTCAGTTCTGCTGCCTTCTGGACACCAGCTCCCAATTCTCGGATGCAGGCCGGGGGATTTCTTCTGCTCACCTGCTAAAGACTAGGCTTCCTGGTGACAGGATGCTACACGGAAGTTATATTCTCCATCTGACATGTGGGAAAATAGCATTGCTTTTCACAAGGGAGAATTTCACCATAACTAATATAGACATAAAGCACACTGCCATAGGCCCTCGGCTTATATATCTGGCCGGTAGCACATTCTGGTATGTAGAACAGACTTCCTGTATGGCCAGTGAAGGTTTTAGGGAGCTTTCTGATAATAATCAAAACTTCCTTTTCACTACACCCAATCATTTGTGTAGGCCTAAACCACAGGTGTCAGACTCCAGTCCTGGGGGGCAAGAGCCCTGCACATTTTTGGGTTTCCCCTCGTTTAACACACCTGATTCACCTTCTTGTGCTAATTACCACATAGCTGTTGAGCTGAATCATTTGTGGTGGAACAGGGAAAGAACTAAGCTACACAGGGCTGGCCTGGCCTAAACAATGAAAGTAAAATTTGTCCTTTTTAAAAAAAAATTCCGCAGATGCTTCTCCTCTATCAAAACTGGGATAAAAAGGACAATGTTTCATTTATAAATATCTGAAAGTTGTTTATGGCATGTGAATGTAAATGCAATTATAAGGCAAAGGTTTGTAGTTACAGGTAGATGCTACTGTGCCGACCTCCTCTCATGACATAAATATAAAAATTACATATATTGTGGCCATGTTTTACTAACTCATTCCCTCGTTTTATAGTTAGATCATGGCCACATTTTATGAATTTGTTCTCACGATACACAATATGTATCATTTTGATGGTTATATCATGAGCGGGGCTCTGTACTATTGTTTTGTCTGGATACAATATTAACCTTTTTCCTGAGTGTTTGTTAAATTATCCAATTACTGCATTTTAAAGAGGTTCTGTACTACAGTATAAGAACCGGCCCCGTGGGTAGAATTTTAGTTTCCCACAGACAGAAGTGGTGGTGGACACGGGGGGAATTTATCACTGCTTTGTAAGAAGACAACCAAAGAAACTTTGAGTCTACTGTTCAAATATATGATGTGACAAAGAGGGACCAAATGACAGGTTACATTCATTATCTGTGAGGGGATTCAGGGTGTAAATAGTACATTTATATGGCACTGAAAAATCCTTACAGCCTTCAAAATTATGAGAGTGATCTGATGGATTAAAAAATATCAGCACCGTTTCAGGAATTTGGCTCTCTTTAAGCAAGGCTTAAAGGAATATATTTGTAACTACAGACATAACTGTTCCTTCTACTGAAATAACATGTCCTTCCTAACAATCAGATGTACTGCCATATACCCTCCTATTCATCTTCACATGTAGTTGACAGCTGTTTTCAGTGATACGTAATTACACCTCCAAACTGACAGCACAGAAGCCTCGCTGTATGTTTACTGGCCAGGGAAATTAAATGATTCCATCTCAGAATTTTCCAATCTGCCTTTTCCGGAAGGAAATTGGCAAATTCTACAGGGAGAAAAAAGGGGCACTTAGTAAGGAGGAAGACTTCTCCTCATTTTCTAAGCCAAGGAGAAGAAAATGACAGTGGACAGGAGAGATCCCTACAGTGTGACAACGTCATGGAACCTACCAAGAGTTCATTCATCATACACAGTCTTTAAGTCATTTCTGGCACCGCCTTTGTTTCATCTATCACACGTTATAAGAAGAAGGGACAGGGATTCACCTAGAGTGTACCTTAATCCTTCAAAAAGAAGAGAGAAAATTGCCACCTCCAATACAGGGCATTGTGAAGTCAGATTGAGCACCGTAAGTCTTAATAACATTGCAGTTTGAAATCTGTCAAAGAAACACTTTGAGTCAAGTTTTATAATTATCATTTTCACTCATAAGTTTGAAACATTCTCTTGTTATCAGGTGTCCTTGGATAATTTAGCCAGCCACCCCATTTTTTTACTATGTAATATTCATTTAAAAATATGTCTATTTCATTTCACTGTCACCATGGACGTCATACGCAGGTTTCATTTGCTCCCTTTTGCCTTTTTAACTTTTAACTGTCAAATAATTTTTTAACAATAATTATGATTTACAAATTTATAAATGAGCGGTTTTAAATAATCTTTTTAATCGTTAAATAATATCAAGTCAAGTCAAACTGAGAAACAATAAATACTGGGCAAAGATAAATAAAAAGTTAAAAGAATTAAAATGAAAAAAACAATACACAGTAATACAAAACAACAACAACAATGACCGTGCAAATAATACAAGAAATCAGTGCATGTAAAGAGACGGTGCGAATAAGTGGAAGAGTGCGGTGCAAATGAGCATTTATCAGCATTTATGGGGTAGGGCTGGTAGCCTGGGAGAAAACTGCTGCAGACCCTGGTGGAGGTGAATGGAATGCTCTGGAACCCTTTTCTAGATGAAAGGGGGGTGAACAGGCTGCTTCACAGACACGAGGGGCCACTTGTGATGGATTGGTCTCTGCTGCTGCAGCGTTTGTTATATGTGTCCATGTGGTGGATTGAGAGGTTCCTATGATCTCTTCTGTCCTGACTATTCACTGGAGGGACTTGTGGTCTGAGGCTTTGCAGTTACCGTGCCAGATGGTGATGCAGTTTCTTAACAAGATCTCTATGTTTCCTCAGTAGAAAGCAGTGTGGTGCTTTTCTCAGTCGGTGGAGGAAGGCCCTGCTGTGCCTTCTTTGCCTGGGGGGCGATGGTGTTGTCAAGGAGTGTGCATCTGATTTGTGTACTCCGAGGAACTTGTCTATCAGTTAGAAAGTACAGTATACTTGGATTATAACTGAATTAACAGTTATTTGGTGAAGTTGTCTTTCTTCAGGCTCACTGATCCTGTACTAGATAAGCCATTAGGGAAATAGATTTTCTCCATTTACTGGGTTGGTCAAGCAAATTGGCCACACCCAAAAGCACTAGCAGTTAATGACCTGTAGTGGCTATACAAACAGGCAGCCCCTGGAGCTCAATTCTCAGTCTCCATTGAGTCTCATTGCGCTCTTCCACTGCCTAAGAACCAAGCTGTACCTGAGCAATACCGCACAGAGACGATATTCCATTGTAATGTATGTCAGCTATACCCGAATCGCACCTGCAATGACATGGCCCTGTTTACTAGCAGACCGAGATAGTTGTGTTACCACCATCTGATCGGTCGAACTGCATCTAGATACTGGTGTTCTGCGCATGGATTATCTGAAGGCTGAAGTGTATATTTTATATATTATTCATTGTTAGTGGTATCGCACATTGAGATATATTGATGCATTCCCGATAACTCAGAGCATGAAAATCTCCAACCTCTTACTTAAAAAAGTAAAGAGCAGCAGATTGGAATGAATTTGTAATGTAAAGTTATATAAGCTAATGTTAATTCAACGAGCATTTGATGCTAACATAAGATAGTGATTCTCACAGATGCGCGACTGGATTTTAGCACATAGTACATCATGATGAACAATAAATAAGCGTCTCTTCAGTTATACATCACTGTCATTCTCCAGACCCGAAAACACCTTTACCGAGTCGGACCTTGTGCAGTCGACCTCCACTATATTTCATGGCACAGCTTGGGTACAGCTTGGTTCTTGGTGGCCGTGGAGAAGAGCCATTAGCCATGTGCTTATACAGCAGTTTCTTGTGTGGCTTGTTTTGATACTTTGGTTATTTTGACGATGGGCATAAATTACAGCGGGGACGGGGAGGTTATAGCCCCCCCCACCCAATAATCAAAATCAGCCCCCTAGACCCCCTTAAATGGGTGGAGACCTCAACCCCCCAATGCTCAACCCATGCACGCATTTGTGTGTGTATGTGTGTGTGTGTGTGTGTGTGTGTGTATATATATATATATATCCTTTGCTATCGTGCGGACAGAAAGAAAACTGATATATCGTTTCTTTTAATTGCTGTCTTCCCATTGAAGACGGTTGAAAAATAGTTACAGGATCCTTTAAGTAAAATCGGTACATCTTTGTAAATGACTAAACAAATTATTGCATCTTTGTCGCTAGTTATGCGTACGGATAGAGGCAATATTTTTCTCCTAATGCAAAACAAATTATTTAAGAACTCACCTTAATTTTTTTTTTAGTATTTCCAGTAGGCAACTTCACAGTGTTTACTGCATGCTTTCCTAAGCTTCCTTGAGTTTTCGAGGGCAAACCTCAAGAAGAGCAGTATGTTCTGTCAAACGAATGTTTAGGGTGTACAGTAGTCTATTGTAACTGCAACCCTGCCCTGTTCCTCTGAGAACACGTTCGCATAGAGACATTCGTATCTGACACTGTTTATATGCCTCGCTGCCAGACTGTTACTCCGCCCTTTCTTTTAAAGACACCCCGCGCTGCTAGCAGACATTTTACTGTTCTGCAGTCTTGCACGAAAGACGCACGTTCTCTGCATAATACAGTTCAATGCTGTTCATTGGAATGTCGGTGTATACGCTGTAAAATATATAATTTACAGATTTCAATACTTCTTTGACATATTTTTCTCTAGTGAAAGAAAGCACACAGAAAACGAAAGCACCAGTTGCATCCCTTGCCACTATTATAATTCGCTGACAGACGCTGAATGCATTCTGCTGAAGAATCTTGTAGTTTTACGTCTTGTCTCTTCAAATTAAGTGATCACGTACACAAAACGTATTTCGCCAACATTTTCATACTTCTGTGATTTTTTTTTTCTTTTGCGTTTCTTTTTGCCGAATCGTACGATGGCCACCTGGAATCCGTCACTAGAAAAGACAAGCTGGAGTAAGCTGCACCATCACCGAGTTCCTGGGCCAACTCGCCACCATCATTTGTCATTGTGAGAGAATGTCAGATGTATCTGCAACGATGACAAGTTGTAAATTGCTCTGAGATGTGCACGACCTTATTACTGAAGTTTTTGTTCAGAGACCGAACGTTCGATGGTATCTGCATCGGTTATTTACAATCGCTGGAATTAACAATACTTTAATTACCGTGTAATTAAATTATCATTATAATCTGGAATTGGGTTAAATTAACTGACAGTTACAAGTCGACTTTTGAAAATGCACCCGGCTTCCCTGAGTTTTTTTTATATGCAAATAGATTGAACTGTAAAGGTTTGCATTATTTATCTACGATCAGAAATTTAGACCTGTAGTATTTTTGTGCACGTTTCTGCACGTGAAGACGTAGCGCCTCTAAAGACAATACAAATGAACATCAGATGTACTTCTATAATGTGGTGTAGCAGGTTATATTGTTATATGCTGGGAAAGGCGCCATATAGAAGTCAATCTACTATGTTTCTTATTAAATGGGGTCAGCGGAAGGTGTTAGGATGAGCGTGTTGTGCGCTTCACGGAGACTAAACAGGCAGCAGCCGTAGCGTGCGTCTGCAGAGACAAAACCGCGGTGGGAACAGCATATCAAGTGCTAAATAAGCTAAAGTCAGAGGTATGCAGGGTGGACAAAATGTCTTTGTGCTGCCTTTTTGGAGACCCCCCCCCCGGACCTGGATTCTAATTACCTTTCCTTAGAAATATTCTGATGGACGATGCTGCCTCCATTTGATTTTCCTCATCCCTCCTACTGTAGTAGCCGATGGTGTGTGTGTGTGTGTCTGTGTGTGTGTGTGTGTGTGTGTGTGTGTGTGTGTGGGACGCCTCAGAATTACATGTCAGATGCACCTGGCCCCTAACAGGAGGTCTGAGATTGCACTGGTGCTCGCTCTTACATGTTTACTGTGTGCATAATCTGAAATCAGGGTGGTGGGATGGGGCGGGGGGGGGATTGTGTGGGTTGATCAAAGCCCAGATCGCTCCCGTGATGAAAGAAACTGAGCCGTGAACCTTCTTACTTTGCGACCTCCCCCAGCTCCCCACCCCCCCGCTCTGCGCTGGAGCTGTCCT